>CAJQUW010017010.1:0-185849 GCA_907163375.1 Prostheceraeus crozeri | reverse complement strand
CCGCAATCTTATTTTTAAAAACAGATTTACTTTATTTCTTACGTACACATGTTGAAACTTAATTTTAACTTGTTAACTCTTGTAACTTTATTTTATTCTAAACTTAGAAAACAGCTTAACTTTATTTCTATCACATACACTATTGAAAACTTTATTTTTAATCTGTAAAATGTTGTGAACTATATCTTTTATTTACAATAATAGAAAGCTTAGTCTAACTTGCAAACTAGTAAATATTATTCGTCATCAAAATCTAATCTGTTTAAATCTTCATCATGGGGGAAATCAAATGTTCAAAGTCATTTGAAAAAGTTATGATCACCCTTCATCTAACCCATCCGTTGCAGGATAACAACAATCGTTCGCATTATAACATTATTGAATAACTGTAACAGCATTGCATTACATATCATTTGTTTGATCAATAAAATAGATACAGTGGTAACTGTCATATAGCGAGCAAATGATACCTTTAGGACTTTTGGCAGTGTTGAGGTAAGGAGGAGAAAGAAGCTTTGGTTATGAACGTAGCTTCTACACCGAATAGACAAAATAGGAACACTCAAATCCTTAAAACGTTTCGTGACTTCATGAAGTGGTTGATTCACTCTACTATCCCAAGGTGGGGAAGCAAAATATCAGTAGATGACTAGATTGGGAAATACTTTCCTCTCCTTACCAGGATTATTACAAAAGATGCGTATAACATTGAAAGCAGCTAACCATCGTTTAAAGTCAATAAGAAGAGCACTCTCACAAGAAAAGCCATAGTCTTGCAAATATTTCAGTTTAAGTCCATGAATGTGTTTTCTCGCCCATTGATCAAACATGTGGGTATCACAGTTGGCATTGTTGATTGATAGGACACTAACATTGATATGTCCAATTGTTCATAGCTAGCATTAGCACTGAAGCTACTGCAAGGTTCACCTTCACATTCCTTAAAAATGATGATAGAAGCTAAAAACGTAAATTGCACATTAAGGAAACGTTCTCAGATATCACAAATGAGGAATTACATCGATGCTTTTCACGTCAAAATACACAAATTGATAGGATGGTATACGAGAAGTTAAAATGTATCTAATAAGACCACCACGTCCACGGACCACTCAATGCACATAAGCGAATGGTCATAGGGTAGAGTTAGGAAAGGATTAGCAATTCTCTTTCCTTGATTGCGTTTGGAAGTAGCATTCTTGCCGCAGACTTGCGCTTCGTACCAATCCCCGTTAAGGATTTCGTCATTAATGTCATCTACGCTGGGTTGTTTTGGAATATATAGGATGGTCTCAGTGTATATCGTGAGAGAGGCTATTTTGTTATCCTTGTGCTGACCATAAATATAGTCCATTCACTTGAAAAATGATATCCCAAGTAACCTTCTCCGAGACTCATCACATCTGCATGGGTATTGATTGATCTCCTTCACTTTTTATTAATAAACTACACCAATGTGATAATGGTAGGCAAAAATTTGATTGCCATCCCAAATCCTTCTATAGGGAGTATCCTTTTCATCTCTCGCCTTTCACTCTTGAGCAAGAGGAGTAAGGGAATGTCCATATTTAATGTTATGTACTCTTCAATAATGTCAAGTTGGTGGCGAAATGTACGAGTAGTGTGGTTGGGACTCACGGGGATGGAGTATGTAATCCCCATACTGATTGCTCAATATCTTCACATCAGTGCGAGGTAAAGGGGAGCATTCCCGTTCGCAGTAGTACTACGCTGTTGATCCCTCAATGACGCATAGATTGTTTAATTTTACGCTGTAGCGGTTGTTAGGATTATGTACCTTTTGTTGTTTCTTCCACTGGTTCTGCTGTAGTATGATCTGAATTGTAGCGAACCCTTGTAAACGTACCTGGCCACCATTTTGTGCCTAATAGTGCTAGCAGATGTAGAAGATGCCATAGAAAATAAAAAAAGATTGTATGGAAGTTTACGTTCAAGGGAGGAGAAGGGAGGAAAGTAGCGACTTACCATTTTAGTTGTGATAATATAACAGGGATGTAGAGAGAGCAGAGAATGTGCGTCCGCCACTGTTGGTGTACGATTTTTTTTTCCAACGATGGAGATGATTTTCACTGTGGAAGGCTCTCTATTGTATAAAGGAATGCTTGATTTCTCATTAGACAACAATCCTCATTGGAGAACAGCATCAAGTTGATTCCCATCTCACTCGATGCTTCATTCACCCGCTAGCGCTCATCGCTCTCCTTTCACCGTCTCGACTATAAGCTCTAATTGTATTCTTCCGTTGATAGGTGTGGTAAAATAAAACACGGGTGGGCAATTGTGTGTCGTCGCGCCATTGAATAATAATACTCCCAAACAGTAGGCGACCATGCTTGAATTACGCGCGCTTGGATTATTTCAGCAAAGGTCTCATCAATTCAATTTCCTACTTTTGAGGCCACACTCATGAATACAATGTGGCAGACAAGCTCGTTGTGGGGGTTGGGTTATGTGGGCATACACCAATGGTTGAATGTAGGTCCGTATGCATATCATCTATTCATTTCATGAGTTGGAAGCCTATCACTGAAGGCAGCTCGACATACGTCCTTAGAGTCACCTAAAACAATGTCCTCCATATGCTCTGGGAAATAACCTGCGGCCAATCGGCTAAATCGCTCCTCTCGTACGTCAAATGAAGTGTACATAGCTCATGCCACTCCAACTCTCTCAGTGCTGTAGGCGCATTTTATGCCACCCACCCCTACGCTTCCTCTGGTTGTGTTATACTTTTCGTCTAGCACAAAAGTCGTCATGAAATTTTCAAACGACGGAGTAAAAGTTTGAGATGATAAACTTCCTGGCAAACTAACTCTATGATGTAGCTTTGCTGTGATACCATTTGCTATCTGTAAACATATGGTAATGTTAAAGTGAATCTAAAACTTTTTCAGCTTATTAATTTGTTCATCGTTTGCATCACGCTTTAAACTCGTGAACAGTTATAATTTTATTTTAATTTACACTTAGTCTAACTTGTAAACTAGTAAATATTGCGATCTTATTTTTTACAAACAGTTATACTTTTATTTCTAACAATACACACTATTGAATTCTTTATTTCTAAACTTGTAAACTCTGTTGAAACTTTATTTTGGATATACAAAACAGCTAATACTTGATTTTCTAACGCATAACATCTATTGAAACGTTATTTCTAAACTTGTAAATCTCTTGAAACTTTTATTTTGTAATATACAAACAGCTAAAACTTTATTTCTAACGTATACACCATTGAAAACTTTATTTTTAACTTGTTAAACTTTGATACTTTATTTTGATATACAAAACAGCTCTCTAAAACTTTATTTCTAACGTATACACCATGATACTTTATTTTTTAACTGTAAACTCTTGAAACTTTGTTTTTGATATACAAAACAGCTAAAACATTATTTTAAACGTACACACTATGAAAACTTTTATTTTTAACTTGTAAATGGGTGTGAAATTTATCTTTCTTTTACAAATAGTAGGAACGCTTAGTCTAACTTGCAATCTTATAACATTTCATATGGACGATGATGGTAGATAAAATAGTGTTAGATAAAATTAAGATAGCTTACACTTCTGATACAGGGATAGCAATCGACTGCGATCCATGTGTAAAGAGCTTGTTAGACTACGGAAGAGAGAAGTGTGTTATGTTGCGTGTGGCGCGTGAGTGTACTCACATTTCATTCCATTCATCAATTCGTCTCATTGATAGAGACAGGTAGAACTCATGGTTCTCATAACGTATGCAATGGAAAGTTTTAGGCAACCTTCGACAGTTGGCTAAATGTCGCCCTGGCGCGAATGCATACTACGTTGAGACAGAGGCAATCACTTGAAAACATGACGCAGAGAGGTTTAACAAGATTGACCATTGCCGAATGTCCCTTGCGGTATACATAGCTACGGGTTTCACCGCCCCGCCTTTTTACCAGGAAAACGCCGTCGTAAAGGAAGTTTGACACAGAACGTTCAGTTGCCGACGTTTTCAAGTGGTCTGATAGCAGATTCAACTTAATGATAGTATTCGCCAGTCCGGAAGGACAGCAAGGGCAAAAAAAAAAAAAAATTTAAATATTTATGTATTTTTATTTTTCTTATTATTTATTATTGTATTATTGATTTTTTTTTTTTTTGTATTTTTTTAGTTTCCGAGTTCTTAATTATATTAATTTACCGCGATAGATTATCCCGATTAAACTTAATGACGTATTAAACGATTATAAAATTAAAGAAAAAATAACAAATAATTAATTAAAATATCCGCCTTAAAAATAATAATGAAACTTAAATTAAATCAATATATATAATATAATATATAGAAATAAAATAATAAAAAAAATATTAAACCGTTGATAATTAACTTAATAATATATTTTTTTTTTAACTTATATTTTATTTCTTTTATTACAGCACGTTTGTTTACGACGTTATTACCGCGAGGTGGTTTCGTTTTAAAGTTGTTTTTTTTGGTTTTTTTTTATTTTCGTTTTTTTTTTTTTTCTTTTTTTTTTTTGTTTTTTTTTGTTTTTGGTTTTGTGTTTTTGTGCTGTTTGTTATGTTCTTTTGTTTTCTTTAAGGTTTTTGTTTTTTCTCTTTTTGTTTTGCTTTTTTTTTGTTTGTTTTATTCTATTTTTTTTCTTTTTTTTTTTCAAGTTTTTTAGTTCGCTTTTTTTATACGGTGTGTGGGATTTTGTTATTTTTTTTTTTTTTTTTTTTATTTTTTTTTTTTCTTTTTTTTACAGCTTGTTTTTTTTTATTTTTGTTTGTTTTGATTTTTTTACGGTTTTGTTTTATTATCCGCGTTTTCCGTTTTTTTATTGTTTTTATTATAATATACAGCGAGGTTCTGGGTTTTATTTTTGTTATTATTCTTTTAACCGCCGCGAAAAATATGTTTAGTGATATTCCTTTTATTGCATACGTTTCATTTGATTCTCTTAATTTTTTTTATATTTTTTTAAGTTTATTTAGATTTTTTTTTTTTTTTTAATGTATTATTTTTTTAGTTTTCTTTCTGTTTTATAATTTAATTTTATATATTATATATCCGCGTGTAAATTTTTATTCATTATTAAGAAAAGAATAAAAAAAAAAACGCGAAAAAAATAACAAAAAAATGTAAAAAAGAAAAACTTAAAGAAACTAATAAAAAAAAACAAAAAAAAAACGTGAAACCTAAAAAAAAATCTTTAATAACCAGAAAAGAAAACAAAAAAAAATATAATAAAAAATAATAAAAACAAAAAAAAAGAAAATAAAAGAAAAAAAAAATATAAAAAAAAACCGCGAAAAAAAAAAAAAAAACGTTAAAATTACTAAAAAAAAACCGACAAAAAAAAAAAAAAAAAAATAATCCGCGAGAGGTTCTATCATGTCTCTGCCCCCATGGGTGGCATTAAGAGAGCCGGTTCCCGATGGTTCGTTCTCGGGGTGTGTGGTAGGGACTCAGGCTTGTTGTTTCGACTGCGGCTCCGGCAACGGGGGTGGGTGTGGGCGATTTCTAAATAAACAAACTAGAGAAAAAAAAGAAAAAAAACTTAAAAAAATATTAACCGCGAGGAAACAAAAAAGAGAGGATAATATGAACAAATAAAAAACTAAAAAAAAGAAAAAAAATAAAAAATAAAATAAAGAAAAAACAAAAAAAAAAACGAAAAAATCAAAAATCGAAAAAAGAAAAAAAACCGAAAACCGAAACCGCGAAACCGGAATGAAACCGAAAACCGCGTAAAAATAAATACAGAAAAGAACCGCGAGGGAGGGTTCTATCATGTCTTGCCCCATGGTGGCCCTTAAGAGAGCCGATGGTTCGTTCTCGGGGTGTGTGGTAGGGACTCAGGCTTGTTGTTTCGACTGCGGCTCCGGCAACGGGGCGGGTGGTCGCTTCTCTTGGATGTCTGTAAAGAAAGAAGTAGTGAGTTATCATCTTACATATCAATTTAGTCATTTTTACTTACAGATCTTCTCGGACGCTTCCTCATAAAGGAAATTCGAGATCGGATCACGATGATCGAAGGTGAAGTGTAGGACACTCCACCCCTTTCTTCACCCGTGAGTTGCATTTCTCCCCTCTTCCTCGCTCGTACAAGAGAGGAGTTTCTGCTACTCTCCCCTTTCTAATAGGGTTGTGCAGACGACTGGAACGCACCCTTCGATCGCGATCCACCAGCTGCGCGAACGGTGCAGCTCGTGGTTCGTCTCGACAACCTTAGCCATCTGCACACGGAGTCTCTCCACTTCCTCCTTCAACCTTCGTATCTCCTTCTCCCTACTTTCCCGACCCTCTCTGCTAGCAAAGCCTCTTCTTCTCTGGCTTTCCCCTCGAGAGTCTTGAGGCCTCTTCTGCTCCAACTCCGACTGCCATCCCGCTCGTTAATCTCCAAACAAAAACTGTCCTTTCACCATTCTTTCATCTCTCGACCCACGTTCCTTTAGGTCCTCATACTTTGCCTTTGTATGAGAGAAGGCCTCCTCCTTCAACTTCTCCGCCTCTTTCTTTAATCTATCCCGTTCGGCGATCACCGGCGGGCGCTTGACAAAATTGTGAAATTGTGTTGCAATTCCACTCACAGTTACGCTGTAGGGGTCTCGCGATCGAGGTCGACGTCCTTGATAAGTGCGACTGTAGCTCTCCCTCCTCCTCCTCACTATCGCTGGCTGGTCAGCGAACTCTCGCTACTAAGCGAGGATACAGCGGCAATCGCTTCAATCAAGTGGCGGATTGTAGCTCAGTGGCCTCAGTGGTGAAGAGTGAACTCCGTTCTTGCTGGTTGGTAGATTGTAGCTCCAAAGAACGGAGCTCAGTGGCGAAGAGTGAACTCCGTTCTTCTTCGCCTACTTCGCCTGTTTGACACTCGCTGTGTTGTGAGTGCCAATCCTCCAGCCGCTCACTTATGCGACTGACTTTGTGGACTCCGCAATAGTAGCGAGCGACCCCTATCTGTTTCTTGTTAGTACAAGCGTGCTTTTGAAGGCGTCAGCTCGGAATACCTTCCGGCATTGACAAAGTTTGAAACTGGTCTTCATATTATTGTATTTCGGCATTTCTGAAGCGAAAAACGGAAAACAATGATTTTTACACTTAGTGAGGAATGATAGATTTGAGTGTAGTGAGTGGCACTCGATCCCGTCGACAGCCCGAAGGCCTTGTACTGATCACTAGGGAAGTGAGAGATCTTCCCCGATACCCGCTATTTACAGCTGAAGACATCATTGTCACTGCCCCGAAGTGGTAACAGCAACGCCGAGTCAAAGGTAGTGAACAGTAGCTGGGATCTAACCCCTCAAAGCTGCCTTAGACTTAGTTAATTTGAAACATGATATCAGATTTGAACTTAGCATACTTGAAAACCTTGAGGAAACATCCCAAGTTATTGCTTTGATCAGCTTGATAGCAAGCCGTAGAGTACTTGATTCACCAGCGTTTTGCAATGGAGATGTTTAGAGGCCACCCATGACAAGATAGCTAAGACTCAACCGATTGGCGTTCAAAGTGCTACGTTGAGAGCTGTGTCAAATGCCCAACATGAGTTGCCCCAGCGGTTACGGTCTCAAATATGACACATTCCCTTGCCACACTTATCACTACGGCATCGTCCGCCGTCCCGAAGGAACACCCTGTCAGTGGAATATTACAGCAAAACTCTCCGTGTCTTGCTCGCTTTCAGTGAAAAGCCGCTTATAGCATGAGAAGACTGGCTCAGACATCATTAAAAATGCTTTCATTGACTTCAGCAGGGTCGAAAAAGCCCCAGAAAACCTCCAAAAATAGTGAATTTAAAATTTTCAACTTTTTAGCACTACTTATGAAATTTTATAAGTAGTTTATCACTTAGGGCAGGTCAATAGCGACCGAACCTTTTTTGAATCAAGTCAAACGGACTTGTAGAAGCAAAGTTACAAGCCTTTAAAGTTTTGGAGTCTTTATGGCCTGGAGACGAAGGCCATCTCCTGGCGAACCTCTAAGTCTGACGGCTTAGCTGATATCAGCAATGAAATTTTCTAAGTCGGTTTCTTACAGAAACTCGGAATTTGGAATGTCCGAAGCTATCATCGGAGCTCAGAGAGACGACTTACTGTTGGCAATCTCTCGTCTGAATGACAAGTCTCCGTCGATTCCCAGCTTATATAGTGTGTGACGATCAGCTGATGACGTAATACCCATCATCCAAACACTAAAAATCCCGTCTATCTCCGGTTCTAGTGCTCTGATTGAGCTAGAAATACACCATTTCCATGTAGAATTTGACGCTGAATCCGAATCTGGCCTCCGTTTTCCCATCCGATGCTTCGTTTTGGCTCTACAGTAGGCAGCCATCGCAAAAATTCTAACTCTGTCGTTTTTCCGAAAAATGTTGAAAATTTTTCTCTCCGATTGACTTGAAACTCTCCGATTGACATGAAACTCACCATACAGATAAAGAATTTCACGCTGATTCCAAATCTGAAATCCGTTTTCCCATCCGATGCTTCGTTTTGAAGCTACAGCCCAAAACGTCCCAAATTCTAACTCTGTCGTTTTTCGCCAATGTCCCAAAATCTTAAATGGTGTCTCACATCTAAACGAAGACAGATAGGAACAAGCCGATTCTTTCACTGAATTTGTCTCACTCTTAGCTTTCAAACGAGCTATCGCACGACAAAATCCGTCCACTGGAAGCCAAAATCGAAGCAAGCTGTCCAGGGGGGGGGGCGTCAGCGAAAATTTTTTCTCTCCGATTGAGCTGGAAATATACCATTTCCATGTAGAATTTGACGCTGAATCCGAATCTGGCCTCCGTTTTCCCATCCGATGCTTCGTTTTGGCTCTACAGTAGGCAGCCATCGCAAAAATTCTAACTCTGTCATTTTTTCGAAAAATGTTGAAATTTTTTCTCGCCGATTGACTTGAAACTCACCATACAGATAGAGAATTTCACGCTGATTCCAAATCTGAAATCCGTTTTCCAATCCGATGCTTCGTTTTGAAGCTACAGCTCAAAACGTCCCAAATTCTAACTCTGTCGTTTTTCGCCAATGTCCCAAAATCTTAAATGGCGTCTCACATCTAAACGAAGACAGATAGGAACAAGCCGATTCTTTCAGTGAATTTGTCTCACTCTTAGCTTTCAAACGAGCTATGGCACGACAAAATCCGTCCACTAGAAGCCAAGATCGAAGCTAGCTGTCCAGAGGGGGGGGGACGTCAGCGAAAATTTTTCTCTCCGATTGATTTGAAACTCACCATACCGATGCAGAATTTCACGCTGAATCCGAATCTGGCCTCCGTTTTCTCATCCGATGCTTCGTTTGGGTGCTACACACCAAAACGTCCCAAATTCTAACTCTGTCGTTTTTCGCCAATGTCCCAAAATCTTAAATGGCGTCTCACATCTAAATGAAGACAGATAGGAACAAGCCGATTCTTTCAGTGAATTTGTCTCACTCTTAGCTTTCAAACGAGCTATCGCACGACAAAATCCGTCCACTGGAAGCCAAAATCGAAGCAAGCTGTCCAGAGGGGGGGGGGGAGTCAGCGAAAATTTTTCTCTCCGATGGCGTTCAAATTCACCATACCGATGCAGAATTTCACGCTGAATCCGAATCTGGCCTCCGTTTTCTCATCCGATGCTTCGTTTGGACGCTACACACCAAAACGTCCCAAATTCTAACTCTGTCGTTTTTCGAAAAATGTTGAAAATTTTTTCTCGCCGATTGCCTTGAAACTCACCCTACCGATGCAGAATTTCACGCTGAACACGAATCCAACCTCCGTTTTCTCATCCGACCACTCCTTCCACTCGAAACAACCCATTTTACAACCCAACATTCAGCACGAAAAACATCACACACTATAGCCTCAAGACTAATCCTGGCGGTCGCCCAAGTCCACCACGACACTCAGACCCAAAGCACCACGGCGGCCGACCACGACACTCTGCCGTTCCAGAGGGGGGGGAGGGGGAGGGGAGGGGGAGGGGGGGAGGGGGAGGGGAGGGGGAGTGGGGGGGGTCAGCGATGGCGGCCATCTTGCGCTATCTGGTGTTTGTCACTTCCTTACTACTAACGTTGAAATACTGCGTTCAACAGACAAATACTTTCGTGTGTAGCTGTAGTTCTATAAACTTATGGCAAGTACTTGTGAAAAGATTAAATTTGGCGATGTGATTAGAAGTCATATGGATAGAATGGAAACCCACTGTTTGTTGTTTCAGCTAGTTTGTTCAATATTCAGTCATATAGCTACGCACCGATCTTGATTAATGTTGCAAAGTCTTAAAATGAATCAATTTACTGAAGCACCGGACCATCTGTTGAGAGCGCGAATTTGCCAGGAAGGCACTGCTTTAACGCAGGCACGTGGAGGGCGGACTGCTTTCTGCAATCACTTAATTCCGCATCCGAGATTGAGGCGCTTCACGAGGGCGCTACTCATTACATGTTTAGACAAGTAGCCTGGCAATTTATAAATTTATCAAATCTCAACAGATGTAACCACCACGAGACATGTTTCGGCCTGTTGGGCCTCATCAGTCGTGGGTAGGTTTGAACCAGCGACATTGGAGCTAGAGAACGTGCAAGCATACCCTCTAACCACAAGGCCACCGGACCATCTGTTGAGAGCGCGAATTTGCCAGGAAGGCACTGCTTTAACGCAGGCACGTGGAGGGCGGACTGTTTTCTGCAATCACTAAATACCAATACTTATATCACTTAATTGCAGAAAGCAGTCCAACGTCGCTGGTTCAAACCAACCCACGACTGCGTGAAGCGCCTCAATCTCGAATGCGGAATTAAGTGATTGCAGAAAGCAGTCCGCCCTCCACGTGCCTGCGTTAAAGCAGTGCCTTCCTGGCAAATTCGCGCTCTCAACAGATGGTCCGGTGGCCTTGTGGTTAGAGGGTATGCTTGCACGTCCTCTAGCTCCAATGTCGCTGGTTCAAACCTACCCACGACTGATGAGGCCCAACAGGGCGAAACATGTCTCGTGGTGGTTACATCTGTTAAGATTTGATAAATTTATAAATTGCCAGGTTATTTGTCTAAATATATATCAAAATCGGTTTACAAACGGTAATGAAAAAATCACATGCGTACAAGCATAGAGTAGGTATATTAGGTAGAGTAGCAATTCCGCATTTATTAAATCCCCAACCAATGTCTATCACTTACGATTTTATTAAATGAACTGGAGTGGGATATAGCTGGTAATTGTTACCAAGTGTGAGATATACAAAGTTTTGCAGTTTTGAAGAAATTGCCACGGAATTGAGTGATCATGATTGTAATGCAGAAGGACTGGTGGTATTTCACAGATTCTCAGTGTCATGACAGACATTTTAATGTTTGTTAAATTAGCAATTCGATGGGTTCCTATTACTTTCATGCTCGACCTCAAGAGTATTTTCTTAAGCATGATCATATCACAGGCTACCTGCCACTGGCAGAAAATCACATAATCAAAGACAATTTGATTTCAATTAACTTAAAAGTATGTAAATGGGTCCACATCAATATTCAGATTCTAGAAATGAAACATGAATCTAGTAAATCATAAAATCATGCCGCAGAAAATTGAATTAAAAACTTAAAATTTTAGCCAAGAAATCACGAATAATATCGCGACTTTTTCATGAAGACTTGCTTTATAACACGGATCACGAAATTCCCTTGATGATCAGCTTAATTTCCGCTTAGTTAGGATGCTTTCTAGCAAAATATCCATTCCTTTTGAAATGCAACTTGTTTCATACTACTTATTGTGTCATCTCGGTAGCATATAAATTTGCAAAATTTTGACTTTTTTAAAACTGCTCAAATAATTTTTTGGACCACGGGAACGTTATCTCCGCAAAAAACTATATATTTTCATATAAAAATTTTCACTGTTTACAGATACTTTTTTGAGTCGACACTCTACCTGTATATCCCTACTTTATGTATACAAGTTTGATGACCATATCAAATTACAAAACGATGACGGACCAATCGGACTTGAATTGACTTGAGTAATCGCATAAATCTTCATGATGTGGTGGGATGAAAAGCTAATCCAGAAATTATATCAAAAGAATATACAATGTATGTTAATGAAAATATATGTTGATGACATAACATTGATATTGTCCTACGTGAATAAAATAATAAATCAACACCAAAACAATATTGAAATAAGAAATAGAAAATGACAAAAATATCATGAAAATTGTAAAAGAAATTGGAAATGAAATTCATCAATCCATTCAATCAGAAACTGATTTCCCGTCCAACCACATTGATACAAAATTATCATTTTTGGATTTGAAAGTATGGATGCCTACAAATGAGAACAGCAAAGTAAAGAAGATATTCCATGAATTTTATATGAACAATGTAACTTCAAAAATGGTCATCCATGCAAGGTAGGGTTGTCCAGAGTATATTGTAATTTTACGAAGTTCTTTTTTTTAACTTCTACACCCCATGCCCAAAGTTCTATGACCATAAGCTATGCCCCATTCAAAGATAAGTGGAATTAGACAAACTTTTGAGGTGCCGCAAAATGAAGGTTTTTTTGGGGTACGTCAACATTTTCTTTTTAACTGCTTTGGCTAAGTTACTGTCATTATTTGCATAATACATATTATCTGAATGACAATGATAATAAGTTACACGCATGGTGTGTTACTATACATTTTACAACATGAGTTTGCTCAGCACACTTTGCTTATGACTTCGCAAAACATAATTTCTATAAATAGCAGCTATGAGACGCGCATGAACAGAATATCAATGACGTGGACTGGAAACAGGTAAATATCCATATTTTGCATTAATGCTGGTGCAATTCTCTTTTCCATAATTACAGAACTGAGAAATGATGCTGTATGGAGTTCTCCCTTTTATTCCAATTTGATCGGCAAGATGAATGTAATCTTTGCCGCTCTTGTAACAATCAATAAGTCACTTCCTGTCGATGAGTCGCTTCGCCTCGCATTGCAACGAATTCGTTTGGTCAGAAGTGCTACTAGTCATAGCAACCGCCTGACCTACATTGCTTACAGCTCTTGACGTAGCCTATGTCCTTTAGTCATGCGCGCGCAGGAGTGTGCAAAGTCATACGGTGAAAGATTGTGTATTTCATTGTCTATTCGTTGTAGATGGCTTGCTCGTCGGGAACAAGGACTGACGTATGGCTCATTGGAAAAAGTACACCAAACATCACCGGAGCTCGGCTTCCCTCGAAGAGGAAAGTTCTATTGACGTATTTTTTCCATCACAACGACGAAGGAATGTCTGTGGCTAAAAGTATGAAGATAACTGTGGACGAAGTTCTCATTTTTTGGAAGAAATCTGGCGTCCCAACGATAGAGTATAGCAGCATTCTACGGAAATTGAACAAACTCTGTGGCCAGGATCGCAATGTGAAGAAAAGTAGACTGAAAAAGGGTGACTCCTATCGTGCTAAAGAAGCATTGTTCAGTGCTGATCTCGATGATTTATTTGATATTGCGAATGGAAAGGGAATGGATGTTGTTTGTGACGAGGATAAGACATTTCTACAGCGACAGCGGGAAGGTGATGATGGCGTCAGCTTTGGTCCAGTGGATGTTAGTTTGGTGCGGAAAGAAAAGCGGCAGAGTGAAAAGACTGCAAGCTACGAAAGACAGCAAGAGAGAGACAGGCAAGAGCGATTGAAACAATTTGCTATAGTGAATGTGTCAGACATTGAAGTAAGTGAGGAAGACGACAAGGAGGAGAGAGAAGAAGAAGAGTACATTGTCCCTGGAACGTCTGCCGCTAGAGTGAAGCAAAATGATGGTAATGATGACAAGTGGGTGACCTTAAAACTGCCTAGAAGATTACTGGACGAAAGTGCGATCACATCATCAGCAGACAGGATGGGTCTCTCGAGGAATCAGTTGTTTTCAACGGTGGCAAGCGTTGTGCAGTCGTCGACTGCCCATATCGAAGAGTTTGTCCTTAGCTCAAGTTCAGTCAGAAGATCAAGAAACACTAATCGAAAAGTATTAGCCAAGTCATTGAAAGAAGAATTCACACCATCGGATAAATGTGTGGTTCACTGGGATGGGGAAATGGTGAAAGAGTTTCTGGCCACAGATGAACGAATAGGCGCACTTGTGAGTGATTACTCCGGAGACGCTGAAGGCAAGGTACTAGCAATTCCAATTGTCAAATCCAGCTCTGGTGTTGAACAGGCAAATGCCGTTTTGAGTACTCTGCAGAATTGGAAGCTGGAGGAAAACATAGTGGGTCTTTCGTTTGATACAACATCAAGCAATACAGTCACTGAACGCGGGGCTGCAACAATTCTTGAACGGCTGTTGAAAAAGAAATTGAAGTGTTCGGGAACACGACAGGACCTTCGAACCCAAAGTTCTCAGAATTCCGAAAGCAATGGACAAACATTGACATATCAAGAGGTATGACAAGACTTGAGCTGGATGGTATTTGGCTTCAGATTCGCCGCAATAAAGTGGTTGACCAACTCAAGTCGATCGATGCTGTCATCGACGAATTCATTTCTTAGGGATGATTACCGGGCATTGGCATAAAATGCATAATTAGAAAGCCTGGCAGTATAAGCAGCGCACGGTGAATGGCTTCGATTATATACTACGCTAAAATTTTTCTCTTTTCGGACCAACTGAACTTTCCAAGTGAATTCATTCTTCAAAGTCACCTGTCATTTGTAACCCTGGATACAAATTTCGATTCCTTTATAACAAGTCGTTCCTGGCTGGTGTTTCATCTTCTCGGACTGGACCATCAGTGGCTTTATTGCCCTCCTTCGCGATGGGAGTCAGACAGTGATTATCTGTCTCTTAAAGCCTTTGTACATGGAGTCAAGGTTGTGAATGATCCCGCTGAAAGGTGTTCACCTGATTACTGAGTATGCGACAAGGATTACCCGGGATGAGGAAACAGAGGCAGTGGTTGTTGCAGTGTGACGAAAATCACAGGAAAAAGTTGCCCAAGTTCACGAAATCTTCTTACTACAAGTAACATTCACACGATCCCCACCCACTGATACACTATGTGCAGTGCACACGCTCATGAATTTTGATATTACTTTTAGTAACTGTTAATATTAAACTAGTTCATCAGCTGTTAACCGATCTAAAGTTCATTAAAATGAAAATTTATTATTTCTATTAAAATGAAATGTTATTCTATTACTACTGACTTCTTTTAGGCCTATGTCAACTGCAAATATGTGGTGACGACATAAAGTACTGAATAAGAAATAGAAAAGCACTGCAAAGGTTTTAATGATTGGGCTTGTCCAAAAATTATATTTTTGTGCGAAAATACTCAAATTTGCTCAAAATTTCAAATACTTCATAAAAATATGCCATTCTACGGCAGTGTTTAATTTACTTCAAATCTCCTAAAAATTTGTCAGCTTACTACTTATCTATGTAGAAATAGGGGCATGGGGTGTAGAAGTTATTTTTTCAAAGTATTTTTTTGGACAACCCGAAATTGCAAGGACGTCCTTGTCATTAAGTACAAAAAGAACTATTCTAACGCAGCAAATGCTGAGAATTTTACTCAACTGTAGTCGAGACTTGCCATGGAATCAAAGTCAAACATTTAACAGAAATGAATAAGAGAATGCAATATTCTGGCTATGGTCAGAACGATCTTCAGTGATCATTCTGCCGCTCGATCTGTTGGAGATGACTCCTTGCCAACATCGAATGAATACAGCAGTTTGAGGAAACACTGTCGCCAATCATTTCTATCAACCATCAATTTCATAATCGCTCTTTTATCTACACCGAGAAATGTCTGAATAAAGAGGACTTTTTATATTAACAGACCCAAAACTTGCAGTTCATCATTTCACAAAAGTGTTGTCATATATTGCCACACAGTTGTTCTCTCTTATCGCAATAGCCTTGGTGAGATAAAAATTTCCATTGTATAGCTTGAGGTGTGCGGCCTATCACTAAGTATAGAATCTGCCTGCCATGAGACTAACATGGAACATTAGTATTACATCTAGGTACAGTGCTTATCCGTAGAAATCAGTTGTGATATCTATTTTGCAATTTGTGTCAATAACTAATGGAAAAGGTCGCGCTTCATGATGAATCAGCTATGTGTAAGGGGATCAACGCACAGGCAGAAAACGAATGGAAAGCAATTGCACCGGCACTTCATTCACAAGACGTCACGAATTTGTGTTCTCTAAACTCATACAAAATATCCAAAATAGCACAATGCTACGCATATAAGTGTACCAAGAGAACGGAAGATCCGAAGGACCTTACCTTTCCTGAAAAGGGGTAAGGGAGAAATGTGATTCACATGAAAAATAAAAAAATCATAATCAGAGGCACAGTCACTTCATGTATTCTCCATCACACCTTTTGACGGGTCCTTGACGATTTGCCGCCACTTCACTCTGTCCTTCGCCTTCTCCTTCCAAGTCCTCCATTCTTCTTCTGTGCGTTCCAGGTTTCTTTTGAGACAGTCCTTCCAGCGACTCCTTGGCCGTCCCCTTCTTCTTGCAATTGTGTCATCTATCTCTTCCACTTGTTTCACAACCCTTTCGTCTCCCATCCTTACCACATGTCCTGCCCATCTCAATCTCTTTTCCACCACTTTCTGTGTCACCGTTTTCTTCAAACCCACTTCCTCCCTCAGCTCCGCCAGCCTTACACCACAGATGCGCCTTATCTCGTTATTTTCACACACTTGCAACATCTTTTACTGCTCGGTTAGTGTCATCGTTTCTACTCCATATGTCAATACTGGCAAGGCACATGTCTCCAAAACCCTTCCTCGTATCCTCTGACCAATTTATCTGTCCACCAGCACTCCTTCCACTTTCCTGTATGCCCCATCTCCGGCCTGTATCCTTCTTCTTACTTCTACATCGCCCAGACCATTCCACCAAGGTACACAAACTTATCTACCTGCTTCAGTTCCACTTCTCTCATACCCACAGTCAAGTCCTTTCGCTCCCTGCCTATCCACATTACTTCTGTCTTCACCAAGCTCATTCTCAGACCATAACACGTAAAATTTCTATCCCAGTCTTTCAGACTCTCTTCTAACTCAAATTCATCCTTCGCTACTACTGCCAGGTCATCCGCGTACAACAATTTCTTCATGTTTTCCTTTTTCACTGCTTTTCCTGCTAAGGCCCATGTGCACTCAAAAATCATCACTGCGCTTCACGCCCTCCGATCACTACCGCCGCTCTCGTATTCGTGTACAGTATCTTCGATCAACCGCACATCATCCTCGTCAGCCTCCATCCACCTCAGCGTTGACATCACCAAGCTTCTGGGTACCGTGTCGTATGCCTTCTACAGATCCACAAACCCAATTTATTGCGGTCCCTTTCCAATGTCTTTTCAATCAACTGTCCCACAGCAAACATGCCATCGGTTGTTCATCTTCCTTCACGGAATCCTTGCATGTGTAATAGCATTGGGCGGCTATATTTAATCGAGGGAGTCATAGTGTTCTGAACAGCCTAAATGTTCTAAACATCTAAACGAACATGATGAATAAAATATCTAAAATGCATAGGATATGCATTTCCTAATATGATATTCCTAATGTTGAAGGAATATTGCAAAATCAGACAGCTTTTATTCCACTTGAACAAGGAGGCTGTACCTCTTTGAAAATGGAACGCGACAATTTTCTCTCGCAAAAAGACAAATGTTCTGGGAAAACTGAATAAAGCCGCACAAAATTAGAAATGGAGTTGATCTATGAGATGGATATGGATTTTGGTAGTTTTTCGTGATGTACGACTCTTTAAAAACTGAAGAGAGCCAGATTTCTCCAGTTCGTCAAGTCTGACGTTTAATTTTCCTGATCATTAAAAACTTTTTGTGTTGAACTGCAGTACCGGCATATTTCTTGTGACTATCGCATACTTCTGATACTCATAGTAAATGTAGCGAATGTACACTTTAGAATCTGTCAGCTAATAAGCAGTGAACAATCAGTTGTAGTATTTCGCTTTTCGTAGGCGTGAGTGTGTTGCATAGTGATCAGCTGCATGCATTTCATTCTGTTATCTTTCGATAAATCTCATTCAACAATAATCTAGTTACCTTAGATCCATTCACAGAGATTTCTTAGGTTGCATGATACAGGGTTCCTCTATCAGCCAACCACAGCGAGCCTCCTGTGCTCATGTCATTCTGTCTAATGTGCGTCGTTTTGCGTCTCAGTTAGCGTGAATTAGCAGCTGTGACGTCGCTATGAATGTTTGACATGAATTTGCAGGCAAGCTAACGAACAGATAAATGGGAAAGTGACAGGAAATCGTCGTAGTGATTCAGTACTTTCATATTCAGAGATAAAATTCGTTTCTGAAATTGACAGTACCACCTATTTAAGTCCGGTACTTCTATATTTCCCCCTCCACATTTTCCAACTTTCCCAAATTCATGAAATTTCATTAAACTTAGTCACATTGGGTTTAGAATAGATTTCATCTGTCACTGAGTAACATTTCAACACCACTGAGAAGTCTTACTTGAACCCTGAGATGAAGGATTGGTCCCTTGGATACTCAGTTACAATACAAGGTACAGCTGTGATCATGAACTTCGTGGTGTTGTTGTCTACAGACAAATGACGAGCAGTTGTCTAATTCTGAGACTGTAAATGTTCTACAAGTCAGATAAAAGGAATTTTGCACGCTCAACGCTTTCACGTAGTGAGACTGCCCTTAGGAGCAAAAGAAGATCGTTAAAGATGCAACAATCCAGGATGTCAACGACAGAAATGTGAGGGGGTAAGAATAGAAGCACCTTAAGTTCCACTATTATTGATATTTTGTCTGAATAGTCAAGTCTCTTGGTTGGATGCAAGCTACTGCCACAGCGCCAAAAAATATATATGTAGAAGGTGGCGCTCTATTGGGAAGTTCTATTATAGAGTTATTTGGTCTGTTTTCATATTGAAGTTTAGCTTCAATATGTATTTATAACTATATATTTTATCTGAAATCTCATGTTCCATAGTGTTTTATGACATGTACTGTAAGTACATTAATTTCGTAAGAGAAGTTTATCAAAATCTATCGCACCTGAACTATCATTTTTGGCTTATCTGTCATTCTGGAAATACAGTATTTCAATTCACTTTGTCACCAGTCATCTCATTCATTTCTGATTTCTTAGTACACGTGATTTTCAGTTGAGCAAAATATTCAAAAAAGAAGGTTTCTGGTATGTGGTCAGTGCCGGTCTCACAACATACATATGTCCATCATTCATTTCACCATGAAAAGAGCTCAAGTTTGAACGAATGTACAAATAGGATTTATCATGAAATTGCCTCTAATTGATAATTGCTCATCTATTCATTGATCTTAATTGCCGATAATTGATATGACAACTGATGTGTGGTGAGGGTTTGATCCTGCCAATTGACAGAGTCACATGTAAGCGGCTTGTAGCTCTGTTGGTAGATCAGAAATCTCCCTGGTCGTAGGTTCGAATCCTGTCAGTCGCACATCATTTGCATGGCAATTTGATCTGTCGTTCATTTCATTCCATTTTTAATCACCAATGTTTTCCGCATATAACCCTGATCCTTTGCAGAAGCAAAAATTGGCCACTAATCTGTAACTTCTTGCTGATTTTAGCCTACATGCATGACAGTTGAAGTCTTTCTTGAGTCAAGTCTATCAAATCGTGAATTCTATTTCATAACAACGACTGAATAGAAGTTCTAGAAATGAGACGGTCTTGCAGTGTGAAATTTCAGAGAAGTCACGATTGAAATTGACGCGTTCATCAAATTTCCTTTTGCCTTCCTGATGATTATAGTTCTAGTTAGAAATCTCATCATCTTTGATTTTCATATTTCCACCAGGTAACGTTGCCTGAAGCATCAAGGTGAAAATCTCTTGAAATTACCTCTGACAAGTCGATCAATATGGTTTCTGTCAGATTTCTGCACTGCCTCCAGGGCCGGGATGATAGATCGTCATAATTTCATTCAATAATTTAATTAATTTCATTAATCGTACGCGATTAAAAACTGATAAATATCAAACTTCTTTTCAAACATGGATGACTATAAATAATATCGACCAAATTCGACACGCTACAATTTAGATAAAAGGCACGGTTGATGTCAAACGCAATACTCATCTTGCTTCGACCAGGCTGAACACTGTCCTCGTGATCCTGTGACGCAACAAATTCCCGGTCGGAATCGATTCGGCCTTGTTGAAATATATGCGACCCTGTTTTCGTAATAATCTGTCAAATAATCCATATATGCGTCATGTGCGTTCGAATATAATCTAATGCGCATTGAACACCATTGATGACTTAACATTTAGCATGTGTTCTGACATGCAGTGTATAATCAATCCCCATAGACCTGATAGTAGTTCAGCGGACTGTGTCTATTGATTCATGGTGTACATCTGCAATTTTCAAATTTTCAGGAAATTGCACTTCAAGAGAGCTGCTTTGTTCACTTGATTGATCGAGATTCAACCTTCCTTTGAATGTGCAACACAATAAAAATTTGTTCCCAAAAGTCAAAGTCGTGGGGCACATCAACTTATCTAAAACATACATCATGCATTATCATAAAGTCCATCAACAAAACATTCCATATTCAATGAACATACATGGACATTTACATAAAAATGAGCAAAATCATTCCACATTTGCTGACATGCTTTTGAAAAAAAAATCTGTACCGCTTAGATTTCCTGAATACTATTTTAGCACTATAGTGCTTTTTGTATACAAAAATCTCATATTTCTAATACTAGAGTGATGGACTTCATTTGAACTAATGGGTTTAGAAAATTTTCGATCATATTTTGTTCACAATTTTTGACATTTACGTATATTCTACTTTTTTCTTTCTTCATTTATGACCTTCTGGAGTCTTCTGTGATCATCAATTTTTAAGAATCTTCTCATTTTTAAAGCTCAGCCAATTTTCTCTTTCTTTTATTCATTTCTAACATTATTGTCGCGATCCTGTCTGGGACTAAGAGGCTGATCTAGTGTTCATTTTACTATCATTTTTCATATTATCCTAAACTTCTTTCTTGTACATGTACATTGAATGCATTTTTGCCTTCATTCTCTCCGTTCGTCTGAGTCCACATCTGTACGACTTGGTTACTTCGCGCTGTTGATATGTAGTTTCATAGTAATCCATTCATTTATATTTGTCACAACTTCATTAGGCTTCTCCTTGCTTATACGCGCATAAGATTTTGTTTTATGACATTTCATGCCAAACTCTTCCATCTTAATTTCATTGTCATTTTTGTTTGCATGATTTCTTGAATCATTTTCTGTTTTGATGACAGCTATTGCATGTACATACCTACGTGTACATGTACATGGTGTCTGCGTCCTTGACTGCTTTCACAGTTAACTTTCATCTCCAACTTTACATTGTAGTTCAAATTTAAAGGAATTATTATTTGTATCACGAGGTTGGTGGCATTACTTTGAATTTCTGTGCGCGATGAAGTATGCGATTTTGATATTAAAAGACAATCTAACAGCCCTTTCACAATTATTGGAATTATGCCCGATATTGCATACAGCATGATTCTATTTGACTATTATTGCTAACAATGAGGTCTTTTGGCATAAAATGACTATTTTATTTTCTGTTGCATTAATCAAGCCCACAAATTATCACACGAGTTTCTCCTTGCAAAATTTTAGTTTTTACCTTTTTTCTGATTTAATTTTTGATTCAAACATTTATGTCATTATCGCCCCAGCTCTCTCTTCATTATAGTGCTTCATCACCTCTCCAAACTAATTTCTTCAGCGAGTCTGAGGTAAATTAAATATACCGTGTCAACATTCGTTCTAATCTTGTGATGTATTTAGTACACAAAAGGTTGTAGCAGTAAGGAAATGTGATCAATTTGCTGTACTAACGATCTTGCGAAATTGACAGAAGGTGATAATATTGACTAAATGCACATAATAAGCACACCTCTGCAAGAAGCAAAACTTTACCCGAAGTATTTTAATCTAAAAGATGAATGCAGGCCGGAAATGTACATATTTTCTCATCTGTACACGTGACTTTACAACTTTCCTCATGAACAACTTTTCAAAGAAACCAGAGATTCTTGCATTCTTGCATTGTCACCTAGTTTTTACATAATGTAAAACGATTATTATCACGAGAACCATTTTAACTGACTAAATACAACTTGAAAATGTGAATAACCTGAGTAGCCATTTCATCCAATTGCTATTTCAGACCTGTTCACATCTCTAAAGAAAGACAACTGCAGTATTTCATGAAATTACTTTGATATTGATCGATTTTTATTGATGGAAAAATATGCACTTGCTTTCTTTCTTTCTCCCTAATTTCACTCAGATTAATACTTCTTTCTGCGATAGAATACATTTCTTTATTCTAAATACTTCTAAATTGTGCTAGTGTGACCTTGTATAACCCACAGAGACCTGAACTTTTTCACACCCTCTGAGACTTGAGGAGGGGTCCAGTGGACCCCTTTTACAAATTCCTTGTTTACCTTCTTAAATCGATCTCAAATCATTAGGAAAGTTGATTTTAAGCAAAACAATGATGTTTGCATGTAACAAGTCGATATAACTAATCCTTTGAGTGTTTTTCAGCCTTCTCAGTAAAGACATGCGATAATTTGGTGTTTTTGTAATTCAACGACATTTAGCACAGTATAGTTGTACTAAGAGACGGTTTTACGATGTTTGCTGTCGCCGAGTAACTTCAGATACTTGGTTTTAATGAAATTGATTTATTCAAAGCAGCAAAACCCCTACATTTGGCCATTTTTTCAAATTTATCCATATTAATCGGAAATAGGCCTAAACTGAACCATAATTGCTGCATTTTTAAGACCCTCAAAACATCTGTGGCGATCTCAAACTCATCAATTACTGGTGTGAAAGTTTTGCCAACAGTCTGTTTTTAGTGTTGAACTATGAATATAATGACAGCTTCCATTTTGAACATTAGTTTATGCAGATTTGTTCATGTAGGCCAACCAGTCATGCACGATCATGTGCGAAAGCAAAATATTTACATTTTGCGACCTTCTAACATAACGCACATGCACGAGCAAGATGTAAACATTGAATAAATGATTTCACTCATTATGTACCATCGAGGGCATGCACAAAATCATTTTTTTATCTGATAGTAAAAAATTGTCATGGGAATTTCTACACCCTCTGAGACCTGAGGGGGTCCATCTACCATACTTCTACTGATCCAATAAAGATGAAATAACGCATACAGATTCCCTGTCAAAAATGATGATTTTACATGGCCATGAGCGGTTGATATATCCTCAGCACAAAAAGTGAAATAGAAAAATATGGCTCCGGGGTCCACTGGACCCCTACAGGTCTCTTAGGGATAGTGATGTTGAAGAATAAGATAAGATAAAGCTCTTTTCTGTTCCCGACCGTTGGTTTGCAGCAGATAGCTTCAAGACTGCTTTTTGACATAATTGCACCATGTCTCATGTCATTGCTCATCGCAAATACCGTGCAGATATCGGCAATAATTAATAATAACGGTCGACCATCAAAACCATCTTGTTCTCCAAGTCTCTGTATCTCTTCCATAAACTATTGGGAAAAGAAATTTACCACTAAGACCTAACCGGGCTCTATTCCCCCGTGAAACATATTCAACTTATTGAGTGACTGATGACTGTTGACCCTAAAAACGCCAATTGAAATGATTTTGTTGTAACATTTTTTGCCCTCTTTTGTATTGTTTTGAAGTTTGGTGGCAACGTATGCTTCATTTTAATCAGTGGCGTGCGGTGCCACTCATTGATAGGCATGCGATGCGCAGAATCGGATTTTTTTAAACGCCCATTTGCTCAAAGTTAATATATCGTCTTTGCACATTGCACCATTTATCATATTCGATATCGAAAAGGGCGTTAACTTAATTTCAAATATATCTTGAAAATTTACATTATTCTGTTGGCTGCTGTTGAAATTATGTAAAAACTATTTGTTCTAATGAATCTCTTGTACTTCACAGCGTGAATATGTGGAATCATCTAAAATTGAGGTCCATCCTTCTTGACTTTTTGACGAAGTCATTAATAACATCATGTCAAGAACCTCCTTGCCTGATTTGTAGGTTGCACAAAAATATGAATATCAAGTTTTCTCCATTGATATTCAAACTTGAGTTTCACACAGCCACGGAAAAATTGTCGTATCGACGAATATCCGCCTTTCCGTCTTTCGATGCTTCAGGACTCATTTGAAGTTTAGGCATCGGCCGCCCAGTTTCAACTACAATTTTTTTGGCTAATATTCTGACAGAGAATGCTGCTTTTATCATATCGGCAGCAATGTCAAAGATAGTGCTTAGATTCAAGACTGAACTTTGTTCTTTCTCCCATAACATGATGATGGATGACCAATAACACATCGGATCGGCACATACACTGCATACATGCACACAAGTCATCCTGTCTATCTGATGAGATCTGGTCTATCTGTATCATCTTCCCTAAAGTGAGCGATGCGATAACTTCGCCGAATGCACCCAGCATTTCATTTCGCAGCCTTTTGTATAGGAAATCGCGAGAAGGCAGCGTGCACAGACTGCGAGTCAGTCAATGCAAATAGATAGCACCAGTGAATGCGGCGATGCCTCATCTTTGTCAAAGCTCTTTAAAACGTGATCCCCTAAATGAAATGGGTTTCTATTGGATTTTATGCGAGATTCAGAGTCTAAATTATTTATCAGTCCTAAGAAAGACAAAAATGGCTTACTTACAGATTTTCAGCAGGGCATTCGCCGCATGCATCGCTTCTATTGACCGCACGCCACTGATTTTAATATTTATTCATAAGTAAAGCTATAAAGTTGCATTTCTGGTAACCTACACCTATCAATGAGTTACATGCATTGTAGTGATTGCGGAAAAAATACGAATTAGGCTCCATAACCTTTCTTATATAGAACGTGGCGGTCGAGCCTTTGTATTCTTATTACAGTACTCAGCAGACGTGATTAAATTTTGTTTCAATTTTTAAAAAGGGAATAAATTATTTGACTTCAGCTTTAACCGAAGTTCTTAGTCTGTCTTTTTTGACGCAGCTACAAGTTCGATCCCGCTCACCTGTTGGTGAGAATCTGACATAACACATGTCTAGCCCACTGAAAATGTTTTGACATAATTTTATGTTATGTGTTGTCAAGTCGGTCATGTGAAAATTTGCTATTCTCCATCAAATTCTGATGGTCATGTATTCTACTCTCAAGAAGCACACGAGTATTACCAGTAGCATCACAAGTTGTGTATATTTTGAAACATACTCTTGTTTGCTAATCTATCTTATTTCTGGAACCAGAAAATCTATCCATCACAATAAGTGATAGCGAATTAAACACATGATGGACAATGCAATGTATAGGCTAGTAACTATTTATTATAAAATTTCTCATTCATTTACTATTGACTAAAACAATGAAGGAATAGGCCCATGCTGTGTAAAAGTGGTGGGTACCATCACATAAAACAACATTTTCCAACCTTCTTTAAAATTATTGTACAATAAGACATTCTGACCCCGGAATTGGCAGTGTTTGAATTTCATGCCAAAAGTACAAAAAATCTAATAAGGTGGGTCTCTATAGGCCCTAGTGCGTGAAATTCAACGATTAACTCGGGTTAAGAATGTAGATTTGCTTAGCATGCATTCAAGGGAGAGTTTTGCGGGAGCATCACACCAGTGCTTTGCCAAATTATGCAATTGTTCAAATTTGCGGAACTCACGCACATTCAAGTCACACATAATTGGCCAACAAGATGAAATTTGAGTACACGAAGCAAAATGAAGATGAGTACA
Source organism: Prostheceraeus crozeri (assembly GCA_907163375.1). Classification (NCBI taxonomy): domain Eukaryota; kingdom Metazoa; phylum Platyhelminthes; order Polycladida; family Euryleptidae; genus Prostheceraeus; species Prostheceraeus crozeri. The sequence continues at coordinate 159,984 of CAJQUW010017010.1, read as the reverse complement.
CAAAGTTGATGTAGGACCTATGCCTGTCATGCAATTTCATCGCTATTGCAGTTGTAATACAAGCGTCTGACAAATGAAAAGGCACGACAATGCTTACTACTCGTGCATTGATATTTGAATTGATGGAACTTTTCAAAGCAAGTCATCAGCAAACAAACCTAGGATTTTGAGGCCTATACATGTATCTTCCTCGAAAGTAGCACTTTATCTTTTACAACTACATCATTGACAAAGCAGAAGAAATATCGATGCCAGACTGAAAGTGTCTGCGTTTTAATTCATGGACTTACATTTGCAAATGCTACACTCATTAAACATTGATTCGTCTTGTTAGAAGTTTATAGCACAACATGTTCGTAATACGTGGCAAAATTCTGGGATTCTAAAAAGACTACTTTTTAGCAAGTCATAAACTTGATCTTCCAGTTCGCAAAATATCCAACGATTCTCGGTGAGAAGTTGAAAAATACGCTCAATTTGAAAATCGCAAAATGGTTGGTAGAGCTTCTTAGTTATATGACGACCACAATAGAAACTTCCCCTGTATGATTGGGGTTTGAGGAGAGGTATGTGTTGCATTTTTTGGATGCCAAATATACGTAACATTTATTTCGGGATGTCTTGAGCTTCTTCAGCATTTCTGTGCCGCTGCTATGTATGTTATGTCCATAATTTCTAATGGACCAACCACTTTCCATTTGTCCCAGGCTTGTTCTTTTCGTGAAGTACTAGGAGGTATGGCATTTGCACCCCTCCAGTAAGGTCTTCTAAACTGTTATCTTGTGTGACACAGCGTCATAGTATCTGTATACAAAGTATCTTTATACAGTGAAAATTTTTATATCAAAAGACTCGGTTTCTTGCGGAGATTACGTTCCCCTGGTCCAAAAAATTATTCGAGCACTTTTGAAAAAAGTCAAAATTTTCCAATATATATACTACCAAGATGACTCTCCTACAGGAGTAGTATGAAGAAAGTTGGATATCAAAAGGAATGAATATTTTCTAGTAAGCATCCTAACTAAGCAGAAGTTATTACTGATTATCAAGGGACTTTCATGAACCGTATTATAATGAAAGTCTTCACGAAAAAGTCGCGTATTATTTGTGCTTTCTTGGCTGAAATTTCAAGTTTTTTAATTCAATTTTCACCGGCATTTATGATTCACCAAATTCATGTTTTATTTCTTGAATCTGAATAGTGATGTGGAACCATTTACATCTCTCAAAGTTGAATGAAATCATTGTCTTTGATTATGTGATTTTCTGAATTTTAGTCGGTTATTTCCATAAGATTTGTAGATCTAGATGGGTGCTATTATTGTATCACTAGGTCTTCCAGGGCAGCATCGGTGTATACGAGAGCTTGCGCGATTCACTCAGTTTTTGAAATAGCAAAATGCATTTATAAGCAGTGCGTAAATATAGAACATACGTAGTATCAGTCATCATGCTGAGGATGAGAAAACAAAAATACGGCACTCCCTTTAGTAATGGCTTTAATAAAAACTAGTTGCTAAGAATATTTAGCCGTGCAAATATTTTTAGCAACTAGTTTTTATTAAAGCCGTTACTAAAGGGAGTGCCGTATTTTTTTCTCATCCTCATCATGAACACCCTCCCGTATAAGGTTATCAACTAAGTCATCATGCTGGTGTTGGAAGGTATCTGATTACTCATTAGCATAATTGCGCGACCATATTTCCTGAACGGGTAAATTACAGAAGCTACAAATTTTAGACAATTTAGAAATCACATTTTACGTAATTGAACTGTTTCCACGGACATCAACGTTTGCCTAAACGCTAGCCTTCTTTTCATGTGTCTTCATTTTGCCTTTCACGTGCTAACTTGATGCAATTCATTGTATTTAACTCAGGAACTCGGGATCCTCATCCTAATTCCAGTTTGCATCAAGTTAATTCATCCGATGGTACAATATTCAGGACAATTTTTGCACACAGCACGCATTATCAAATCCATTTTTCCAGCATTTGCTTACGGTCTTGTAGTAATACAATAACAGTGGCCGAGAGATGCTCCATCCTTTTTCATTCCTCGTGATTTGCTTCATATCTTCGTTTGATAAAGGAATTGATCAAATGAACTGAATGTTGAAAATAATATGTCTGTACCTACACAATATTTGCAGTGACAGTATTACGGTGAATCAATGTCACCCCACGTTAGGCCTATTATTAAGTCTCACTCATTTTTCCGACTCCAAGGCCGACGCAAATGATAAGAGTTCGGGAGTTAGGTTATGAAATCCCGTGGTAGACTGTCGACCGTTAAAAACAATGGAACAAGAATCAAGCTCTATGCCAATATCGGGAGATTTTATAACGTCACAATTGCATGATTGATGACGTCACACTCTTAAAGCAAGTTTATAACAGAAAAATCCATTCTGTTGGATTTCCACTGTTCAGACTGGAGAAAGTAGCTGAGGCAACACAAATAAATTTCATGCTGCTTATAAGGATGTTAATCACTTTTTTCTGTGTTCATTTTATGTATGAGGTAGCCGAATGCATTGTATTCTTAAATCTATCACTAGTAAAGGAATAACAGTGCACATCATGGCATGTAATGAATGTCATGATGCGTTGTTTTTGAACTATGCTTACAATGACATTTAATTATTTTCAGGTACATTTTGGATGTACGCAGCGATTACTGTCATGGGTGGATTATTCGTATATTTTCTTCTACCGGAGACACGAGGTAAATGCGATGTCAAATTTTTGCACCTGAAACAATGTATTCAGATCCTTATGACTAGACGATAACATTCGAAAAAAGGGAAATATCAAAACTCGCCAATCAGTTTTAGGTCGACGGTGTAATCTTAAGTCAAGATTCAGACAGATCTACGACGTCCAGTGCCTGTGGTGGTCATTTTAAGAGACAATTAAACCGTGTGAAGATAAATAAAATATGAGTGATATTAAGAAATGTGACAAGAAATACGACTTCCGCATTACAATCTGACGTGACAATCAGCCATGCATTCTTGCAGCCGGCATATTATTTAATATCATCATTCTTTACATATCCTCACACAGCTTGCTGTCAGAATTTTAATTTTTTTGTTATTACATCGTCGACCGAAAACTGATCGTGGAGTTCTGACCTTCCTTTTCTTCGAAAATATATTCAAATGTTTCCTAAACCATCATTCGACTTATATGTCAGCGCTTTATAGGCCTAAATCAATGGAACACTGTAGGATTTTTGCATTGCATGAAATGCAATAAAAAGTTGTTGTAGGTGAATATCACATTAAGTACGCTTATGCTAATGATATATGCCAATGATGATATGCTATTGCTGGCATACCGGAACTGGCTGCTCAAACCAGTGCATGCAGCACGATGATTGAATGATGGTTAAACGATGCTTTAGACGCCGGACTTACGCTAGGTGAGATGCCACGCGTAATTACTGAACACCCCAAACATCTGTGGTTATAGACATTCCATTTCATCTAAATGCGTACATACGCGCTGCACTAAGAGTCAGAAATCACTTGATCTGATGCTATTAAAACATGAGGAATGTTTATGAATACGCGTGGGCAATCGTTTATAATTTGCGCGTCGTCTACAGTTGTATGCGTTGCCGCTTGAACCACGGATGAACCGCTAAGCATGTTCTGTCTGCCCTGAGCAGGAAATTGAGGTCCTATCACGTTTAAAATCTGATACATGCAGACACATGAGACGCAAAGTCTATATAACAGGACTGACGACAGATGTTGCAGCAATATCCCGCATAGCCACGGATGTTTATGGTCATGTGTAATTACGCGTAAATTACGCCTAATTGAGCGTGGCATTTCACCTAGTGAGTATCGTTTATCGGACTTAGTATTCACAAGTTTACTCAAAGAGAGCATGACCAGTGAATAATTGCTCAAGATGAAAGCGCAGGTATAGCTTCCTCTAATGATTGCTAACAACCATAAAGTCGCTTGCAAAAAAGTGGAAAATCAGACTTTTAAAAAAGAGTTTTTTTCACAACAGGTTCTAGTAGGCCATATTCAACGATTTTTCGGTGAAAATTTTGGTAACTTGACAAAGGTAAAAAAATCATAGCATAAATTCATCATTGCTAGCTAATTAAATCGATATTTTGTGATTTGTGTCCTTGATATACATGATTCACCTAAATTTGTAGTTTTGTCGTTTACAGCTATCCTCTCACGAAGCTGACAAGAATGTCTGAAATGATATGCCTTCGCCGTGTTGAGACTTACAATTCTTCATAGAATTTACTGTATGCTTATAGTAAAAGTCAATTTCCGATCGTGCGTGAATGAACGTAATTTATCATTAAATGGCTAAGATGACTTTTCAACATCTTGCTGGTCAGTCAGTTTGCAAAAATATATTTCTGCAGTTTACCCTTGCCCGCAGTGGTACTTTCCTAACGCGCCACACTGAGAGAGAGGATCCCCCTGCTGATCAATGATTTCCATTGATCAAACCACAAATCAACGGAAAGGGCACTGAAAGGGGATTCAGAAAAACACTGCTGCTTTTGTTTTAAGGTCATCCCTGAGCTGAGGCGACGGTTAAAGCTCAAAAACGCCAGTTTTCAACAAGCTTCCATTAGATCACCATTTGAAATGGAAAATGGCAACAAAAACTAATAAACCAAGCACTGATCGCAAGATCTGGTCAAGGTGGTAAATAAAATGATGATTATTAATCGTTGTGAGATTACATCATCGTATTAGATGAGGTCAAATAATTCAAACATTTAGTTCAACTCAATTACCACTAAAATCGCACATTTTAGTATTTAGTTTCTGCAGGTGAAGGAACAACCTAATGCGGTGACCTTTTACTGAAACACTGGGGCTAAAAACAACATAATTCTGAAAATTTCATTAATTGCTGATTAGATGCAAAACGAAAAAGCACAAAGATAATAAAAAATCATATTTGAAATTTGAATTTCAAAATTCAAACATGCATACACAATAAGCACATAATTTCATATTCAAAAACTTTTTTCCATCGGTCAAAAGTTTCATAATGCGTAAAAGCTGGTGGCCTCAGCTTGCTTGGTTTCAAAGATATTCATAAAATTCGTCAGGGGTAGAAAAACGCCCCTCCAGTGAGGCGAGGTTAAAAGCTCTTGAAATATGCTACTGATTATGCAGAACACCGCAATTATTAACTACAGACATGAGCGCATTTAATTACCGTGTTAAAAAAGCAATTTTTGTATGTTTTTGTTGAGTTCAAAAAGCAAGATATACGAGGTTGAAAATTGAATCTAAGAAGTGGATGTACAGACATTTTAAAATACTGCAGTTTAAATGATCTTATCATTCGATGAACTTATTTCAGGGAGTAAATTGGAGGATGCGGAAGGACTTTTTGCCAGGCCTTGGTTTTCTATGTCAAAGCCGGCTGCCTTGAACTGCGCGTCGGAGAAAAGAGTGCAGTATCTTCATATCAGAGGTTTTAGTGGATACGATTACGACCATGGGACGAGCTCTGACGATGACGATGGCTGCAGCGATACGACACACTGACGACGCAATTGGTGATGCGAATCAAAATGCATAATATTCTCAGTCTTTAGAACATTGTTCATATTGTAAATCATGTCCATAGGAATTGTTGAGGTGCACTGGGCTGCACAAAGTTTCCATTGTGCGAAATATTAATGTAACACATTGATGGGCCAAGATATCGGAAATGTATTAATTCAATTGATGTGCATTTTTATTCATGTCAAATGTATTTGTTTTCTTTGCTTCCTTTCAAGTAATGAAATTGTTTTCGAGCAATGAATTGTTTTCATAGAATAGACATCGCTTGTGAATTATAATCTGCAACTCGGTCAAGGTTGGACCTTGGGTTTTGGGTCAAACTTGGGTTGAGGGTCGACCTTGAGTGAGTGATACAAAACTTGGGTAATCTACTAATGCTACATATATCCAAACCAAGTTACAAATATTAATATTTTGATTTGAATCTCAGTAACTACATGATAAGAACATAAAGTTCTGATTTTTTATCAAAATTCCACTCTATTTGCAGAATATTTCAAAAACGAAATAGTTATAATTATTAGCTATTTCATTTTGGTTTGACAATGTCGCGCATTGTCAGTTCGTACATATAGTGTTTGTTGCAAGCTTACATGTATTATGTTGCATTTGTGCATATTGAATTTCCGTATATTTTATATCTTCGCAATTATCTTCACACCCTTAAACTTTCTGCGATAGCCGACATTTATCCAAAAATGAATTCATTTCGATTTCGTATTCTAAATATGTTTAACGATGCACTTAATGCGCAGCTATAATATTTATCAAGTTTATATTTCTGAATGATTAAGTGAAAAAAATTGCCTTGCTATGAGCAATGTGTAACTCAATCATAAATAAATCAAAGATCTTCAATTAGTCAGTATATCAGTGTAGGTTGAATTAAAAGAAAACTTTATGACGCAATACATGTACTTAGACTACTAATTACAATATTGCAATAATAAATCATTTCCCACCAATACCACACTCCTCATGGGCCCAATAGGAATTTTGGCCTATAGAAGAATCTTTATGTCAGCACAAAATACAAAGAATTTACTTCGTTTACTTGATTTCATTCATCATTTATTTAAACTTAGGCTTGGGTTTTTGGCTTTGACCCCAAGGTTTGGCCCAAAACTTGTATTGGGTATACCGAACACAAGTTTTTGCACAACTTTGCTGAACCCATCATTTTGATACGATGAGATGACTGTCTTACTGCTCTTGTCGATAGATGCAATACGAAATAAGTTTCTCTATTACCTTTCAAAAAGTTGATCACTGAGATTCAGATTTTAGGTAGTTTTCATAATTGAAATTCAGATATTATCTGGAATAAAATATTTAGAAGATGAATAAAACACAAAGAATGCACTTCGTTTACTTGATTCTACTAATTGATTGAAACTTGGGCTTGGGTTTTGGGTTTTGACCCTAGCTTTTGCCCAACCTTGACTCGGGGTTGAGTTCATTAATCATTTGCACATCGGACTGTGAAGTGCTCCTTCCTTCTACACCAATGCTCTAAATTAATTTAATGAAAATTAAAGTACAATTTTTGGTGCGCGTGGTCATCAATATAATTGTATTCATTTGTGCTGAGTCGTTCATGCCACAGTGTAGAAAACGCAATTCAACATTACAATGAGTTAATCATGTAAAAGGACGGATATTATTGAACTACAGGGTGCCCAGTAGAAAACCAAAGGATTTAAAAATTGCATATGATTTAAATAAAACTACAGTGTATTTAATTAAAGACATGAGAAAGGCAAGCTGAACATACTTACATAAACAAGCTCAGTGTTCAGTAGTGTTCAAAATGTCCTCCGTCATTGTTGCAACACTTTCGAAGATGTGAAATCCAGGAAGCTGTGGCCTTCTGAATTACTTCCATGTCGATGTTCTCCCATGCGAGTAGTAAAGCATGTTTAAGTTGATCAACCGTGGTAATATCGCTACGTACTGCTTGCAAGTGTTGAGGAAGAATTCCATAGATGCTATAGTCTATGACATTCAGGTAGGGACTTTTCGCTGGCCACTGTGATGGCCTGATGAACTGAGATGTGTTCTCCTCTAGCCAGATAACTGTAGCCGTAGCCGTGTAAGGCTTTGCTCCGTCTTGTTGCCAAATCCACTCTTCAGTGCCCATTACATCACGGATATCCCTAAACATCAAGGGACACATCTCCTCCCGATATACAGTCTGGTTGATGGTCTTTTTCTTTCTTTTTGAAGGAACCACATCGTCTTGACCTTCAGCGAATCCCTCGAGGAAGCGTAACTCACTTTTCACATGCCAAGATACAGTGGCATAGGCCATTAATGAAGGTTGCTGCCTATCAACTTCAACCAGAACATCATGTTCAGATATCTGAGTTTTCAATTCGACTGCTGGATAAAGGCGTTCATTCTGTCTGTTCAAAGGAGGCGCTATGTTGAAGGTGGCCTCATCTGAGAACCATACAATTTTCCACTTTTCATCATCTTCATGTCTATTAATGAGTTCTGTTGATTTCAAAACCCGGTTTTCTTTATGATTGGCTGTCAGTTTCTGACATTTGATTCTGCGATGACATTTCAAGTCACTTTCCTTCAAAATATTGAACACTGACTCCTTTGAAATATGAAAAGCAGATGCGATTTGTCGTTGACTGCTATGCCGACGATGAGGACTGTTACGTGGAGTGACAGCCATTCTGAGCACGGTTTGTTTAACTGGAGAGTGAAATTTTCGTTTTCTACCTGTTCCTTTCTTGCGCATTTGGGCAGTGCGCATACCAACATTCTTCAGTTTATTACACACAGCATAAAACTGATTTGCAGTAATGTCAGTGAAGAACTGTGGGAGAACTTCGGTACACTTTTGTAAGCCCCAAATGGGATGTTCCTCCTTAAAAAGAGAAATAACACTGCGTTGGAAATCAGTCAATTGTGGAGCCATTTTCTAAGGAGAATGAGTGAATGACTAAACACACGAAGGGATGTGCTATACACGCTGTAGCCTATAATTGGACATCAGCATGCGCTGTATGATTGGACAGCCAATGAGAGGCAGTCGATCACGTGTTTAATGAAGTACACTTTAGCATGAAAAAATCCTTTGGTTTTCTACTGGGCACCCTGTATGTGAAATTCAACCAAGTTTCGTGTGTTCTAATCGTATCACACAGGCGTGTCAAGCACGATCTGTTATCCGATTTTCTGGACAGTGCTAAAAGAAGATAAATTGTCTTATCTTGAAATTGTAAGAACATGTAAAGAGTCATGTGAAGATGTCCGCTTGGATTAAAATATTCATTATTGTATTAATAATAATCCAATAAAGATCTGCCAAATGCCATTAATTTTTTTGTGCAACTTGTCGCAGACCATTTGGCTTCCTCAGAGTTAACAAACATAGACACGAAGTGTATTATATTTCAGACAAATATCCCACTGGGCTGGTGCAGAATGTGGAATTTACATGTATTCACATACTGAAGTCAAAGTTAGCCACTACAGAGGATCAGAAAATGAGAGAAATATGTGTAAGCAGCACGACCTGAAAAACACCGCACAAGAGGATTAAGCAGTTCATGGCAGATTGGAACTTTTCATTGAATTATTATTTGAAACCTGGCGACGAGTCGTCACGACTGAGTCTCGGCAGAGGGTGATTGCTAACCGGTCGCCCGAATAGTAAATATGCTCTCTCAAGGGATTGGTTGAAAGATCTTGAGCGTTTATCAAGAACATATAACTTGCTGTTATGGCGTGCGAGTCCACCATTATGAAGTTCGGTGCATTCCATACTTTATGGCCCAATAAGGTTCACTCACAGGGTGGCAAACAAGCTGAATAAATACAATTCAGTTGCTCATAGTTTAGCATAATGCTATCGGCCCTGTGGTACAGTGTTTCAGTGCAAAGTTCGGGAGACGTTAGTTAAAACCTCTATCGGATCAAACATGAGACTTGAAAAATAGGTGCACTCTGCATTCTTGCTAAAATCTCAGCAGAAAAAAGGATGAGAGTGGGATAAATGCCAACTCGGCCACTTGGAAGAAAGGCCCTGTGTCTAATTTGCTTCCGATTATAAATGAGGTTCATTTATTTTTTATGCATGTTTCGAAAAGTAATTGAACCGGAGTCAAGCTTGACAAATCGTTTTGTAATAATTTTTTTCATTAAACACTCTCTATCGAGTACAGCGTTCGGAATAAGGATTATCGAAAATGGACTGCATTTTGAATGCTCCTTTCAATCATTAATAGGAACTGAAATTTCTGAGCAATCAATTAATTGACGTCAATTAATTTAATATTTTCTGTGATGATTTCTTGCAAAACGATAACGAGCGATGAAGTGTACTTGCAGTGAATAATTGCTTAAAGAACATCTGAGCAGACATGGGAAACATACAGCTGACAGCCTTTATATTTTTTGTAATAATCATTGAATAATTAATGGACTCCTAGATAATTGACGGGTGTGCACGCGTGTCGCTACCTATTGCCAAAGACAGAGAATACGTGGGGGTAGTGGAGCAATTAGAAATCAAAAAATTCACAGCCATTCTCAGTGAGAGCTTATGTATGATCGACTGATACGCATCGGATAAATGATGTATCTGAATGATGCAGACTTGATTTAAACATAATTTCCGGAGCACGTCAGACGAAAATTTCTTTATAAGCAAACAATTGATTGCAATTGCATTTGCAATCAATTAATTGACATCAGAAATTGATGAGATCAAATATCATGCAATTGTAATTTTGATTTAGATAATTCCTGGTTCGGAGGACAGATATGTGCTTATAGGTTATCTCCTCCGAAGGAAATTTGTCTAAAATCTGCAGTATTAATCAATCGTCACCAAACTTGAGGTAGACAAATATAACAAATTTTCTACCCACGTTCAAACTTTTGGCAGATCGGACAAGTACTTTTGCGGTATAGACGATAACGTGAAGTGTGGCGATGTCAGACTTCGTCTCTTCGACGCATATTATTGTTACTCGTGCATGTATTGTTCTCTCTCCCTATTCGCATCATTCACTGCCATTTGAAACAGGGATACGGAGTCCTATCATTTTGATAGGACTCCGACTCCGGGTGGCAAGTATATATAGCTTAGTTTTTTGCAAAAAAAATGGCAACCTACATCATAGATCATTAAAGGCTTACCTGAACCTATTTTTTAGTGATTATTGCTGTATCAATTATCAATCATTTTCGATGAAAGTTTAGCAAATGTCGCTTTCAGTTGGATACATGCAACTCGGCTCCTCCCATCTTGTTGATGTGTGCTTCACACGGTTTTTCTCCATTCTCTACCAGGCAGGAAAATCCCCATTCTTCTCCAAAAAATATGAGCACACTTTCGATTTTGATATGCGCTTTAGATGAGCCATCACATATACGATTAACGTGAGTTAGAGGTAATGTTCTCAAGGAAACTAGTGTTTCATTTTTGTCGCCGATGTGACCTTTGGCGCGTATGTGTTATCGAGGCTAGGAAGGCTTGTCTTCTCTGTTAAATCACCGAGTGAAACGTAAATCCTTTTTTCACTACCACGGTTCATTCCCTCAACTATTAGAAGCTTTGCATGCACTGCTGTCTCTGTACTTTTGTTTGACGGAGACAATTGACATCAAAACAGTGACAGCTATATGCACGAGGATAAATAATTTGTTTGCATATTTCGCGTCTAGTTTTAGGCCGGAGTCCTATCATTTCGGACTCCGACTCCGACTCCGCATCCCTGATTTGAAATCTTTCCACGACCACTGCCTTGCCACATATTTATTAAGTTAGAAATGTCACTGTAAAGGATATGGCCTGGTCATCATCACTGCAGGAGTTGTCGGGAAATGACTTTGGTGATCCTATGTACTTTCTGCTCAGACGATGATGTCAGAAGTTAGTTAGACCAAGCTGCAGACATCGCTGCACTTCAAGTCATCGCCCCTAATTCAAAAACTGCTTGTCCGATTTGCACAAATTTTGGTCTGAGGGTAGAAAATATCCTCAGTTGAACGTACCTAAAGTTTTGTGACAATTAATTCACTCACAGAATTAAATGTTTTGTTTATCTGCTTTTGTTTGCTATTTGTGATTAATACGAAATTGACGGCACATAGAGGAACCTATTAGGTGGGCAAAAAGGAATTCCTTATACCTTACAGAGATAGGAAAAAGTCGTGCGTCGCTTGCGGATTAATGTGAGGTCCAGCAAAGTGCTTCGATTGCCAAAATTCCTTCAGATTCGAAGAATTCAGATCATTGCGCACAAGTTTTCTCCATAATTTTTTGATGATGGTCATCGGTCGGTTTAGTAATTTCAAGAAAAAGAAGAAAATGTTTCACGACCGTATAATTAAAATAAAAGTAAGTATGTACAAATAAAACAGTCTGTCTAACAGTCAGTCAGACAGACTGTTTTATTTGTACATACTTACTTTCATTTTAATTATACGGTCGTGAAACATTTTCTTCTTTTTCTTGAAATTTCTCCATAATGTTGGCCCTTTCGATCATTATTAAAGAAATAGCAGGTGTACGAAAATTAGTTCACTTGATGTTTTCACCACCGTCTTCTCACCATTCCTCACTGTATAGTGCATACACTGAATCGAATGTTAGCTAGGCGATATGTGTTTTGGTGTGTGCGAAGTGATATGACAGCACGCACGCATGCATCTCTCACTGGCTCTGGTTTTTCTGCTGACAGTTTATTGTTTGCCATTTCCAATTCCAAGCAATGCACGAATTATCCATTCGAGAACGAGCAAGTTGTCAAATTCTGTGATGTGCCATTTCGATGTTAAGGTTACATGCAATTCCTCCTTTCTAGGAAGCGAAGGGTGCGCAGATGAATCTAATTCTGTGAATTCACTTCTACGGATTTTGAATAGGCTTGAAAAAGAGGGGGTGGGAGATAAACCATGTACCGGAAGATATCAATTTTCCTGTATGCAGGTAAGTGATCATCAGCCTGTATTTAATAATTGATCAGGTTATTAAACAGATAATCCCACATCAAGAGTTGAACGGTGCTGAAATTCGATGCAATTGCTATTGCGTGACCGCTAACGAGCTGGTCAAGCATCTCTTGATTGAAAATTTGACATAGCATAAACAGGATAATCCGTTTGAAATTTATATTCGTGATGTGAAACAGTTTTAAATAGTGGGGAATATTGGAGCCCCTCCTATCATGATCAATGAAACAATACATCAATTCTCTCGTTGCCTGCAACAAAATGAATGGTACTGATTGTTCCTTTCACCAGCATTGCTATTTCATTGGCAGCTGACGTGCCGACTAGCGTCTCTATCAGCGCCCCGCATCGTTAATCAGGCGTGCAAACGAGCTGTCAACTTGAATCGTGAATTAGCCAACTTGGAACAACAAATCCGCAGTTTATTGTTTCTTCTTAGCGGCGCCGAAGTTATCGCTGCTTAACTTTCACCGGCTCAACAGGAGGCCAATCTTCAACTCAAGAGGTAAATTCTCTGTGGGAATCAGTGCCACGACACAAATCCTGCCGTTTAATCCCTCAGAGTGCCCTGATAGTGTTAGTCAATCCGTACGCGTCACTGTTACATAGAACACCTTCAGGTGTGCGCTCACAGATGACGACGATGGACTCAACGCAGTTTCTCCGTTGCCATGGAGAACGACAACACGGCAGGCGGCCAGCATCTCTTCCTGAAGCTCACCGTTCATTTCATCACGACGTGGAGGGAGAGATGGAGAAACAGAGTAGCGGATACTGTGCATCAGAGCACAGTGAAAATGGTCTGAGCTCGTCCGGAGAACTACCTGTTCGAGATGATTCCGGCGTCGATGAGGTGGAGCAGTTCATTCCCGCAGAACATCCGTTTCGTCTTCCGGTTCCTGTCATCCAGCCAGCATACGTTCCTCCGTGTCCTATTCATCGTGTAACTGATCCTCTAGTAGTCATCTTCGCTAACGAGAAAGTTGCTGTTGGAGATTCGTTTTCTATCTGTCATGGAGTCTCCAATACAACTCAGAAACTTCAACAACTGTTTCAAAACGAATTTGACGCTTCGATATTCGTGCATTGGAACAAAACAGGCTGCGAAATGCTTGATCTTTCTCGAGAAGCCAGACTGGACTTAGATTATAAAGATGGTCTTTTCGTCTTCATTCTTGGCAGTATTACCAGTGGTTGGGTGATGGGAGGTGATGGTATTGCATTTCCTCTACAAGACCTCGTTCAAATGTTCGGACTGAGCAACGAAATGCGTCCAATGTTCTTCTGCGCACATCACTTCCCATTGCCCTCTACTGCTGACCCAGAGGTGATGATGGACCTTCCATCTAACCAGCAGCATTGGATAAGTCGTGAATTCATTTCATTAATTGAAAATCAGGCATTTATGTGGGTTCAATCTCCTGCGTCGATTGACGAATTCATTCGTCTTCTGAAGACAAGCGCAGACTGTAAAGATCTTGCGCTCATTATGAATCAATTTGCAGAATGGATGAGAAAATCCGGTCAAGTGAGGTCGCTAAAGATTAAACGAACTTTCACGAAGCTCATTTACCTTGTTCCCTCCACCAGATGACTGTTTCCATCTGATTATTAATTATTTCACTCTTTGTAAGCTTTCTATAAAATATTATATTTCTCTTCTTATTGCATTTTTGTCGGCATAATCTTTGGATAAATACAGTCATTCTATTCTTTAGAGGCTTCCATACTTTGTTGAGATAGGAGACATCCTTTTTTCTTAGTGTGAGATATGTGGGGCTACATCGCAGGACATACTCAAGCGATTCGTAGATCGGTTGAGCATGGCCTGTGAAAAACTTACTTGAATAAAGTATTTTCAATTCCCTATCTTCCAAAGAAATACACTTGTTGCCATGGGATATTCGAGGAAGGTAACATGACGCTAATATATTGTAATGTAATCAAATCTGATGCTTATTTACAAAATTACGTGTTTATCTCACCTGTTCCTGAGCTAAGTGATGACAGTGGGTTTCATATGCTCGTACAGTGCACTGATAGGAGATTCATTGACAAGTCCTTTCATGCTCTTTTTATCTTGTAGTAAACTTGCGAGCAGTTCCGTAGGTATAAAATGCACCTCAAGTATACCGGCAGGCAGGTGCACACTCAGTGCACACTACGCACACAAAAAATGCGTCAATTTCACTCTTACAGTACTGACTATATTCACTGTTATTAAAATCATTAAACTCTTTGCTGAATGTCTTGATTCTGGTAAAAGTTATCAATTCATTAAACTTCATTAATTAGTCTACTCATCATTGCTCATCATTGCTCATCATTGCTCATTGATAAAGGTCACATCGGAAAAAACACCGATCATCAGATCAGGGATGCGGAGTCGGAGTCCCGGAGTCCTATTATTTTTGCCGGAGTCGGAGTCCGAAATGATAGGACTCCGGCCTAAAACTAGACGCGAAATATGCAAACAAATTATTTATCCTCGTGCATATAGCTGTCACTGTTTTGATGTCAATTGTCTCCGTCAAACAAAAGTACAGAGACAGCAGTGCATGCAAAGCTTCTAATAGTTGAGGGAATGAACCGTGGTAGTGAAAAAAGGATTTACGTTTCACTCGGTGATTTAATAGAGAAGACAAGCCTTCTTAGCCTCGATCACACCTACGCGCCAAAGGTCACATCAGAGACAAAAGTAAAATATTAGTTTGTTTGATAACATTACCTCTTACCCTGACGTCAATCGTGTGTGATGACTCCTCCATAGCGCATATAAAAATCGAAAGTGTACTCATATTTTTTGATGAAGGATGGGGGATTTTCCTGCATGGGAGAGAGTGGAGAAAAACCGTGTGAAGCACACATCAACAAGTGATGTGATTTATTTGATACAGCAATGATCACTAAAAATAGGCTCGAGCAAGCCTATAATGATCTATGATGTAGGTTACCAGAACAAATGCTGATATATCTGCCACCTGGAGTCGGAGTCGGAGTCTGATAGGACTCCGCATCCCTGCATAACATGTAGATGCACTTTTCAGTATGATTTCAAACTACGATGAGTCCAATCTTTTCAAAAATGTTCAGCAAGTCATCCTTCATTCAGTCGAGATCATCAACAATACCGCCAACTGATCCGAGTGTGACCTGTGGACAGCATTTTGATAGCTGTGCTTATCGATAGGTACATTACTGCCTTTGTGTCTAATTCTGTTTATATTATTTCAATAGCATTCAGTGTCTTTGCATCCATTTTCCTTTAGTATCAAAGAAAACTATCAGTCAGTTTAATTCATCATTCTAGACTGCAGTAGATAAAGGATCTTTTGTAAACCAGCTTTGCTTCAACACTATTCATTCCAATATCCCGGGGCCGATTCGGCCTCCATTCAGTAGCTTCCGAAGCACTTCTCACGGAAGCCTAAATTCAGGTTTTATCAAATAATTCGGTTCTACAAATTAAGAGTCCATAACTTTCTTGATACGGTGGTATTCAATTGATCACTGAAATCTATGCTATGAAAAGAAATTCAAAGTTTAGTATCAATTTGGTTGCATGTACTGAAAAGTTACTTATGCGTAGAAAGGCAGTTTGATACGATTGATTTGTGCATAGAATGCAGCTCAAATATACGTATATGAAATGTGGAAGATTTTTTTTCTCGAAAAACTCCATGCCAATGTATCATTGAGATGGCATTCTACAACTTTCAGCAACTTCAAATGGGGTCATAAAGAAGAAGGACGACTTGCAGATGCCGAGTGAATTCAAATAATTAGGAAAAGACATGTAAATGACTACTTACATCGGCCATTACTAACTTTTTAAGTAGTATTTACACAACATTTGAATATACTCTCCAGCAGTTGATGTCCATTTGCTTCATTCATGTTGAAAATAGAGGCGCTTCGCTAAATGATATTACAGAAAATGATTATGTAAAATTTAGCATAATTCAGTGCATTTCAAGATAGGCCTAGGTCATCAATTAATTTCGACTTTTCAGCCAACCAAATCCAGTGATTTTTCGTGAAAAGTTAAAAATTCGCTATAACTAAACGTTTCTAATATGCAGGTCAAGCCGATGAGTTTGAAGAGGACGAAATCAATAATGCGACAGGGACCGTGCTGCCCCACTTCCCGAGAGCTAACCCGAGAGATTCATGCACAATTTGTTGCTGCTGAAAGCAACCAGTCTGTCAAACTGCTTTCAGCAGTTGTCTACTGAGAAAAAACAAGTTAATGAGACCTGTTTTGAAAGTAGCATCCAGCAGAACAGCAACAATAGATCAAACAACGATTTGAAATGTCAACTGTGTGAATTTTAATGCACATTATACCGCACTATTACCACTTCACTGTGAAATATGTCTGATGTAAAACTCTAAGAAAACACCTCATGAAGAATATACATGTAGGAAGCTTTACGGTGATTTAAGCTGCAACAATGTTATATTGTCTCGAGATATTTAGACATCTATTGAATAAGCAGTCTGTCTGTGGTCATCAGACAGTCTGTTGCGATTAAGATAATGTAATATTAAACAAAACAAGCGCTTTAGAACTGCTTTCGAATGGAAAAGCTCAAAAGGAGCCCCTCTCACCTGTGATAATGCGTTTTACGGTTGACTAGAATATAAGTGATGGATAAATTGATTGATGTTGCCTAGTTGTTGATGGCAAGTCTGAACTTTGCCACGTCATTGCGTGATATTTCTGGCAATCTTGATATTGTTGCATTGCATTGCCGAAGTGCACCTTGAAACAATTAAATAGACTTCCAACAATAACTACAGGAAAATTCATTCATAGACTGGTGAAATAAATATGTAGAGCAGCAATCACAACAATAATTATGGCAAGTGAACGAAGAAGGCCAAAGTTTATGACAATCAAAGTATCCACAACATTGGAGGTCATTCAGTCAGACGTTTAATTCTCTATAGGTTGATTTTCGACAAGAAATATGTAGTCCTGACAGCCTACGAAACCGACCTGGCTTGGGTCACTTCTGGGTTTGATGTTTATCTAAAATGTAATCTGTTTATGATGGAGAAATATAAAACAATAGATAAGAGAAATGACGAGTCTCACTAAAAAGTTTTCCAGCTATTATGCGTGTGTACTCGTACAACAGCAGATTTCCAAAATATAACATCAGTTTTCCCGCTATATTCCCATTTAGTGTATACGGTACGCAACTAGCGAGCAAGTGAAATTCCTACCGGTATTCAATGAATTCTATACGTGACTGTCATTTGTATTGTTGCAAGAGGCGGTCATCATATTAACTTGACCAATTGAGAATATCTAGAGATACAGCTTGCTTTTCTTCAAGTTGGAAAGCGCTTAATTTCCAAAACTGGATGACGTTACGAGGTAATGGGGTCCATAATAAGACATGTGCAAGTGAGTATTCCACTGAATGTCACAGACTGAAGTAGTAATGTGAAAAAGTGGTTGAAAAGATCATCACAAATCACAAATGACGAATGTTGCTTGACTGAAATAAGATGATGTTCAGCATCATACATTCTAACCAACCATTATTATTTGATAATGTATACAACTTTCGATTTTTCCATTAAGAAAATAAATTCAAATTTAAATTCACAAACATCCTAACAATTCAGCTTTGCGGCGTACTATACAAAGTCAGTAGCCTAATCATCCTCTCCATCAAATACTTCTTCCGCGACTGCCATATTCAAGAAAATTCCGCCTACCTATAATATCGAACTCGATACAGCAATCTTCTCTTGTAATCTCTATTTCAAAGTTGTCAAATTGTGGCTTTTGATGGTATTTTGTCTTTCTATTATGTGACCATGGGTACTTTTTTACTTTTTTTGTTTTCTTTGTTGCTTGAAACTGAATTTTTGTCTCACCTTGATTTTTATCACATTTGGCTTTCCCCACGATTCCTATTACTGGGGTGTATAAGAGATAAACGTCATTATTATTATTATTAGACTTGAGATTTGATTCAAAGTTTACTCTTTATTTGGATTCCTCACGTCATAGTAAATGAATAACTGCTCATTATTTCCCACAACAAAGTTGTGAAGTCCAGGCAGCATAGGATCATAGGATCTTAAATACATGTTTCATTAAAGTTAAGCTTTAATTACACAATTACCCAAACACTCACTCACAGCATGAATAAACATCTAATAATTCATTACCGCAAATGATTCAAAATAACACTGCACATAATGTCATTGAATTCCATTAGCGTCATTGAAATATAATTAAAATTGTCTGCCTATAGTCTTGTTGAACAATGTCCTCTCCAGAAACACGGTTTACATAATCATAAAATTAATCATTTCGTTGTTTGCTCAGCTATCATTCTGCCACTTTAGCATGCAGTGCAAACATTTTTCATTCGCTTCGGAACTGGCTGTCAAATATTTACGAAATTAAATTCGTGCTCTTGATGGATTTATAGGCATTGATATCTTCGTTGTCCATCATTTTTTGAAATTAATCTGGCGTAAATCAATGGACGTAAACAATGTTATTCCATAAGTGGACACTTCAAGCATCATTGTATCTCAGTGGTTGTATGTTGGTCGGAGACTAAGTGACATGGAGTGGATGACGGATTCCAATCATTTTGAAAACATACAAGAAATTTTGACATTTTGTTCTGAAATACGTAGTGCTTCCATGCAGAGGAATTCTCTACCATTGGATTCATTGGTTTTCACTTATGCAATCAAAATTGTGCCCTTTCAAGGCATGCATGCTTTTAGCGATGGCCGATTACCTTGCGGAGGTGGGGGTTAACGAGACGGGCTGAGAAACGCAACCGGGACGCTTCTTTTATGTTGCATTGATTAACAATCGTGTTTACTTTGTTCGGTGTGCAATAGTGACTGTCATAACGAACGGTAATATCATTAGACATTGATACTGAGCTTCACTGAGCCAGCTAAAAATTTAAACAGTTAAATTAAAAAAAATCAGGTAAAAAATTTCAGAAACCTCGGCTCACTGTCGCAGCCACAGAATTAAATCTTTTGTTTATCTGCTTCGGTTTGCTAGAAGTGTGATTAATACGAAATCGCTCGCACATCGAGGAACCTATTAAGTGGGCAAAAGGGAATTCCTAATACCTTAAAGAGATAGGAAAAAAGTCGTGTGTCGCTTGCGGATTAAAGTGAGTTCCAGCAAATTGCTTCGATTGCCACAATTCCTTCAGGTTCAAAGAATTCAGATCATTGCGCACAAGTTTTCTCCATAATGTTGGCCCTTCCGATCATTATTAAAAAAAGTAGCAGGCGTACGAAAATTAGTTCACTTGATGATTTCACCATCCTCTCCTCGGCATTTCTCACTGTATAGTGCATACACTGAATCGAATGTTAGTCATGCAACGATGTGTGTTTTGGTGTGTGCGAAGTGATATCACAGCACGCACGCATCTCTCACTGGCTCTGGTGTCCTCTGCTGACAGCTTATTGTTTGCCATTTCCAATAGCAAGCGATACACGAATTATCCATTCGACAAGGAGCAAGTTGTCTAATTCTGTGATGTGCCATTTCGATATTAAGGCTACATGCAGTTCTTCCTTTCTGGGAAACCGAAGTGCGCGCACATGAATCTAATTCTGTGGTCGCAAGTGAATTGAAGCCGGTCGAGAGCTCGTTAGCTAAATCCTTCCGCATCATAGTCCGACAAAGTCCATCCCAGTTTTTACCATTGTCGTTAATATCCGATATGTAAACGCAATACATGATTCAGTGGGGTCCAAACTGGCATACGCATAATACATTTTGGAGAATATTAAAGTGGGATTTATTACTTCCTTCAAGTGACAAATTTTATCGACGCGATGAAAGGATTCGTGATAAATAGACTTGGGAAAGTCATTACCTGCAGGGAAAATACTAATTTAAAGAAGACAAAGTTAAAGAAAGAAAACTTATCTTTAAAACTAACAAACAGTTAAAAGTATTAAGCTCATGTAGCTTCTTTATGATACTTCGATGATGACTTCTTATAAAACACTCGATGTATTTCTTTCAAAGTAATGATCGAAATTTGGCACGCTGATTATATTATTTCCGCTGAGATTTGGCTCATGGTCGAAACTAAATGTGTCCCGTTCACTGAAGCCTCTGTACCTCAATGATTTAGTCAATCAGATGTCTGATTCGAATAATTATAGGAGCTAAGTGAATAAAAGTCTATCTTGTAAAGGGAATGCTGAGTCGTAAATGCTGAGTCGTAAATGCTTGAAACTTTTCCAAAACCTCATTAAAATGTTGGTGCTGTCAATGGATCAGATGACATGTTGATGCATAAAATAACTTTTAAATATTGCTGTTGAGTTTGCTGCTGACTGAATATGCTGTTGGAGTTTTGCTTCCTCGCGTCAGGACATGCTTTTATTGAGAGTTCCTATTTTAAGATATGCAGTACAATTCGTTGGTCTCAAGAACTACCAAAAAGAAAAAGCCCTTGAGTACGAACTATCACAGGCAGAATAAATCTACAACCACTTGAAATTTTAAATGGGTCTCTAACACTCTAAATATGCTCACAGCGTCAAGCCTATGTGATGGTACGTAAATTGTCTCATTCTCATTTGCATCCAATGTTAAAAGCAATCCATTGACTTCACGATTATCATTTATCGCTATTGAATGATCATGAAATTATTGAAATTAAAGCAGTATTACAAAAAACCTCATGAGAGTTAACTACTAATCATTGAACTGCCTCGAATTGTTAAAAAATCATGTTGATTAAAGGTTAAGTTAAGTGTTAATTTGCTGACCATATATTCATGACTGATAATCACGATTTTGAATTTGCACCATGATAATTGACATATAATCACTAGTAGAATATAAATTGCAGTTTAACGAACCATGATCGATGCAATGCTTAAATCAGCATCAATCTCTAACAAATGTAATGCCTCTGTAAAAATTATTTGCGCTTCGAACATAACTGGATAATGCAATTGTAAGGCCAGATACAATACAAAAATGGATTTATGATATGTCATTCTTTTGATGTTGAAAAGTCAGTTGCTCTGAAACAATTCACGAGTGAAAAATTCATTAATATTCTATAGACTATTTTCTATTACATCAGTGTGACACTGCACTCGCCATAGTTTTGTGATAATGTAATTCAATTCACCTGCAAGATCGCAGTTCATGACAGCTTTTCAGAACGCTACATTTCAACTGGCGACATAGGCCTATTCGCCACAAGGGACACGGATATTCGGCGGCTAATGTAAAGAAAATTGGAATTCAACGGCAAGGATGGATTGTGAGCATAATACTTTTTCTAATAGTGCTCATTGAATGCAAAAACAGGCAGAAAAAATTAGAGGTCGTAATTGAATTTGTCTGTCTGAATTTGACGGCATATATCGATCCAATTTCGTTCTATGTCAGTGAACGAGGTCATTAGTCATTATGCATTGACAACAGCTTCAACTAAACCTTGCTATTAAAGCTGGTTCACATTGGAAGTCGCTGAAGTTCGACGTTGACGCGTTGCTTTGACACCAGACGCAGTGTCAATCGCTGGCGTTTTGGATAAGTTAAAGGATGACAAGGATTAACACTTGCGTCAGCGTTGTTCTGTTCACATTGATATCATCGACGCGCTTCAAATCAGAGCACCATAAGCCCGAGCGTTGAACGCTACGTCAAGTATTTGGACAGCCTGCCGATGTCATTTGACCTTAACTTCCTTTCTTCAACGCTGCGTCTCAGCGCGCGTCGGTTGAATGGCCTTGACTGCATAATATTTCTAACACAAGCGTCAAACTTCGGGTAATGTGAATCAACCTTTAGTCCACCCGGTCTCATCGGATATTGGGTCAGAATATCCTTTCCTACCAACTTGCAGTGCGTCGCCCATTCATACACAACAAAGCCGCTGTTGGATTCCTTAATCCTGCAACGCATTTGCACGCGCATTCAGTGATACCTCTAGACTAGGGTTTAAATAATATGTTTTGAAATATTTTGAAGCCAAAAAGGCTTCCTCTTGCTTTAATGTTTTTGCCGTTTAATGATTCATTTGTTCTATTTGATTCCGGGATTTTCCATCGCTTCTTTTCGATTGTCAAATGGGTCGGCAACCTCGAAGACTGCCTTGATGTGCGAAAAAAATTCAATTGTAATGTCGACATGTTGTTCACAACACAAGGACTCTTGATTAATTTGTCGTAATCTGCTCTCACTCTGTCAATATCATGCCATGCTCTGAGTGTCTATATCACTATATCATACGCACCTGTTATTGGGATCGCATTTATATTTTAAAAGCATGCTCAAAACCACGGTTATAAAAGCATGCTTGAATGCACAGTTTAAAAATTGTTTAGAAACAACGTTTTACAGCCATGTTTATGTAAAAGTGTAAAACTAATTTTCAGAATTTCTAGACCATCTTTGAAAATAATTACGTGTATTACGTGCAGAACCATGTATAGAAATATTATGTGTAACTGTTACTTTTGTCCACTCTGACAAACAGCTGTTTCATTGATATTAGAAGCCTTGCACTATTTAGTGAAATACAACATGATATTGTTGCCTTGATATTGATATTGAATTTCCTTGCGCTAATGCAAATTGTTTAAATGCTTACTCTGCGCTAATGCATATATCAGGCG
Source organism: Prostheceraeus crozeri (assembly GCA_907163375.1). Classification (NCBI taxonomy): domain Eukaryota; kingdom Metazoa; phylum Platyhelminthes; order Polycladida; family Euryleptidae; genus Prostheceraeus; species Prostheceraeus crozeri. The sequence continues at coordinate 136,772 of CAJQUW010017010.1, read as the reverse complement.
CTGAGCACTGCTACACATGTGTTACTAGTATGTAATCATCAAAATCATCTTAACATCAAAAGACACTTTTATAAACTGGGACTATGAACTAAAGTCAACATTCATCAATTCATAACTCATGTCATCATTTGAAAATTCTAAAAAGCAAAGAAACAAAAAACCGTGACTTATCTTAACACACCATGTTTTTTAACCATGCTCTTGACAAGCCCTTGTCTCACGATCCTATCATAAGGAAAATTCATGGGAAAATCACTCACGAAGTTCCTATGAGAAAATTTTTATATCATTATTTGTTCATGAGAAAGTGAATATTGTTCATCAGAACATTTCAGTAAACGCAAGTTAGGGTGGGCGACGTTGCCCTTACGACGATTTGGTGGCCCTTGGTCGCCAAATGCTTCTTCAATGTTTGTTAGGTGCGCTACATGTTACTCGCATCTGCACCAATCATCTTAATCCAAAGAGGATTTCAGTCCTGCACGTGATCCTGACATGTTCGAAGCAGCTAATGAGCAGAAACATCACATTCCGCAGAGAGGCGCTTGAGACGGTTACATGACTTGTAGATGGTTGGTCATGTTGGCCTTCGTTTGCAACTACTGCCATCTCAAAAGACACAAGATTGGGTCTTGGGGTCACTCTTGGGTTTAGAGTAGTCTTGGGGTTTACCCAAGAAGCTTGGGGTGCGGACCCAAGAGCTTGGGTAACACCCCCTCAAAAGTGAGAACCCAAGAGTAAAGCAGTTGACCATGAATGATCATTTGCGGTTTTCCTGGAAAAATTCTGTAATGTAATACATACAAATGCAACCTACTTCCACCACACGATTGGTCTTTCTATCATAAAACTGTGATATCATCAACTTTGATATAGACCTACCGTAAATGTCTATCTCATGGTTTGTTTAATTAGCTTTTTAAGCTATGCTTTGATTACCTAGGGCTTCCTTGTGAATTTGTGAATTCCTTGTGTCCATTAAACTACATGTAGATGTAATGCATATTGTGTTCGACAGAACTTTATATATATTATTTTGCGTGAAATAAAACAAATGTATTAAAAGGCAATGTTACACATGGGCTAATTATATTTCCATTAATAATTCCAAGCCATTCACAACAATGCTGTATCAATTCATGAATTCAACTGACACATTACAACGATATGTACATGTACATTTCAAATCAGACTACTAATTCAAATTGTTATCTATGCACAGAGTATGCATACAAGTCATGGACATCAGTTTCTACAGGGGAAGGATAGAACAATTAAGTTATATCTATATGTAGGGAAAAATATGTCATCAAAATGAAGTAGGAAATCTTATGGTCCGTGGCTTAGATATCTGTAGTAGACAAAAGCATTAATCAAAAAATTACTACATTCCCCCCTCTTGAGGGGTTTAACCACTCAACAAGGATGTAGAAAATCGAAGTTTTGAAATAATTCAAGATGTCGATATCACAACAAGTGAAATAGTTTGAATACTCAAGTGGGTTTATAACTTTCATACAAGTGAACTTTTTGTATGGGCCTTACAAAGATTCCTTTACTGGTTTTCAACTTTACAGTTCGCACAAGACCATCTTTCCCCGGTAGTAAATCAACCACTCGTGCTAGTGGCCATTTGCTGCGAGCTATGTTTCCATCTGCGATCAAACAAACATCATTTATTTTGATTTGTTGTTCTTCCGTTTTCCACTTTTGTCTAATTTGAAGAGTTGGCAATACTTCCTTAGTCCACCTCTTCCAAAAATGATCTTGTAATTGCTGTAAATATCTGTGTCTCTTTTGTATCGGAACATCCTCTTTGAAAACATCTGGTAAAGAAGATAATGGTCTTCCAAGAGCCAGATGAGCAGGGGTGATAGGCTGCAAATCACGATGATCAGTACCTTGAAATGTAAGTGGTCTCTGGTTCAAGCTACACTCAATATCTGTCAGTACAGTATTCATTTCTTCATAGGTCAAAAGAGATTTTCCAAGTACAGCTTTCAAAGGAGTTTTCAGGGACTTATTCAATCTTTCATAAAATCCTCCTCGAAATGGACTTTTTTCAGTGACAAATTCCCAATGTATCCCTCTTTCTCCACAAAAGTTCTTTATTTCTTTCGCATTGATTAATCGTTGTGCTTTCTTGAAACTTAAAAAAAATTGTCACTCATTATGAAATTACAAATCCCTCTGCAATTCATCATTCTTCGTAGCGCACTTAGAAATTCCTCTGTGTTCATCGAAAGAGTCAATTCAAGATGAACCAATCGGCTTTGCATGCAAGTGAAAAGGCAAATATATGACTTGACAGGTCCAGTTCGCGTTTTAAGCATCAAAGGTCCACTGAAATCCAATCCAATATTTGTAAAGGCGGGGGCAATTGTAGTTCTTTCTGAAGGCAAAGATCCCATTTTTTGCTTACTCGGGGAAGTTTGAAGGTGCTTGCATTTCAAGCATTTGTGAATTGTTTTCGAAACTTCTCTGCGTCCATGTATAACCCAAAACTTTTGGCGGATTACACACAATGTCGTTTCGATTGATGCGTGATTATTCAACGTGTGATAATACATGATAAGTTTCTCGGTTACCATGTCACTGTTTGGTAAAATTATTTGATGTTTCGTTTCCTCTGATAGATTTGAAAAATCCAGACGACCTCCAACGACTAACAAGCCTAGTTCAATATCGTATTTCGGGTCCAGTGATAGAAGACAACTGTCTTTCCTTATAGGTCTGCCATTTTGTAGATTTTTAAATTCAGACGAAAATCTTTGTTTTTGTATGTTTCGGACCAACATTTGTTCAGCTAAACGATAACCTTGGCAAGTCAAACTTCCATCTTTGGTTCGTAGATCTGAGTATTTCCACTTCAGCATTTGACCTATTAGACGAACAAGGTCGATGTAATTTTCATATTTTAACACAAGATTGTTTTCGACAACTTCTGAGGTAAGACATACCGCTTTCCTAGTTTCAATCTGGCTTTCAGGAAAATCAGGTAAGTTATCATTGCTTTCAATGTCAGGCCATTGACTTTCATCTTTCCTTAACCAGTTTGGTCCCTTCCAATATAGTGAGTTCTCGTGTAAGTCATCAACAGATACTCCTCTGGTCATAAATCCGCGGGATTTTCTGTACCAGGCGTATGACGGAAGGATTTTGGATCAAACAAATCGTGAATTTCTTGTACCCAGTTTGCCACATAAGTTTTCCAAGCAGAGCTAGGCTTCTGAATCCAACAGAGAGCAATTTGTGAGTCATTAAAAAAGCATATTTTATCAAATGTCAAATGATCCACTGCCGCTATTATGTAACTGCACAATCGAGCTGATAGTAAGATGGCAGTCAATTCCAGACGAGCCAAAGATTTCTTCTTCCTTGGAGCAACTCTCGCTTTTCCCATCACATGCTGTACTATCACATCATCCTTCTCATTGAAAAATCGAATGTATACCGTGCAGCCATATGCTTTCTCAGATGCGTCTGAAAATGATATCATTTGAATTTTTGAGTTATTCGTTTTTGCCACTATCAAACGAGGAATCCGAATTTTTTCAAGCAGAGGCAACTCTTCTTCCCACTTTTTAAATGACGACAAAAGCTCGCCGGAGAGTTCCTCATCCCAATCAAGATCCAGCTCCCAAAACTGTTGTATCATTATTTTTGCTCGAATTGTGAATGGTGCGTAGAGGCCAAACACATCATATATCTGGCTTACTTTGCTCAAGATAGAACGTTTTGTGACATTCTCCAGCCTTTTTAGTGTTTTTTGATTAAGCTTACAATTGAATTCATCTTTCGTGACATTCCAACCTATGCCCAATGCTTTTGTAAATCCATTTTCCTTGTCTTCAAACTCAACCACTTCCTTCTTCAATCTATCCTCTGGAGAAATCGAATCCATTACTCGACAATCGTTTGATACGAATTTGGTCATTTTCCAACCACCTTCGGCAAAGACTTCTTTCAGCTCATGCAACAGCTCAATAGTTTCTTCCACAGAATCAGCTCCTCCACAGTAGTCATCCACGTAAATGTCAGAAGCAGCCTCACAACCTCGAGGATATCTTTCTTTCATTTTCGGTGTATTGACATGACGGTTAATGCTAGCAATGGCCAAGAAGGGTGAAGGTTTGATTCCGAACATCAATCGAGTCATAACATACCGAGTAGGCTCTTTGGAACGGTCACAGTGCCTCCATAAATATTGTTGGTATCAGTAGTCATCTTGACTGATTTGTGTTTGACAAAACATTTTCTCTATGTCACCCATCAACGCAATTTTTCGGGTACGAAATCTTAGTAAAATCTTCACCTGGTCCTGTTGCAATGCTGGTCCGGATAAGAGACAATCATTCAGGGAGTTTCCGTGTTTATCAGGAGAGCTGGCGTTGAAGACAATCCGTGTCTTTGTGCTGACACTTTCCTGACGAATGACTGCATGGTGTGGAATGAAATACTGTGGACCGTTAGAGAATTCAAGTATTTCATCGTCAGTTGCTGGCCTAGCGAATCCAAGTCTTTCATAGTCCTTCATGGCCTGTTCATAATTTTTAAATTGAGTTTTGTTCTTTTCAAGACGTCTTTCTGTGGAAAGTAGCATTTTCTTTGCAATTTCGAAGTTATTGTCAATTTCAGGACAGTTTTGATTGAATGGTAATTTCACACAATATCGTCCATTTTCAAACTTGACGGTTTTCTTGAAGTGATCTATTGTAAACTTTTCTTCTTTGGTATAGACTTCGTTTTTGTCTTGAATACCTATTGCTTCAAGTTTCCAAAAGTTTTCAACTTCCAATTCTAGATCGGTTTTCACACGTGACTCATACAATTGACATTATTGTTTTCTTTGAACTTGCTTGTGCCATTCTGCTGCCTTGATTCCAGATTTACGCCAATAAAGACATGTCCGAATACAGTCTCCATAGCTGCTGGAACCATGTCATCGTTTGGATTGCGCACTATATGTCCCGACACCAATTTGAGATAATGATTGATCCCAACCAAAATATCGATTTCAGATTCTGCATGAGAAAATTCATCTGCAATATCAATACTTTGTAAGTGTGAACATCTTTCAAAATCAATTTCTATAGGCTCAATCGGCTTGCAAATCCTTCCAGATCTGACCAGAGCGTCAATGTAGTAGATTTTTCCATCTTCGTTGTACTTTGAAAGTCCAAAAGAAACTCTACCCGTTTTCAAAGTCGAAACCTTCTCTCCAAACCCATTCACGTGAACATTGAAGTTTCTGTTATAGTTCATGTTCATCTTGCGAACAACACTTTCCTTGATAAATGTATCTTGACACATTGTGTCGAAACCAACTCTGACCATTTGCGACTTTCCATTGAAATGAATTTTAGCAAGTGCTGATGGCATAATTCGCTTGCAAGAAGTGCTATTAAGACAGGGTGAGTTTATCGTTGAGTTCAGGGATTGCGATTCAACAGCTTCACTTACATCTTCGTCATGCCTATCAAAATGGAGAAGGCTGTGATGCTTTTTCATACATGCTTGAACTAATCAAAAGCCATTGTGTGGTTCGCACTCCTTTCCTGGATGGAATCGATTCAAGCATTTGAAGCAAAGTTTCATTTCTTTTGAATAACTCCATCGGTCTTTTACGCTTTCTTTTTTGAAGCTAAAACATTCTTGCAGTTTGTGGTTCCTCCTCAAGCATTTGATACATTTTACTTCTTGATTATTTCTTTCGTCGGGCTCTTGATTGGCAGTCAGCGATTGAACTGAATAATTCATAGCCCTTCTTTCAACATTTGAGTTTTCCTTTCTGGATCCAGATTTCTTTTGATTGAAGTTGCATTCAATAGCTTCTCTAGAGTGAACTTCCTTTGTAATCCATTTTGAATACTCTTCAATCGAAGCAAATTCTTCATCATGATGAGATTGCAACAATTCGTTCTCCCAACTAAGTCTCAGATCCTCATTAAGTTTAGATTCCAAGATGGGAATGAGTAAAGCATCAATAGGATTATCAATTTTGCTCAAGCATCTCGTTAGTGTATGTAGCTTTCCTTGAATAGTATCATAACAATTTCTAAGAGCAATAGTATCATTCGAAGGGCACGATGGCATTTCAAGGATAGACTTCATTATGTTCCTCACAACACTTCTTGGCTGTCCAAAACGGGAGCGAACGTGGTGCAACGCACGTGAATAATTTTCCGCTAAAGGTGAAAATGAATCCAGGCAATGTAATGCAGTTCCTTTCATGCTTTGACGCAAGTATCTATATTTATAGAATTCTGATATTCTTTCATTACTGTGGATAAGAGCATCAAAAGATTCCCACCATGTATAAAAATCATTGGTATCTCCGAAAAAATCAGGTGGATCGATACCTGAGGGTAAACTTTTACCATATCTTGATTTTTCACCTTGACATAATTTTGAGATTTCATATTTCTTTTCCTGTATCATAGCATTGACTTCTCTATATTTCATCTGTAGTTGGTTTGCAGTTTCATTTGTGAAAGTATCCAACTTTTCAGCAATAATTTCATTCACCTTTTCAACGGACTTTTGTATATTTTTCATCGCATCTCTGTATAGAAATTCACTGACTGCATTTTCAATATCTTTTTCTAAGTTCCTCATTTTTGAATCAATATCTTCAAAGAACCAATTTACCTTTTCCAATATGGCATCTGACTGGCTACAGTCACCATTTGTTACATCTGAATTTTGATTATTATTGTTCGTCTGTGAGTGTGATTCCAAAAATTTGTACATCAACTTACGTGTTTCTTCTTGTTCCTTCATGCGATTTTCTTCTTGTTCTTTCATCATTTGTAATGTATTATAACTGTCAGCATTGACACGATTCTGTTCAGATGCACAAGATAATTCACCGTGCTCCATAATTCTTTTAATCAAATTTCCTCTTTTGCCACTTGCCGAAATATTCAATTCCTCGCAAATTTCACGCAATTCATCCAAATTCTTTTTTGACAAACTGTTTTTATTCCAAGAATGAGACATGTTGTGAATTGTATTAAAAGGCAATGTTGCACATGGGCTAATTATATTTCCATTAATAATTCCAAGCCATTCACAATGCTGTATCAATCATGAATTCAACTGACACATTACAACGATATGTACATGTACATTTCAAATCAGACTACTAATTCAAATTGTTATCTATGCACAGAGTATGCATACAAGTCATGGACATCAGTTTCTACAGGGGAAGGATAGAACAATTAAGTTATATCTATATGTAGGGAAAAATATGTCATCAAAATGAAGTAGGAAATCTATGGTCCGTGGCTTAGATATCTGTAGTAGACAAAAGCATTAATCACAAAATTACTACAACAAATAAAAATGAAAAAATGCAATGCATGAAACCAATACCTGTAAGTATAACGCTTATGCTGTTAAATTGGTTGCCTACAACAATTCGTAGATAACTTGCCTCATATAGCCTCTTGCCTTGAAAGTTTAAAACTTCGGCCTATATTGTTTATTCTACTATTAAGTTACATGTATTAGAATTAGAAAGACATCGGTATCATTTAATGCAGTGACATTGTTTGATGATTGCTTTTTACGATTAGTACAAATATCGTTATATCTACACTTATGCTATTTTCATCTTATACGAGGCTGTCGATAACATTTACAGTATGTTTAAGAATTAGGACAGATTGAAATAACTATTCATCGTGCTTGTAGTCTTTTTTGTACGGTGTTTTGCAGCATCATTAATTATTCAAGTTCATTGCCAGAGTCAGGGATAGTTTAATCATATTTTGAATACTTTTATTAAGTCAATGATGAAGGAGAGAGACCGACCGGTCATTTTTGACCGCTACTGAATTACGAAGTGTCACATTTTCTTTCAAGTTCGGCATTCCGATTAAGTTCTTCTTGACTTTTCATGAATCCGCAATGGCTTCATATTGGACGCATCAAAATTTATTTGGGCCAATTATTTTCGTTGTTTTTTGTGTGTCTACCTACAGTGACCAGACCGATCTTATTAATGTCGCTTAGAATTTTCGCTCTTTGACATTTTATTTGCGAATATAAATCAGAGTAACCTGGTAAGCTTCAAAAGAAATTGTTGCATTGTCAAATGCGAGTGAAATGCATCACTTGAGCAATGATTTTCAGATGGATAGATAAACCATATGCATAATTTGTTTGGCCAATTTTGCTACAGTTGCAACATACATAGCAATTAATATACATAAATGGACTTACATTCACAATTTCATTTCATTTCGATGTACAGAAACGCGTGCTACATATCATTCTTTATAATTTAATTTAATCCAAATAGCCTTGCTGTTGTTTATATGGCATTTATTGCCCAAATTTTCGCCTACTCAGGCCGCTTCAGGGGTGAAAAGGAGGCTATTCTACAAACACTTAAAATTTGAAATCTATAAGATGTTATGTTGAAATGGTATATACAGTATATAGATATAGAAGGTTATTTTGGGAAAGGATTCATGCATAGAAAGTCAATGTCATAGAATTATTGAAAGATATTTCCATTACTTTGTGAAAAGGAATTGGCGATATTGTTCATTCTCTTCACGTGAATTGATGGTGGGTTGGAATTTCTTTATCAACAGTGCTTCACGAAGACGAATGTTGGTATTGTCGCTTTCATGAGCTAATATCTCTACTTGTACATTCTTGTTATGGTTTTGTTATAAATGTTTGAAAACTGATGATGTTACTTGTGTTGTGTGCTCTTTCACTCTGATGTGTAAAGTTCTACCGATATAGGCATTTTTACACTTGAGACATGTTATTTTATAAATTACGTTTTTCTTGAAGCAAAGTTCATTGTTTTGAATTGGGCATGAGGTAAGTTGACATTTTGTTTCATATTTGGTATGGTTCTTCAATGCGTTTCTTAGAGTATATGACTTTTGAGCTAAACCGATATTTAAATCTTCTCGTTGGAAAACTTTCTTTATCTGATAATTCACTTTTTCTGATATAAATGGTAATTTTAGATAACATTTGTCTTTGTTGTCTTTTTTCTTCTCTGTGTGTTTTATTTTCTTTGTACGTCGTGATGATTGGATGAATGTCTCTGGAAAATTGTTCACTTTTAAGGTTTCTTCGAATTGTTTTAAATGAAAGTTCGCTGTATTTGGATTTGAGCAATGAGATTTGATGCGGTCTCTTTCGTTTCTCACAATTGCCATCTTCGTTGAGTTTGAAATGTTCGATTTGTAATTGATGAAAATGTCTTTTTTCACTATTTTCTTATAAAAGTCGAATTTGACATCATCACTTTCGGTTGTAATTGTCAGGTCCAATAGACTCAGTTGGTTTTCGTTTTTTGGGAGCTCGATCTCAAATTTTATATTTGGATTTTGAAAATTGAGGAGATCATGCAATTCTTTTGCAGTGGATTCATTTTTTGTCAAAACAAAACAGTCGTCTACATATCTCTTGAAAGTCAAGATAGTATCAATTGATTGTAGTGCTTGAGTTTCGATTCTATCCATGAATATTATTGCAAGAGTTCCAGACAGTGGTGAACCCATTGTCAATCCCTTGATCTGTTTATATACTTGATTTTCGAAATTAAAGTACGTATTTTCCATAATCACAGAAAGTAATGATCGAATTTGCGTGTGAGATAGACCACCAACTGTCGAGATATCCAATTGATTTAATTTGTTCAGTAAGTTATGGATTGCTTCTTCCGTTGGACTAGAAGGATACATTGATTGTACATCGAAGCTGCACGGATATGGAAATTCTGAATTGTAAGTTTTTTCAATTGTTTCTTTTAATTCTAGACTGTTTGTAAGATGAGCTGGAATTGTTGAAAGTAATGGAGTCAGAAGTCTACTTAATAACCAAGAGAGTTTTCGTGTTGGTCCATTGCATGATGAAACGATAGGTCTAATTTTCAAAGTAATTGATTGTTTATGTGTTTTGATCAAATGGTAGAATGTAGGTAATTTTGTATTGTGGGACATGTAACTTCTCTTGATATATGTAGGAACTTTGTTCTGTTTTGCGATATCTTTCCATGTATTGTTTAGTCGGGTTTCAATCGTCTTCGGAGTTATGTGGGTTATAGTGCAATACGTATTATTGTCTGATAAATGATTGAATCCTGCATTTAGGTACATATCCTTTTCAATAATACAAATGTACCTAAATGCTGTCTACTCTGACAGTGACAGTGATGACGAAGCGGCTCATCTGGATTAAACATAGTTCGTGCCAGTGATGTTTTGGTAGCAAAGAATACACCGTTGAAGATTGATCTTTGGAACAAAATACGGGAACGTGCAATCTCCCATGAAGGTGTGAGTCGGCATCTATGGATATAATAAAGCATATGCCGAAAAAAATTTAAAGCATTTCTATTTTGTAGGAACCAGACGGAATAGAAGTGGCGTGGATAAATTCTTTCCTGCATCTGAAATGTGGAGCTCAGTAATAATTGACTCGATAATAATTGTCAAAATCCAAACCAAAATCTAGCTATAGATGAACACTTGCCTTCATGCAAAACGCGATGCTCCTTTACGCAATATACCTACACGAAGCCTGATATATTCGGATTGCCGTGAAACAAAATATTTTAGCCATTCGATTCCTTACATATATAGGATGGATCTCTACCGTCTGGACGAACTGATCCTGCAAACGCTTCATCGTTCAGTTGCTGTGAATGAATCACATCACAAAAAAGGATCTCTGAAACAATTGTATGCAACAACACTGCAAAATGTGGAGTTGATGTTTTCGACCAGATGGCCAGAAACCATTCATGTAAAACTGATCGTCGGTGTTGGCCAATGGAGGTGTTTTTTAAACATCATTGGTATGGTGGCAATAAACTGATGGATGATATCTTGAATATTATGCAACTGCACGCGATGAATGACGTCGACAGAATACATCTACTAAATTTAGTCCAAGAAAAGTGCAAACAAAACATAAGTAGGCCAACCGAAAGCGCATTTCAAGCGGATCAAGAATCACAAGAATGTGGGCCTTAGGGGATATTGCTGGGATGGCTACTAAAACAAATGTTTAACAAAATGTGAAGTGTGCCAAAAATGTGCTGTGAAAAAAACATCGGAAAAACGAAATAATTGCTGCACGCATTAATTGCTAATGAAGTGAAGAAAGCTTCTGTCGTGCTACTTTTACTAGCCAAATTTATCAGTTAATTGGATGTTTGAAAGAAACTTTTCATATAAGCCATAAGCTCTCTGACTTCCACGGCAGTTGATTTTGAAGGAATCTTTCTTATTATTAAGCCATCATAATTGTTTCGATTTCTTATAATCACGACATCTTACATGCTGATGACATTTCATAATCCGTAATACAGATTTTGACCTATCATACAACTGTCTCAACAAAATAACATGATTTCTGACATCATCGGTAATACGTAGACTGCTTTAAAATAGTAACTGATGCAATAATGTAAGTGAAAACTGGTAATTGAATGGCTGAAATAAATTGATTAGCACATGCGGTCAATTTTGACCGTTTTTGGTCCTTCTAGATAGTGAAATTTCCTGGTGCTTTTAGTGTTAAGTCAATGATGCAGGCAATTCATATTATGATTTCATTACACCCTAAGTATAGTTGAATGACCGACAAAATTATGTATATTGTACATATATAAACCAAAACTTGATTACAGGTGCCTACAAAACAAGACTGCATCCATGAATACTTTATTAGCATGAATGAGAAATTACGAGGCCTACAGAGTAACACTAGAGTAGCTTAGTCATGCATGTTGTTCTATTCATGAAGTTATTAGGCTGTAGACGTAAACAGGGTTGATGATATTAAGCCCAGAGATAACCTATTCCGATAATAAAAGTTTTTAACTGAATGTTAATATGGCTTCAATTCCGCAATAACAGATTCATGTATTAATAGCAATTAATATGAACATTCGATACATATTAATTGGTTAGCAATATGTACAATATGGCATGATTCAAAATATCTTCATGCAATTTTAAATCTGTCAAAAGAATTCCAAACATATTCTGGAAATTGTTGTTCCACTTCAATAGAGAAGTAACCATTCTTGGGTCCAATCTTGGGGGTACCCGAGACCAAGATTAGACCCAATGTTGAAATACGTGACATACTAGCCTACTTGCAATGAGGGTCTAAGTAGTAAGGTGCAAATGGTGGGCACGACAGAAGATAGTCACAGGAAACTTATTCAGCCAACAAGAATATCCCAATTTTGTCTGTAAAGGATAAAAATCAAACATATATGTATCATGAACGTCAGAAACAGTCGTTGCGAAATGATGAAAAAACAATTTAAGTTTGAACTCGGCATAATTGCTTAAGATGTTGAAAATAATAATAAATGCTATCACAGTACAACACCAAGGTACTAGATGATTATTTCATTATTTTTGTTTGTGAAAACAGTAGATCACTATACAACTTCGTGTGTGAGGACTGCGGCAACGTGACCAATACTGTGTTAGTTTCAGCAATCAATAATCAGATAAACGACTTTAACAGTGAAGAATATACAACACTTACTTAATTGCGCTTTTTTAAGAGAAATTCAGAGATATTTAAGACCAGAACGTTCCAAATCCGTAAGTAATTTCTTAAGATCTATATCAGAAAAATTTCATGAAACATCAGACGGAGTTTTCGTGAGGCAGGATACTCTCCTCCCGTTATTGCTTGTGTGCGGATGTTGATGCTTTCCACGCTCTGGTGTACAGTTAGTTGTGATGAGAAGTATCTCATCAATTGGAATGCTAAAGTATTATCTGACCCTAATTTTGATGTATCAGATTAATAACTGTCATAAAACATTCTGAGAAAGTTCTCTTCCATCCTGCATCTCACACCACTTCTTGTTGCCGCATTTTACAATCAACTATTAACTGATGAAATGTCTACTTATCAACTTCTCGCCTTAATACGCTGTTTGATGGTACTAGATATTAATCCTTTTCATGGCTGTACATTCCTTTCACGATTGCAAGTACATTACTTACATTAGAGTTTAATGCAGCGAAGGTAATACTCCAACATGTAATGCTCGACTCGTTATATATTCGTTTCTTTACTTCCATGGATTCACAGCGGCATGCTCGCTCTTCATTTTTTGGAAAACTTATTCTCTGAGTACGTTTATCAATGACAATAGGGTTATGTCCTTTTTATAGCCTACTGGACTCACAAGCTCTAAGATATGGCGAACTGAACCGATGTACAGGAGTCTGTGGAGCCAATAATAAAAGTTAAATGTAACAGTTAACACAATGCACATGCTTGCATTTGCTTGCACATTGCGAAAATGGGTATCCCATTTCAAATTTGCCCAGAATGGTAATAATGGTTACAATTTCGATGGGTGTTTTCTTGAACGCAGCAAAGCCTTCAATATAAACGGGTGTGGTTCCAGTTCAGTTCCATAACCGAATCTGTATATTTAACAATCTATGCCAAAAACTGAAGTAAAATGCACGCACGTGTTGGGCAATACGCAACAATCGCTTTCTTGCAATGATGCCTATATACTCGTAAATGTAGCAAGTAGGCCTGCATTGTGCAACGTTGTGCAGCACTATACATACAAACACTTAAGTGTTAAATACATTGTATTGCCGTGTAGTGCTAGTGAATTCGTTTTAAGATTATTACCTCGTATTCAAAGGCACACATGAACAAGGTTAGATATTGGGAATGCAGATAAAATTTAAAATTTTAAAATCAATTTTCTTAGAAATGTAGTTACATGTACTTCACTAAAAAAGTCTACCAAAAGGGTCCGATCTTGGTGTCCATGCCAACATTGAACCAACCTGGTTTGAAGCCATGCGGTAAATTGATAAAAAACAATTCAAGCTTGGCAAAAGTGGACAAACCGTTCCTCTGAGTTAATACGAGTATCATAGCTTCGTATTGAATGTAGTCCTCGATCCGTCATTGTACGTTAATAAACTTGAACCCAAAGACTATCGAGCTATCGTCTGTTTATTACATCTGAAATCATATTACCTTTATAATGCAGGTAATGTGTTGACAATTAATGCAGATATTACGAGCGAACACTAGCGACTTGAGAAGAACAGTGAACTCTTGCAAGCCCCAAGTAACTCTTTGAAAAGTAAACTGACACTGTCTTGATTGCAATGGTCGTGCCATTTTTACTTGAACAACGCACTTGCATTCATAAAGCTCTTAAATAAATGAATAAGTAAAATGCTTTTCTGGACACCGTGCATTATAGTTTCCTTGAAATTTGAACAATGTACACCGCATTCAGTGGACGAAGTTCATCTTCACACAATCACAATCTGTTCTTCCAGCGTCATAGCCCTATAACATCATAAACCGTAAATATCGCCCAATATTGCAAACGTGTAGATGGTGAAAGTGCAAGCGAAGAGTAATCTCCTTATAAATTGAAAACGTTTGTCACTATCTGATGTGTCAATTAATCATTTTCCGGTGACCTAAATCTGTCAAATATTCGTACAAAAATGCAAATTATGAAGAGCCACAGCATTTCTAAGAGCTCAAAAATGCTGACAATACTAAGTCCAACCCAGAGACTGATAATCCCACCAACATCAGATATAAGCTGAGATAAGGAATATTCATACTGTTCTTTAATGTTCTTCACGAAATCCTTACTCCACACGAAGTGAAGTTGGAGGAGCTCTTTATTCATAAATTCCGTCATATCATCTATTCGTGCGAAGTATGAGCGTTTTCGGAACTTTTCTGCTTGTAGAAACGACGGGCTTCTTCGATTTGTCGCGCGATCGGGCCACCGATATTCGTGACGATCCACTGAATAGATCAGCTCATTACACGGAGTCTTTAGATATTGAATGCACTCCCTGAAAGGGCCACCTTTTATGTGCTCGTGCCATTTAAACGAACTAACTCGCGCCATGCAGTGCGCGTTGGACTGCAATTGCGATGTGTTGAAATACGTCATGTTGAGACAAAGACGTGGAGGAACCTGTTCGCTTACGTAGATGGGCAAGAAGGGACTGTAGCAGCCGCACTGATCAAGAAAATAGCGCTGAGAGACAATTTCTTTGCAGTCATGGAAATCTCCAGTGAACCATTGTGCCGTGGTCAAAGTTGCGTCATAAAGATGCATTCGGAATTCATGTAGCCGACAGTTGAGGCCTCTGTGGATCTGTGACATTCGAGTTAATGTGATTTGGAAGGTTGCAGTCACACCTGACTCACTGCAACAAAACGTTGAGATCGAAGACTATGTTTCGGACGAGTTATGTAGACCTGAAATCCAATGAGAAGTGAGCTAGGCATATGAAATGGAGATGAAAAGGGGGTTAAGGATGGTCAGTCATTTATTTTGATATCACAAATTATCAGGTCAATCAACTCTGGACTAGAGATCTCCGTTCATGATACGACCACGATCGTGTTCCGTGCCATGTTGAGTGAGAGAGAGAGAGATTTATATTTTAGGTGAAAATCAAAGATCACAAATTCACAAAATCAAATATTGTATATGCATCAGCAAATCAAATTAAGTCAACAAAATGATTAACTAATCCTGTAGCTAGAACCACTAAGCAGTTTTGTCTACGTTTTGTTTGACACTTTGGCACAATTACCCGTCCATTCATCATTTGAGGGGTTGTATCATACAAAGGGTGATCTCTACAATGGCACTCCTGATAAAACTGTACAAAGAGTTTCTTTCGACGCATCAAAAAATTGTGGAATTGTTGCAGTTGGCATAACAAATGATCTCCTTCGCGCGCCTAAAAAGCTTCTTGACTATTGTATAACATTCTGTACTTAATATTCTGAATAGAGGAGACGAATACTTCAAAAGACATTCAATAACTGCAGTGAAGACTGACCATAATTCACAATGCTGTAATGTATTTCTCAAGACTCTTAATAGGGGAGAGTGGGGCAGGTTCGTGCGTGGGACACATTCGTTCATTGGGGTTTGTGTGAAAACTACTCATCACATTAACTTTGCATTGCGATATGTTATTCCTTATCTTCATCCGCTATTATGACTGTAATATAATAGAAAGGGATACTCGAGGATTCTTACTTCGACGCCGGAGAAGTTGAAGATAATCGAATCAGAGAAAAGAAAATGCCGCAAAGTCCAGAGAGGTACCAGTGCCAAATAGCTGACATTACCTTCTTTCGAATCGGATGACGACAACTTGATGACAGCAGACGAAGTGACCAGAGCTGGAACCCTTTCACCAAGAGCAGGATCGTGGTACTTGGTTTCGATTCGCGGTGGAACTAGAAAGAAGTGTATTGACTTCCGCTATGTTGGTCGCGCAACCGCCGACGTTGATGTGGACGGAGACACTCAAATAAACGGTTACAGAAGCGTTGACGAGTCAGAAACACTATTCAAAATATCTGAGAATGATATATTCGCCGTTCCACTGACCGACATAATTTGTCAGTTGAGAAATCCTGTTGATGAGATTTTGAGTAACGGACACAAAGCTCACGTGTGCTTCAGTGGAAGCATTTACGTAAAAGAGTGCTAAAGTTTGCCTATTATTCGTTATTTTTGTCTGAGTTTCCAGAGGAGTAGCTAGCTACATTTGTTATTTTTGTCTGAGTTTGCAGAGGAGTAGCTACATCTGTTATTTTTATCTGAGTTTGCAGATGAATATATCCACATTCTTGAATTTAATTCATTCAGTGTTTTGTAAGATACCAGTTCTTTATTGCGGACTTATGTAGAAAAAAATTGGGATAATAGTAATTTGCACGAATGTGCCCCACTATCTGCACGAACCTACCCCACCCATGGGGCAGATTCGTGCAGGTTGAGACACTTTACTTAAGTCAATATCACGGGATGAGTAAAGACTCTAGACTAAAGTTATTAAATGGAAAATGACTACAAGACCTACCGTCTTTAAGGCAATCAATACAGAAATTGAAGGAAAAGCAGGACGGCATGATAAGATATCAAGTTTGACAAATAGCGTGTCTCAAGGGGATATGTTGCGGTGATTACATTGTGAATTCCTCCCTATTGTGAGTTTACTCCAGTGAAGGTGAGTAGCATTGAGTCGTGTTTAAGGGAACTATTCGCTACTTGTGCTTCATGCTGCATACGTGTTTTGGACTTCATGTTCGCGTTTCGACTGAAAAACTTCGTGTCGTATTCGTGATAAAATTTCCGACGACTGCCGACTTCTAATCTAGACATGGGGATTTATCTAGACAAGGATTTAGAGAAACCGTGTTTTCTAAAATGTTTTTTAAAACACAATAACCATTATTTGTTGCTTTTCTTCATTCTAGCGTTTTCGTTGTATATTTGCAATTGAACAACTTGGCAAATGATTCAATCACCGAATTAGATTCATCTGCGCGCGCTTCGGTTTCCTAGAAAGGAAGAGTTACATGTAATCTTAATATCAAAATGGCACATCACAGAATTAGACAACTTGCTCCTTCTCGAATGGATAATTCATGAATCGCTTGCTACTGGAAATGGCAAACAATAAGCTGTCAGCAGAGGACACCAGAGCCAGTGAGTGATGCGTGCGTGCTGTGATATCACTTCGCACATCACTTGGTGAAATCATCAAGTGAACTTATTTTCGCATGCCCGCTACTTTTTTTATAATGATCGGAAGTGCCAACATTATGGAGAAAAGTTGTGCGCAATGATCTGAATTCTTCGAATCTGAAGGAATTTTGGCAAGCGAAGCACTTTGCTTGAACTCAGATTAATCCGCAAGCGACCCACGACTTTTTTCCTATCTCTGTAAGGTATAAGGAATTCCTTTTTGCCCACCTAATAGGTTCCTCTATGTGCCGTTAATTTCGTATTAATCACACTTCTAGCAAACCGAAGCAGATAAACAAGATATTTAATTCTGAGGATTCAATAGCCTCAAAAGTTGCTTGACCTCAAATGTTATTGAAATAGAGCACCTACGCCAGATGTATTCGCAAATTTATCCCCAGAGGCATGATATTTTCACACCCTCTTAAGACGTGAGACGGGGTCCAGTGGACCCATTTACAAATTCTTAATTTCCCTGCTCAAATCGAAATCAAACATTGGGAAAGTTTATCTTTGCTTACAGCAGATCGATATAATTCATCCTCTGAGTGTCGTTCAGCCTTCTCAGCAAACATGTGCGAAAATATGGTTATTTTTATTAGTTTACAACATCTGACACAGTATCAGTTGCATTAGGAGGCGGCTTCACGTCGTTTACTGCTGCAGCGAAGCCTCAGATAGTGAATTTTACTGAAACTGATTTATTCTGTACAACAGAACCCCTACATTTGTTCATTGCTTAAAATTTATCCATTCCTTTCGGAAATAGGCCTATTAGGTGACATAGAGTGATGTCAAATACCGAGTGTTAGAGTGGTGGTGTTGAGCTGAACACCGGCGTTGACACCCAACACTTGTCTTGACGCTGGTGTTGACATCTGAACATTGGTGTTGACACTCAGGGCGAGTGTCGAAACCGTGGATTTCTATGGTGGAAAGTTTTCGATCTAGATTTCCAGATAACAGTGACCACTCATCAGTGTTAAGCGCAGATCATGTCGGGATGATATCAATTCGATGCATTAGCATCGTGCGCAGATGCTGGAACTCCTGCCAGAATGTATCTGACCTTCCCATGCTTATTGCACGCTAGTTGGATATTAAGTCCATCACAGGATTTGCCGCTTCTCCCACAAAATAAGGCGTCTCCCGCTCCATCTGGTCTTTGCGTGCGAACTATGAATCCGTCGATCTATAAGATTGCGGATGAATGTCCACCGTCCACCGCAGTCAGATCCTGGCGTAACGCTTGGAAATCCTCAGGCTGTGGAAGGTAGCAGTAGGATCCAGCAATTGCATTGAGAAATCGTACGGCCTCTCGGCAATGAAGAACGCAAGTAGATTTGGCAATTCCCTCAGCTTTGTCGGTTTTTCTATAAGTCCCACCTGACGATAGAAATTCGAGAAAATTCTCCATTCGCCTTCTACTTGTGTGGTATCGCGGCTCCCCAGACTGATTCTCCCATCTCCATAAATGGAATTCATTGACCAACTCGTCTAATTGATCAGAGGTCAATCTTTTATGGCAGGTGCTGTCCTCACGCAAGCAAGCTGGCTTTCGGTGGATATTTGGCCCACGAAGCATCTTTGAAGTCTTTGATCTATCAAAACACAAAGGCCGGTCACTATATATTGGGGATGATTGCCAATCAGAATGGAAACATGTATTCAGACCACGTCAGCATGACACCCGCAATTTGACCTGTGCGAGTGCTGAACCCCTAGGGGTTGAGCGACCAATTGCATAGAAATCAGTTACGATTCCAGTGTTGAGATTCGCTTTGCTAGTGCCTTCAACAGTCTTGACAGCAAGAATCACTGGCCAGCGCTTAGCGCCAGTGTTCAACCACCTGCATTGAGCGTTGACAGTTGATTTCACGGTTACACAACACTGAATATGACAGCACGGCACCTGTGCTGAGCGTCAATACTCGATGAATATAGGCGTTTAACATTGAAGTTCAGAGCTGAGCGCCAGTGTTCAGCCCAGCGCTGCTAATCAACACTCAGCTTGGCGCTCAGCGCTGGTGTTAACACTTGAAGCTCAACACCAGCACTCTAACACTCAGTATTTGACCTCACACATAATAGCTACACTTTTAGATTCTCAAACAGATGTGGAGATCTCAAACTGATTAATTACTGCGGTGAAAGCTTTGCCAGCAGTCCTCTTTTGGTGTCGAACTATGAATATAATGATAGCTTTCATCCTGAACATTGATTTATGCCGAATTGTTCATGTAGGCCAACCAGTCACGCGCGATCATGTGCGAGGGCAAAATATTCGCATTTCGCGATTCTGTAGCACATTACACAACTGCACATACACGAGCACGACGTAAACAATAACTAGATGAATTTCACGCAACATGAGCCATTATGGAGATGCGCAAATTAATTTTTCTTCTGAAAGCAAAAATATCTGGATGAGATGCACCCTCTAAGACCTGAGGGGAGGTCTGGGACTCCGCCATTTTTCTACTGATTCAATTGAGATCAAACATCACACACAGAATCATTGTTGTGAAATGATGATTTTGCATGGGCTACGTGGTTGATATATCGTCGATAGAAAAAGTGAGATGGAAAAATCCGGGGTGCACTGGAATTCCCTCAGGTCTTTGAGGGTTATTATGTTGCGTGCTTCTGTCACACTCTGATATTTGTCAACATTGACTACATTTTTTTATATTAATCTGAGCCTGCGAATCGGTCTGTGTAACAATTCAGGAATAGAATGTTGGATTCCTGGCTAATGCATCTTGATATACGTTTGCGGTGAAAATAAATATAAAACCTCTATCAACAAGTCTACATCACATTCATAATTTACAAAGGTCTAAATTGGGTTCTAAAATCATGTTGCATCTCAAAGCATGTCTGAAGCACGGTATGCATTACAAATGTGTTTGAAAACACGGGCTTGCAGCCATCTTTGAAAATATAGTTTTAAAATAATGAACAAACGCGATTATAAAACTTTTCTTAAGAATCTGGCTGTAATTGTACTTTAGAGATTGCTTTGAAACTTTTAATTTTGCTCTTTTGCTGCTACTGCTATCAAATTGACATAATAAATCCCGACTTATTCGGAAAAAGATAAAATGCGGCAATTGTGCTTTACGTTGACGTGCACTATATAAGCCCCGTGGTTTTCTGCTGCATAGTTTGTTGTCCATTGATCTCAGTGTCTTAATTTTACTTTTTATCGAATCGTGGACAAATGTACCGATCAATTTTTGATCGAAGTAATACCATCAAAAATACTTTCATATGCGAAATTGATCGCCGCTGCTTACAGAGATTCCACTGTACAAAGGTACGTTTACAAGAAATTCAAGGATGTTGATTTTAATCCATCCAAACAGATTCCATTGTTTCTTCGCACTCTCTATACGTCCGGTTTCCTTTATGGGCTTCACCTAAAGATCATCTTAATTAA
This sequence comes from Prostheceraeus crozeri, assembly GCA_907163375.1. Classification (NCBI taxonomy): domain Eukaryota; kingdom Metazoa; phylum Platyhelminthes; order Polycladida; family Euryleptidae; genus Prostheceraeus; species Prostheceraeus crozeri. The sequence continues at coordinate 115,749 of CAJQUW010017010.1, read as the reverse complement.
TTGTGCTTTAGGTATGAATCAACTTTGCTGTCTTACTTGAACATATCGCAGATCCATCGAAGTATTAAAATGATGATGATCGTTCCTATCGAGATGCAAAGAAAAATCAATAGCCCGTATCGATGAATTTGTTGGATTCAGACGAGAGATCCAGCTATCATTGTGAACATAGTATGTATAGCAGTTGGTGGGCAGATGATGAACAATCCAACGGCTCTGGAAATGCTTGGAAGAGGGCCATATTCCGAAGTGACTATTTTTGTGGTGTCCAGTGCGTATTAGAATCCCAATTGTAGACCCTGTGGTTACCTTCAATTGGAAAACCAACGGTCTCGCATCTTGAGTCCGAAATTCAGTGTGATCAATGGTGGAGAGAAGTATAGCATTCTGCCAATCATCAGAGACTTCATATTTCCAGTCTCCTAAATGGTGAATCTTACGACTCAAATTTGACCATTTCTCTTTCAAATGACCAGCATCGGAGAATGGAATGGGATTACCAGGGTTGCAGAGAGTAATATCAGGCCATTCGGAGGTCTCAAAGTCATATGAAGTGGTTGTAAGGATCGGCGCTTTCACAAACCTGTCGATTATTGCTCTCAGATTAGTGCAGCAGCCAATTAGGCCTCCTATAATCAAAACAATCCAGAATAATCGGGCAGGAGGACTTGGGGCCGATGTAGCATGAGCCAGACCAGATGCAGAGCTTCCAGCAATCAATTGTCGAAGGCGCACTTCCGCACGGCTTTGACGCCCCTTGAATTGAGTAGTTGGACTGGACGCAGGACAGATCGGAGTCTCAACTTCCAACGCTGTCACTGTATCTTCGGCGATGTGGTCAGTAGTACCATCCTCGTCTGATTTCGACGGATCTTCAGAGTTCATTTGATCTTGACAGTCCCGCCTCAGATGACGGAGAGAAATAAAACAATGAATTCCTAATTTCTCCGCTTGTTTGTACAGTTCAACACAACGGAAGTAAGCGACTAGGTTTCCAAGCTGATATTTCGACACCGCAAATGAATTGAAGAGTTATTCCCAACAGATATTCGCTCACTCTTCAATGATATCAATGTTGATAATAATGAATTCTGTCATTTCGAAAGATTTTATCGAAAGACAATCACTATTGCAAAACTTGAAATAAATTTCTGAGGATAATTCTATTTACATAGCTAGGCAACTTCATCGCTTTAATCTTCAACGCATGATTATTAAACTTTTGATATTCAAAAAAAGTCATATTCTCTATAACTCTGTCTATTGTTGAATTTTCGATGTTATCTTAGTTTTAGGTAATCGATTACCGTAGTTTTTGATATCGTAGTGGTCCTAATTGCGTTTGCAGTCTCTGTTATGTTGTCGTTTTCTAATTTGCTGCGATTTGTATAAAGTAGAGTACCTTTTGTGTTGATTTTGGTGAGCTGACTTCACTGCCTTTGTGAAGCAGCAATTTCATTCCAACCATCCAAAGACTGTCTATTCAACTTCGTATTGATCTACCTAGACAGTAGGTAAGGCATCAAATTCTTTGACTTTGCCATATTTTATTGCTATTGTGCATAAAAATCTGATCTTTCCGCAAGCTTTTGTGCATAGTGATCATGTCACAAACTTTGTCTCCGTCAAAACCTAGCGATGGCCAATGTGGAATGTGTAGTGGTTCTATTTCTGAATTGGACATTCACGGGACTTGTGAAAAATGTGATTTGCTCTTCCATTCATTTGTACGAAATTACCATAATGTGAGTTTATTAAGCATCTCTTGTGACACTTGTATGTTTAAAGGTGTAGTTCGGCCAATCTTACATATCGTTTCTTATCGCTCAATCAATTCTAGCCGCCTCCCTGATCACTGCTCTCCACTTGTTCTCATCTTGTGTGTTCCCAGAAAAATTGTGTGTTCCCATCTGCAAAAGTGCTCTCAGAAGCAATAGCTACATTGTCATTATGACAAAATTAACTAATTCTGGCTTTTCCGTATGATGCTTTATGATCATTTTTGCTTGATCAAGTATAACCATAAACGTACCACAACCATAAACGGACAGCAATGATTGATGTATTTTGTAAAGTTTTTTCTTTTTGTTATGTAATTTTGCTTTTGACTTATGAAATGACTGAATATCTTTTGTATAGCCTCACGATTATCACTTTTGAGGCGTGTGATTCAAATATACGTCATTATTATTATTATTATTATCTTATTCATCATCGTTGAAGCGTAGGAGAGTTGTTAAGTTTCGCGATGACGTCACCTCCGACAACTCTCCAATGAGAGAGCGAGAGTGCATCAACATGCATGATGAGCTCGCGCTGACACAGTCTTTGCTAACAAGGAAGTTTAATCAAGTTTAATTGACCTGCCTCGACCAGGTAGCGCTCATTCATTTACAAAAAAAAAGAAATGAGTGACGGAGGCAAGTCGCATGCATCATTCATCAATTGAAATGTCGAATTATGGAGATGAATCTCATTCAATAAATGTGATGATCTGTGCTGCATTATACATACCATACTATTATATTAGGTAGGTTTATGCAAGTTTAAAGATATAAGCTAAATTTTCATAAAAAATATTGGGATTTTGGGATGAAGATACTCGTGAATAGATCTGTCCATACAAGTCACATTCTCAAGCATTAAAGCATACGGCAAGCGTTCGAAAATAGTGTAAATATGTTGACATGTCAACAAAATTAATGTTAATGCAAGTATATAGCCTACACATTCATCACAGGCACATGTGCAACTCGTGTATCATACAAGGAACTTCCTTTCCGCCATTATATGAAATTTGTATACTAGACATTAAAATATCAAGCAGAATAGTAGTACCGGTATATATTATTCACCTCTTTTCTTATAACTCGTCAATAAGCAAATTTTCCACAAATCCTTTTCCCAGAAGTTTGACGACTTACAACCAATCTCTGTGTAGCTTTCCTATTCGTCATGTATTCATGAACTACATCTTAGCCTACGCTCAGGTTGTTGTCAATTGCCGCCAACATAGCTCTCATTTGTTAAATTTATTGCCCCATATTTCAATAGTGTTGTGGAATGATTCGAGAGAAGATGTGTGGACAAATGATGCCAGCCAATGAAAAATGTACAGCATTGAAAGATTCTTGACTGACATGATGCTGATTGAGCTCATAAAAATATATTAGTTGTCAGTGCTAGGCTATGACGGTAAAATGCCACACTTGCATAGTAATTGAATCACAGAAAAAAAGTCAGCTGTTGGTTCAAGGTTCAATTAGGCCTCACAAATGGAAAAGGGATATGATGAATAGCTCTAATCATGAAAAGTTCACTGAATAATGTATATATCCAAAAAAACTAATTTTGAAAAATGATCTGTCAGTTGAAAGCATCTATAATGAACTATAATGATTAATTCAATTTGCATTAAAAGTATTAAAAGGCCAATTCGAAAAGTTGTTCTTTCAAGTGAAACATGAAAAATTAAAGAATGTTATAGGAAAAATGTTTCTCAATGGAAAAAATTCCCAACACCAAAAAGTTTCAGTAGACTGATGGAAATAAAAAAACTTTTAATAAAAAGATGAAAGCGGATATAAGAAAGGAAAAGAGAAGTAAAATATTTAATCTAAGAAATGCAAGAAAAAACAATGATCATGGAGGATATTGGCAACTGATAAATGAAAATAAAGTCGTTAAAAAATAGACAGTAGATTTAAAGGCTTCAGATTTTTATTCCCACATTGTGGCTAATGAATTTAAGTTATCAAGCAATACATGCTTATCTTACAAAAATATGCCAAAAACACTGCAAGGCCAAGTAAATATTGATAATCTAAATAATAGAATTGAAAAAAACTGAAATTAGAAATACTCTTAAAGAATCAAAGTCACAGTGGTCCTCTCAGAAAAACTTATGAAACATTAAAAATATGCGAAGACGAGACAATTGATACTCTGAAAACTCTGTATAGTTGCGTATTGAATAATGCTGGTGAAATTCCTTTAAAAAGGAGTTATATTACACCAATATTTAAAAAAGAAATTAAACTGACCCAAATTCATATCGATATATCAACTTATCGTCATGTACATAAAAGATTCTGACGAAAATTATAAATACACGACTCAACGATTGGTTAATAAAAAAATGACGTTGTTAAGAAGATCCAAATCGGCTTTAAGGGATGAAGTTCCTCAATGGATAACGTGCTGATTATCAAGGAAATTATGCAGATGTATAGGAATATAAAACTGCCATTATTTTTATGTTTCGTTGATTTGTCGAAGGCTTTTGATTCCATTCCGAAAAGAGATTAATTGATAAACTAAAAAGCTCGATGCCCGAAAGTAAAACTTTGTCATTGATCGTCAGCATCATCATCAATAAAGAATACAAAATTCTACATTGCAGCAAAGAAATACAATCCTTTAAACTTGAAAATGGCATTCCACAGGGACACGTTTTCTCTCTAACTTTGTTTAGTACTTGCATAAAAGCTTAAATTGATATTTTAGATGCTAACAAAGATATGATTGATTCAGTAAAACTATTTGATTTGGAAATTTCATCACTCATATATGCGCATTGATCATGACCAAAAGTATGCATGGTTTGAAAAGTCAGTTTAAATTTCTTTACAAATATTGTACAGATAATGGCCTTAATATTAATTATGATAAAACTAAAATCATGACTCACAATATAGCTACTACAATAGACAGAATTGACATCGCTCTTGATGATGTCCGTATAGTTGTAGTTAGATGCAGTATCCATAGATGTACTTAGGAATGTGGATATCAAAAAGTAATAGCAAATTTCATTTGGAACAATTGACTTCTGAAGGAAAGTAAGCTTCTTATCTAGCATCTAAACAACTGAAAGAATTTGGACAAGTTGCTGGCGATATTTTAAATAACATATTTGAGATGCTAGCGTTATCAAAAATGAAATACTGTGCCGAATTCTGTTTCTTTAATAATCTAAAAAATTTGGATCAAATTCAATATCAATTTTATAAAAGATATTATCACTTGAAGCAGACTACACCTTATTGTTGTCTCATTGGTGAATTTGGAACATGTCCTATGGATGTTCATTTCTCGAAGGCAGCTTTAAGTTATTGGATAAAAGTAATTATGAGAAAGGAAAGAAGTTTGATAAAAGAAGTATATGATACAATTTATCTCAATATGATTTCAAATGACCATGATAGTAGATACACAGGGTGATAGCGAATAAGGCAATCACTTACATAACTCAGCCTACAAAATCTATGGGACGAACAGGTAACGGCTGATAAAAGAGCATATTTGAGAATTACAAAAAATCGAATGACCCATTACATTAGTGAAAAATGGATATCTACAGCAAAAGAGAGTCATTCTGGCCTGAATTATTTAGGATTATGTGGCTTTGAGAATACTATGAAATCATATCTGAATTCTGATATTGAATACAATGACATCAAAACATTATTAAAATTTCCAACAAAGAAATCACAAACTGGATTTCGCAAATGGAAGTTATGGAAATCGATTACGATATGAAGAGCATTTATGTGAGCTATGTGATAATTCAGAAGTGGAAACTCTGCATCATTTCATGATAGAATGCTCACTATATCAAAATTTACGACAAGAAACAGCGCCTTTATAATGCAATTGTAACAATGCAACAGAATTCAATAAGTTGATGAACATTTTAACTCCAAAGTTGGTGATATCCATCGCGAAGTTTCTTTTTACAACAAGGCGATTTATGAGCCATGATTAAAGAAAGCACCGGCCAATAGGTATGAAATCTGGAAATTTGTTTTTGATAATTTTCCTCTCCTTCCTGTTCGAAATATGCATTTTTTCAGTAGCACTGACCGCACGCTGTTTTCTCTCAAAAAGCCGTATTTTTGTGCATATGTGAGCGTACATGTTCACGTTTTCCAATATCTTTGGAAATAAACATGTTTGACTTTTTGACTTTTGACTACATTCAGGAAGTTGACCAAGCGGCGAGAATGGTTAGCCACGCTTCAAACTTTTCCGAAAGCGGAACAAAAGTTATGAATTCTCTCGATAAATATTTATTGTCCAAAGGACCAGTGAGTTACGTTAAATTCTGACGGTCTTCGTCCTCCAGCGCCGTCTCTCGGTTGATGTACAGTGATAAATCTGCAGCATGTGTGAAGGTTTGCGAAAGGTGAGTCGTACTAATTAAGAGTGTTGTGCGTCAAATATGAAGTGATTGAAGTGCAAAGATGGGCTGCATTGCGGTAGTTGATGCCGCCTATAATCGTTGTGCTTATTTCCAACATGCTCAAAAAAGTTTCTGTTCATTAAATCCTACAAGCAAATTCCCACCCTGATCGTGACACAGCCTCGCGTGACAGAAAGTCGCGTGAATGAAAGTTTCTGAATCTCTGTACATTTGAAGAGGAGTGGTTTCCTTTTCTTCAACAATTCTTGCACTCAAGGCTACCCGAAAAACGTCTCATCGTGAGGAAAAACTTCGTATCCGTAGATAACTGAAAGCCCTATGATAAACAATGATGATAACCTTCCGTTTTGAGAATTCTCATTACCGTACTTCTTGGAATATCAATTTCTTCGAGTATGAATTTCGCGTAATGAATTTGACTCGCATGACTTGATTGATCTGTTATAGCTGTGGCTAAAATGGCTGACAGATACCAGTTTCACTACTCGATGAGTGGTGATTACACTTGTGAAAAATTTTAAGTCAAATTCATCCAGACGAGGGATATCATGGACACAACTCGATGCGTAGTGGTATGAAAATGGACAAATGATCCCGATGTTCAGGGGAAATAGTCTACAACAGCATATTTGACCATCACCTCTGTAGGCAGATCATTTTCTATATGCAATGCCACTTTTACAGACAGAAGAGCAAAGACATCGTCCAACCAATAAAGTCAATTACGAAATTGACAATGTTCTCCACTGGACTGACAAACTTCAGCTTAATGTCAATCTTAGCAAGAGTAGTGTGATGGATGTGGTTACAAAGAAGTCTGTATCTACCGTGCGTGTCAGATTACCAGACGACATTCCCTTGAAAAGCTCTGTTGATGTGAAAATACTTGGATGTCAATTTTCATGTGATCTAAAATGGAAGAAGCACATCAACTGTATAGTTAGCAAAGCTTCTAAACGAATTTTTCTTGCTATGAACCTGAAACGGTTTGGATGCAACTGAGACATAATCTACAAAGCTTATTGAGCTTACACAAGATCTATTCTCCTTTACGCATGCCCGGTATTTTGTAATATCCCTGACTATCTGTGCAACAAGCTTCTTCGACTTGAGAGAAGAGTCTTTAACATTATTGGTGAATTCTTTTATTAAATATTGTAAATGACTGCTCTGTGTACTCTCTCTTTATACTTCGATTAATATTTTATATCATGTGTAAATATGCATAGAATTTGTCAATGCGTTCACCGCTTCTGTGGAGCAAAATACAGTATTTTCAATTTTGAAAGTACAGAGGTAACCAGAAAGTATGACTAGGTCGTCTCACAGCTTCTGGAATTGATATATATATCTAACTGATATTTCCTCAGTCTTATAGCATGACCAGAACCGCAACAAATCTGATAAATGTTAGTGATTAAGAGCTCTGGATTTGTGACATCTCAATACAAAGGTGAAAGTCCATGATTATCAACCTAGCAGAAGTCTGATTATATCATCAAGATCAGACATATTATCATCAGACTGATTATATCATCAGTAGTCTGATGATATGTATCATCAGCGAAATTGCTCTTCATCATGGATTATATTCTTTTCCGATTGTCATGGTAAATGTTTCTTCCAGTTTTCATAATTTTTTCAAAATGATTAATGCCTAAAGTCTTAATTTAATTATCAAATCCAGCTTTTTATTTACATTTGATAGTAGTGAGAGATCCACCTGAGTCTTTTGTGGCATTCCTACTGTCAGCTACGTTGACTACTTCATTTTAAATCGCACCATGTTTATGTTCATTAGAAATCGCATAAGTTCACAAGTGTTGTAAGCTAATGACAGTACGCACCTTACGCAATTCAGGCACGTACCTTGTGTACTCTTCATAGATACTGATAAATAGCAGGAAATGTTTCATTTCTGCTAATTGATGGCCATCGGGACAACGGAAACAGTCATATGAGAAATCTGTTAGTTAGAGACACCACAACGTTTGCTGCTGTGGAAAAAGCACGCTGGAAAAATATCTAAACGTCCGGTTGATTAAGTCCGATGGTAAAGGCGCCATTTGATGACATCCGTATTCCAATCCTCGCTTTTGACTGACAATTTAAGTAGATATGAAAAACTTATAAAAAGTATAATGAGATTTGCAGCAGATTAGGCGAAAATTATATCGATATGCGTCTTGCTTATGGATTCTGGCTGCTTCAATTATGTAGCTCGACCTGTATTCCACCCTTTGAACATGCTCTTGTCGAAGATGTATGTTACGCTCTGTTCAGCACCGCAGACTTGCACGACTTCTGCGGTGCAAATGACTTGTGCTTATCAATCAATGGTGAATTACCGAACATAGCCATGTTGCAACATCTCATTACTTCAACTGCTACCATCCCACAACCATTTTGGATTGGTCTAACCGATTTCAAGACCGAACGTATACTTCAGAAAACTGGTTGGTATTGGAATAATGGTTCTGAATTCCATCAGACAGACCTATGGTCTGATGGCAATCCGTCAAGTCCAGCCAATGATTGCGCCTACGTTGATGCTCCGTTGATGAAGTTCAAGGACCGTGAATGTGATGAGCCAACAAGCGTAGTCTGTCAGAGGAAACCCGACGTAACTGCACCAACAACAGCAAGCTTTCTTTTCCAATCTGTTTCGACGCCTTCACATGATGCAACCTTGCCAACAAACTTGTATGCGCAGGATCCGTGCACTCGGGATGAGATAGTGTCCTCAAAGATCGACTGCGCATCTTTATGTGCTCAAGAGGCGAATAGATGCGTCAGTTTCTATTATATGAAGTCTACCAAAACCTGTCGGCTTGTTCTTTATGCTGATGCAAAAATCGAGCCACCTTCTGAAGGTGAGATGCGGAAGTTCAAATTGGTGAATTCTTCATTTGTTTGACACCATGCAAATATATTTGACTGATGAATGTAAATTAGTTCGGACCCCTAGTAGCGGATCTTAGCTCAGTTGGGCACAATTGCTTCTTTCATTGGTATATTACACAAACTTCGACAAAACCATCAAAACAGATTTTTATCCATGCCAAATTGTAGCTTATAGTAGGCAGAGTGGCGACTCAAAAATGTCATCATATACAGTGAACATTATTATATCAAGAGATTTAGTTTTTTTCAGAGGCTACGTTCCTTTGGTCTAAAGAAATATTAGATCACTTTCTTAAGCAACTAAATTTTTGCAAATTATTTCTGTGTTTGCATACTAGCGACCTGAAGTCACTGAATAAGTAGCATGAAACTTATTAGATATCAGAAGGAATGAACATTTGCAAGCAGGTATCTTAATTAAGCGGAAATTGAGCTGATTATCAAGAAAATTTCATGAACCGCATTATGTTGTAAGTCATTAGGGAAAAGTTGAGATCTAATTGTGCTAAAATTTATATTTCGGTTCGTATTTAGTTCGGTTTTCATCGGCATGATTTTATGATTCACTAAATTCATGCTTCATTTTCTAGAATCTGATAATATGGACCCATTAAAAGTTAATTATGATCTTTGTCTTTGATAAATGATATTTCGCTCTTTCAGTGGCAGGTTGTTCGTGATGTTCACGCTTAAGAAAATGCACATGTAAATATTGATGAGCATTAAAGTAATAGCAACCCATCGAATTGCTGATTAAAGAAAACACTACTTCTCTATGATTATCATGATGCGAAGGACTTCTAAAATATTATTGTCCTTCTATATTGCTATCATGATCAGTCAATTCCGTGTTAATTTCTTAAAAACTACAAAAATATGCCTATCTCACATATGGTACTGAGTATCAACTCGAGTTACTTTAACAAAATCGAAACTGTTCACACATTTGGGAGTTGCTACTCTACCTTAGATATACTTGCTCCATGTTGTAACTTTTAAAAATTCGATTGACTTAGACCTAGACCCTTAGCGTACGATGTTTCATTTCGTCCAAAGTGATTTAGACTAAGTTAACTTCTGATCATCGTATTGATCGGCTCTCTGTGACAACTACAGATTGTTTCATAAAAAATGGATCACCCTTAAACATCGCCTCAACTTCAACTTTGTCTAACTCCGCCAAACTTGAACGAATTTCTCTGAAATGTGGAAGATATGTCAGTTGTGCTTGCTAATATCATTGTTGGAAATTTCAAGCATGAATATTGAGTTGTTTTCCTGTTATAGATGAAAAAGTAGTAGATAATTTGATCATCATTTAGCAATGTTACACAATATCATACCTCACTCTTATAAAATTACATTTCTTTCCTTTGTTATGTAATATGTTGTTCTACAAGCCAAAAGCTATCAAGCAAAACAAAAATATAGAAAATCGGTCAATCAGAGCCAGTATAGCATCATTATTCATCAACAATAATGTAACTGCTACATGTGATTAACTGGACTTCATGTTTCGTAGCTTCCTGACTTCGTTGCGGTGGTGTTGGCAGCACTCCTGATTGCTTTCAGCTAGAAATCTATCTCTTACGGGTTGAAAACAATACAAAGCACAAATGAACAATAACGAGATCGCATTCACAAAAGGCAAAGTGTCAGCCTTGCTATAAACTAGGGTTTTCTTTGCGAGCTACAAGCAAGCGACTAAATGTCCCTTACACAAATGTGCATCGATGTCATAATGATGATTTTCGACTCTGTCGTAAAGAGGGCTCTGGCCGTCCACGCAAAACATCCAAACGTAGAGACCGCCTAATTTTGAGATTTGTTAAAGTTGATCCAAGTCTCTCGTTAACTGAGATGGCTGCACTAGACTCGTCTATTTCTAAGTCCACTATTCGTAGAAGACTTATAGAGTCGAATTTCAAGAGCTGTAAGAGGCCCTCTCAGATCGAATTATCAGATCAGCATACAAAAAGACGTCTCAGATGGGCAATGAGTCATTGTCACTGGCGAAATCAATGGGATCGGGTTGTCTGGTCTGATGAGGCATCAGTCCGTCTGAAGGATAGTGATGGTCGATTGAGATTATGGATAAAATCTGATCAGGAAATTCCGAGACATTTACATCGTCCCCGGGTACAAGGTGGTGCGACTCTACTGATTTGGGCTGGCATTTGGACCAATGGCCGCTCTGAACTTCACATACAGCAAGGAACCATGAATTCTGAACGCTATGTGAATGTTTTACGAATGAACATTGGCCAAATGACAGATCAACTCGGTGATCCATCGACTTGGTTATTTATGGATGATAATGCTACGTGTCACAGGAGTAGTAGAGTGCTTATGCAAGTCTCAATTAGGGCTTAGGACATTATCTTGGCCAGCTCGTTCTCCTGATCTGAATCCCATAGAAAATGTATGGAGTATTCTAAAACGTAATGTTCGTCGTTCACTGCTACCTACAGATGGCGTATCACAACTTCCGTCACTGTTAAAAAGAGAGTGGAGAAAGTTAGATCAGTCAAAAATCAACGATATTATCGAATCAATGCCTAGACGAATTGGTAATGTCATTGACCATAAGGGAAGGGCCACGAAATATTAGCTTCTTAAGAACCGTTACTGTATCATAGCTTATCAGATTATATAAGGACATTTAAATATATTAGGGACATGAAATAACATGAAAAATGCTTTCTGTATCATACTTATGTTTTATTTAGTCAAATTTTAGGATGATCCACTTTTTATGAAACGGACTGTACATGTAGCTTTAGTTGCAAGAATTATTAATTTCTTGCATAGTTATCGGTTAATTTTAGATTTACATGAATGAGTAGATTACCAGAGAGATGCAGGTGACAGCCTATCAAAACCTTTTCGACTTAAGTAACTCAGTGGAATCAAATGACAATCATCAGCAGATGAAAGTAATGCTATACTCTCAGAAATTTGAATCAATGTAGTGAGAAACTGAATGTAGTAAATAACCACGTGGTTAGGGTACGCTCATATCTGCAATGCATTCAGGTATCTTTGCTTCTGTATCTACTGGTAGAGAGGTAGTGACTACCATGTCGTCAGGGTACGCTCATATCCGCAATGCATTCAGGCATCTTTGCCTCTGTTTCTACTAGTAGAAAGGTATCTACTAATAGAAACACCCACAGACTATGGTTGTCACTTATCAAATTTCAAAATATACGCTATTACAACGATTCTGATTGTTGAGCAGTTGATTTTCTACATACTCGTATAATTCATGCAATACATATGCAATGCGGCACATAATGTAATACACATATGCGGTACATATCCAAATAAATAACTACTTGAAATTTACATTTTGGCCGAATTTCTTCCCAGAAATAATTTGATGTTTTGATGATCTCACAAGCACTGATGATGATGATATTTGAATGATCTCACGTAATATAATTAAGCAATTGAGAATTACATACAAGTTTCGCAGAAATGAATATCTTTTGATTTTTTGTCGTGACAGCGTGAATTTTGACATTTTTTAAGTGACTACAATAGCAGCCACTACCTGGGAAAAATGAAATCAATATTAACCAATGAGGGGCGCTATGGCTCTCTAACTGAGGGTTCGATCGATATCTTATTTGACTTAACAATGTTCGACTAGCCTATTCTTTCATTATCGCTTGGAAGAGTCAGGTTTATGAAGAATTACTCAACATTTGCAACACAGGCACAGTCCCATCCGCACGGATAGGCGAGTCGCCACTGGTTCGGACTGCATTACATAAAATCATCAAATTCGAGAGATGTCTGTCTGCCACAAATTCCATAGTACTCTAACGTTATCAGCAATTTCATGGAAAGTGAGTGAATTTATTATCACTCTTTCTTTTTTACCCATTGTAAGTGCGATCTGTAGCATGTACAAATATCTTAATACCACAGAGTTACTCCTCCCACTTTTTCGGGCGTGATCGCTGATTCATGTTGATGACATGTTAGCTGGGTCATTAACAAATTAAATTACATGATGAAACTATCGCATTGTCAACTACATTGGTAGCTATCTGGACGTTCGAATCCTTCCAAGTACATTTTTGATACAATTTGCTTGGTCATCATCAGCTTCGGTCAAATACATGTAACTGATAGCCACTGAAAAGAATTCTCCGCAGTTTGTTATTGATCAGGAAAATGAAATTATAAATTTAAGTACCGACAGACATATTGCTTTCATGTAGGTGACCAAAATACAAACTGTGGAGAACTAATGCTTCTTTTCAATGGTTATCAAAAAATATCCCGAATGAACTGGTCAACTGCATGCAGAACTGAATTTTTCGATTTCAAAGTAATGATGAATCATGCCGGTTAGGTTGCGCCGAATTCTTGTCTATAATAGTCCGGCAGCCAGAACGAGTTTCTGCAGGGAACGAGGCCGAAAGTGAGACTTTCACAGAATGATGTACACCCTATACCTACTACGAATCGGTGCGTCTGCCGAGTTCTAGTGAGTTCCTTTTCTTGTCAGACAAGATCAAAGAAAAACACATGTAAATTCAATGGGACGCAGATTGCAGTTTTTGGCTAAAATGAAATTTTGTATATTTTCTATGATTAAAGGATAAGTACTAAGCCCAGAGTCATAATTTTTGGCATGGAATGTCTTCAGGTCATTTTCTATGATGTGCATGTGCTTTTATCATTCATCTAATAGGCAATGTATGTGAGAATGGGGTTGAATGTGGATAAAGTTGCTCAAAATGATTGTGTTTGCCGACATTAAGAGGCTCTCCAAATCTAAATGTCTTTAACTTTATAAACAGGAGTACATGAAAATGAAAGGAAATGACATGCAGACATTACATGCCAAAAATTATGACTCAGGGTTTTGTATTTTTCGCTTAATCAGAGAAAACATACAAAATTTTATTTTAGCTAAAAACTGCAATCTGCGTCCCATTGGATTTACATGTGTTTTTCTTTGATTCTGTCTGACAAGAAGAGGAACTCACTGGAACTCGTCAGACGTGCAGATTCGTAGTAGGCATAGCGTGTCATCATTCTGTGAAAGTCTCACTTTCGGCCTCGTTCCCTGCAGAAACTCGTTCTGGCTGCCGGACTATAAGTGCGATCCAGCAGTTACTAAAACTATTCCCAATATGTTTACTTTTATATTCTTTGATTATATTCTCGAATTGAGGAATAAGTCTAGTTATGATGATAGTCCTGGAGCCAGAGCGAGTTTCTGCAGGGAGGAGGCCTAAAAAGATTCTTTCACAGAATGATGTGCACCCTATGGCTACTGCGAATCTGCACGTCTGTCGAATTCTACTTGATTCATTTTCCTGTCAGACATGATCAAAGAAAAACACATTGAAGTTTTTGGTTAAATAATGTTTTATATGTTTTCTCTTAAGTGAAAAGTACCAGGTATACAGCCACAATTTTTGACATAGGAATTGTCTTCAGGACACGATCCTATCATTGTCATGTACCCCTGTTTATAAAGCCTCTTAATAGCAAACTTCTTAATGTCGGTAAACGCAAGGATTTTGACCTGCAGTTTTATCCACATTTAACTGCATTCTCTCATGCATTGCCTTTCAGAAACATGATAAGCGACCTGAAGAAATTCAGTATCAAAGTTATAGCTCTAGACTTTCTACTCTCTACTCTCTACTCTCTACTCTTTCTACTCTCTACTTTCACTCAATGAGAGAAACATAGAAAATTTTATTTCAGCCAAAAATTTCAATCTGCGTCCCATTGGATTAGTATGTGTTTTTCTCTGATCCTTCCTGACAAGAAGCGGAACCAAATAGAACGTAATAACCTTAGGGTGTACATTGTTCTGTGAAAGTCCCATTATCGGCCTCTTTGAAGGTAGAAACTTGTTCTGGCTGCCGACTATGACTGCCAAAAGCAAGCACGCGTTTACTTATTTCAAATTATGAATGTTTTCACTAACAATGTTCACTGAAAATTGCATTTAATTGGTGGCTATATGTGCAAAAGCTTATGAACGAATGCCCATGTGCATAATTCGGAACAGGAAAACATATTGAGTAGATCCCAAAATACATGCATGATAATATTGTATATTCAAACAAGCATGCTTTACCACTGTATCAAATCACTCTGAATTTAGAAGTCAGTATTCTATTTTGACATTTACTTTCTATTTCACGTCTTCCTTATTTATCGTTATACTTGTATCATTTAAGCGGTAGTTGGTGATGACCATCGTCTTTTAACTTCGTTCCAAATCAACGCCATAAAATTGGCAACTACATTCACTGTGACAGTCATCATTATTGACCTTTCGCCATTCTCTAAATATAATCAGCCACAACATTTTATGAAAGTGTTTGAGATTTGCCAGTTAAATCATTTGAGCTTAACAACAAAGCGTTTCGACTCCTTCAAGCCACAAATTGTAACAGTAAATTTGCGCATTTCCCCCTTGTTTTCCTCGTGTTTTTTTTGGAAATAAAAGTTTTCATCAAATTTCAAATTTAATTTTGTATCAAATAGTTTATGTTTCAGTTAGTCAATATAGTAAATCCATTTATGCCTTTGGCAAAACTGGCATTGTTGAGAACGCAGAGGTGAGCAGTCGGACTAAATAGTCCGGTTATCTGAGCATTCGGAATTTCATTTCCGAATAAGATTCAAGAATCGAGATGTTGTTTGCCAAACGAATAGGTAATCGATTCGAACTGTCAAAATTCTAGAGTGACAACCCAGCTCGGAAACAGAAGATCTAATTTTATCATCACAAATTACTCAAAGCAAAATTGTTGGATCGAATAAGTGCACGAAAAGACAAGCCTATGAAAAATGCTAAAAATTTTGCTTCATTTTAACGCCAATAATTTTCAAAAAAATCCTTCGTATTCCTGTCCCTTGTGAGTGATGCTATGATAATTGATCCGTCACAGGAACTTTTTAATATGAGAAATTTTCCCTCGGTTCTTTTCACAATGTCCAGTATCAATTATCGGGTTTCACTGTATTTTACAATTCAGAGTCTTCAGTTTGTAGATTTTCTACACCCCTTGATTGCTTAAGAAAACATCTCAACTTTTGATAGAAATTGTAGTTTAACAAAGCGCTATTGTGAGTCTATAACAAAATCGGCAGAATCGGCAGAATCGGCAGCACCAAATCTGTGCTTGCTATACCATTCATTATTATCTTCATAAATTTGATGCATATCTTCTACATAAGAACATTGGCTCAATAATTGACCCAGATCGACAATCAGTCATTTTGAGTGATTAAATGAATGTTTGATTGTTACGTTATTAACTGCACCAAACTCGGGATCATTGGTAGATCCATAAACAAGTGGAATTTTTGCGAATTTTGACACTCTATAATTTGCAAGACGACTGAACTACGGTTTAAGAAATTGTCGTTTTACTTATGTTGGATGATAATCTACAGATAAAAATTTTTGCAAGAAAATGTCTGAAGCTCCCTGAATATAAATTGTCGAGTGCAGTGTATCGTACAGTGCTATTAGGCAACTAGTCCGGGAGCTGCTGACACTTTCTTCCTAAATTCGCGCAAAAAGGGCTTAATAGCATGAATTTGCAAATCTTGAAACGTTGAATACAAAAATCAAATTCTTGAGTGTCACAGTCAGTCGCTTTCGGTTATAGGTGAGGTTAAAGGATTCCCATTGGAATCCAATGGCAAAATTTAAGAAATATCTATGGATTGTGAAACACTTGGCAATTTTCGTACATTTTCTTTCGCAGAAAAGAAACTTTTTATCAGAATGCTATGAAAATTGAAACATGATTGATTTCAGAAAATCAACTTTGATGTAAAAGTTGAAGTGAGTCACATGATTCAGTATTTGATGTCTGAGAGCCTCTACAAAATGAGTGAAATCGCCAAAATTAAGTCAAAACATGAAATTTGCTCATTATATTACTCAATATTACTCATATTAAAAAGTTCCTGTGACGGATCAATTATCATAGCATCACTCACAAGGGACAGGAATACGAGGGATTTTTTTGAAAATTACTGTCGTTAAAATGAGGCAAAATTTTTAGCATTTTTCATAATCTTGTCTTTTCGCGCCCTTTGTGCGCGAATTTAGGAAGAAAGTGTCAATAGCTCCGCACTAAATTGACTATCCCTTTCATGGCGAGTGCTAGCAAATCAGATTTCGATGCAATAGTGAGAGACTTGAAGATAAAAGCGAGATTTGTCACAGTGATACTCTTACGGCAGAGATCAATAACACTACTTCTTGATGCACATGCATTCCGAAATACTTTAGTGACATAAGTACGTGTTCAGAGATATTATAGATTACCAGCGAAATCTTAATTCAGTTGCAATTCAGACTCGGAGTCTCAAACATCTGAGTGTGGATCAACCATGATATAAGAATAGCATTTACTTTTGGGGTACATAAGTGCATAGATTCCGAGGCAGCGTTAGCGTCCGAGAAATTCTGCGTTTATGACCGATGGAAATGGATTATTGGCATTCTAACCCAAAAACGATGAAAGCCTCGTCAATGTGTAGAAGCAGGTAAGTGATTATCTATGTTCTTGATATGGATATCTACGAAATTTTGCTCTAAAATTTTGACTATTCCATAATTTCTATGTACATCTGACAATAATGCTCATATGGACCGCCGGGCAATAATGCAGACTTTAACTTAATGCAATTCTGCGGAGATTAATGCCAACTGCGGCATTAGTATCCGATGATTGATATAGAAATCGATGATTTTCATCTTCATTGGGTTAGAATAATATTGGCCTTTTCATTATTCTCCATTCTTTACACACGAGTGATTGCTGACATTATTTCCTTCCCTACATTATACAAGCATTTGATTGTGTGCATACCGGCATGTATAACAGCCATGATCCGACGTGAATTAATAATAAGATAATACCAAGAATTGATAATAAGAATTATGAAACATGAATATTATTGAAAGGCGTATGTCGCTCTATAATTCAATGAATCCTCCTCCCTTTTATATTTCACTGTCATATATTTCTTTCATACCATGCCTTTCATATTATGTCTGACATACCGGTACATGTGATTGTAACATTGTATATGCGATTATTAAACTCGCTCTTTTAGTAGCACGATTGCAAATAAAATGAAGGTAAAGACAATGACTATTCACAAACATACTTCTTGGTTCACTACTAAATTCACTTATTTATGCAAATGAAAACAAATTTTCATCCAATCGCAATGATCAGTTTATTATCTGTCAACAGCTGAAAGGATACTTGATGAAAATAAACATTATGTGCATTCTAAGCATACGCATAGTCAGATCAACACTCATGATTCAAACTTCAGATCGTCAATGACCTCGCATTTAGTGTCATGATGGTCAACTTTCTTCATAGGCACAGAAAAACATAGCTGCTTTATTTTCGATTTGATAGTTTCTTCTTTGATAGCACGGTATACTGTAGAATTGAATGAAAATATCAATCCAACCTCATTGATTTTTGCATCAAAGCCTTTACTTTTTAGTAGACCTTTCATTTGTTCTTTATCTGCTTTGCTGTCTTCCTTTAAATGCATTGTAACAGTGTCGATGTCAGACATCTTGTAGGCAAAGAGGCTTGAAAGGCACATTGATATAATGAAAAGTGTTCTCATCTTTATGATGGCAGTTTTGAGCACTGAAATGAAAAAAACATCGAAATTCAATTTTCAATGATACTGCGGAATCCAAACACTGTTAAAAACAGATAAAGTTGATGATTGACGACGTCACCGTCAACATCAGTTGATAATAGCAAAACAGTAATTGTTTCTCCCAATCCGACCCTCTATGATAATTAAGGACTAGAACGAACATACATAATAGATCATTACAGACCTTCTTGAGCCTGATCTTAGTGATCATTGCTGTATCAAATCAATCATTTTCCATGAAAGTTTACCAACTTATGAACATCACTTGTTGATGCGTGCTTCACACGGTCTTGCTCCAGTCTCTACCAGGCAGGAAAATCCCCCATCCTTCTCCAAAAATTATGAGTATATTTTCGATTTTAATCTGGGGTTTAGAGGACACATCACACACGATTAACGTGAGGGTAAGAGACAGCTAGTATTTCACTTTTGTCTCTGATGTGACCTTTAGTGCGTAGGTGTGATCGAGGCTAGGAAGGCTTGTCTTCTCTACTAAATCCCCAAGTGAAAAGACAATCCTTTTTTCACTATCACGGTTCATTCCCTTAACTATTACAAGCTTTGCATGCATCCTATCATTTCATAGGACTCCGACTCCGGCAAAAATGATAGGACTCCGGGACTCTGACTCCGCATCCCTGATCTGATGATCGGTGTTTTTTCCGATGTGACTTTTATTAAAGAATGATGATATATGTAGTAGACTAATTAATGAAGTTTAATGAATTAATAACTTTTACCAGAATCAATACAAGCAAAGAGTTTAGCGATTTTAATAACAACGAATATAGTCAGCACTGTACGAGCAAAATTGACGCATTTTTGTGTGCGTAATGTGCACTGCGCACAGCTACCTGCCTGCCGGTATATTTGAGGTGAATTTTATACCTACGGAACTGTTCGCAAGTTTACTACAAGACAAAAAGAGCATGAAAGGACTTGTCAATGAATCTCCTATCAGTGCATGTAGTATCAGGAAATAATGTACACATATGTTCATTGTGAAGATAAAAAGAAGTTTCTGACAAACCAACACTCTCAACAAGAAGCCAACAATGGAAGTAAATACAAAATTGTCAAGCATGTGCTGTAATTTACTTCCTAATTATAAAGGAATAAAAATATAGGGATAATATAGAGGAATAAATATATAAGGAATAATTATATTTCCTTTACTGAAATTGTTAATCAACATTACACAGTAGGGGCATGCGAGTGAAAATTGGCATTAGACATTTCATGCCATAAATTTCCTCCTGACTGGTAATAACAGTTATCGGCACTTCAGGGTGTGATTACCATGACTGGTAGTACCTGTTACGGGATTATTGCAGTGTGACAAGCAAAAACAATTCGGCAGATCGAGGCAATACCTACTGACTGGTAGTACCAGTCATCCGCGCATTGTCAATATTCAAATCGCCGCAAAAGTGATCAAGATGAAAGTTTGAAACCACTGCCATACCTATTTATACACCCTAATGAATGATTTAATGTGAAATTATGTTCTTATTTATACGGTAGGTAGTCTCAAAATATATACAAAAAATAATATCAAAAAATCTATAAAATATGAGCGTTTACTGGGAGAAACGTCTTTTGCGAAAACTGTAGCTGCATTATCAATTATGCCAATGACTAGTAATTACTATTTCAATGTCAATAATCATAATTAAGCAACATAATCGACAATCAATTAATCACTGAAGTTCACTGAATCACTCAATAAACAACTGAATAATCAACATGATTGGCTGGGTTTTCCATGTAGAAAGAAAGTGCAGAGCACTCGTAACTTGAACGTCACCATCAAATGTTTTTAACTTAAAGATCGTTTCAACGGACAGAACAAGTGAAAGTCCGACGGAGCATCATTCGGGGGAATATGGGAATGATCCAGAACATGAAATCCAATGCCTTTCAGTATTTCTTAGGTTATAGCAGCTGTGTGTGGGCGTGCATTATCTTGAAGGAAATGATTTTTATGAAAACCCTAAGCGACGCCTCTTCTCCTCTATTGCCTGGACAAGATGTCCAAGTTGAATGCAGCATCTCTCTGCTGTCATTTTCTGGTTCCTCGAACAAACTTCCATTAAGATGACGACACCTTTCCAGTCCCGAAAGATCGTTACCAAATGTTTTCGACTTGAAATCTGTTACCGTCTTTGCGACATCACCCGAGGCTGTCAATGTCCTGTTGTTGAATATCCGTCCATTCTCCCAGTAGACCCAAGTCTCGTCGACTGCTATAAGTTGAGGAAAGTTGTTCTCACGATATTGCTGGAGTAAATGTGAACAACATTCCGCTTTTCTTGCCTTTTGACTTCATTTAGAACAAGAGGAACCCAAACATTTTGCAAGTACTACTTGCCAGCTTTACGCAAATGCCTCCAAACTGTCTGATGACACAATCCACTTTGTTCAGCTATTGTTCAAATTGATGCTCTTGGCTTCAACTTTGCGCTTGTTACATATCTCCACATAGTCAACTACTTCATAGTGAATAATCTCTTCATAATGAATGTATTGTTTAATCCCGTTATGGTCTCAACCTCTACATAGAATATCTTACATCAAGCATATATTGATTTTTGATTATGCTTTGTAACAAATACGTATCTCATGCATGTGCACTACCTTTATTGAGGCGAGTAGTTCGGTGATGCTTATTGCTCCAAAGTTTCCAATGATATTTTTATATTTGTAGTTATAGATAATTTTTTTTAATTATAGTTAAAAAAAGATTTGAGAAGATGTTGACCTTTTACAACTGCAACAACTACTTGAATCGAGTATCGTTCCGTCTTTGAGAGCTGTTTTCAATTAAAGATTGAAAGTTATTTAAGTTTATGAGTGCACATTCTAAATTCAGATACAAATCCATAGTTAATGTAGCTAATAGTTTCACGTTAACGTGCGCTTTAAGTGCGCTTTTTCGCGTTTTCAAACGCACCGACTGTTGAGTCAGATCAGGGAATTCTTTGAAAGGAAAAGTGACCTGGCAGCTTGATCAGCAAGCTTTTGATCGAATAGAAAACATGATTGCTTCAGTTGTGGAGCGACGTGCTGTACTGACTCGAATTGACACTTATTTCCATCGTTCATCATTAATGATGTATGTAGCTTATTCTTCATACAGTACTGACTATTTTATAGTAGTTACATTTTGCATTCTGAATTTACATTATCATTTAACATGACATTGTGATATAATACAGTATTACTGGCAATTACCCCTATAAAATTTGTTTCTAAATACATGTATTAATTTTAATGATGTTGCATGATTGTTTTGACTTTCAGCTTACTTTAAAACCACTATTGCATCAAGTTTTAGGAAGCCTTATGGTGAACTCTCATAGTGAATTTTTTCATCTGGTCCCTTCAAATTCACTATGTACATAGAGGTTCGACTGTACATCAATTTCCATTCTTACTACTTCCTTCATAAGTCCAACAAATCAGCATTGCCGTAAGAAATCAATCCTCAGCAGTGCTCATCAATTGATATAATTTATCGTCTCACACGGGAGGTTAACCATTTATCAAAAAGATGAAAAAAAAATTTTGCTCCTAATTTACGACTTTATAGTCATATTTCATTCAATATCAAGTGGCAAATTGGGAGTGAGATTCTTTTTTCTTCTTTCTAGATAAACTCATCATTTAGATAATGTTGAAAGTTCTAGCCCGTCCTCAGGAGTCTAAGCCAAGGGTGGACAATCTGCATCTGCATCCGCGCGGATGCGAATACGAACATTTGGTATTTTGCGGATGCGGATCACACATTTTGAACTTTGCGGATCAGCGAATTGAACAAGACTCAATGGACAATTTGAACTATCCACGCTTTGTTTCCACACACTAAAAGCCCTACAAATCTATGCCAACACGGTGCCGGTAGGCTTCAGTAAAGCCTCAGTCACACTAAAAGCAAAGCAAGTACAAACGTCCCGAGCAAACCCGCTATCAATCGTTCTGGTTTGCTTTGCTCGCAGTGTGGCAGTCTACAACTGCTGCAATGATGACTTTATATTTGTTGCAAAACGCTTTGCTCGGAAACGCTTGGAAAAGCTGTGGCTAAGGCCTTAGACTTGAGTTTTTAGCAATTTCCATATCAGTGCGATGACTGCTGTGGACCATGCTGTGACACGGATGACTTAGACGTTGTAGTCATCCAATATAACACTCAGACACGGTGATGCAGATACTACTTTATTTCGGTTATAAAGATAGCACTTTATGGCACTGCAATATCAGCGTTATAAAACTAGGTTTAGTATGAGTTGTCGGGTACACTCAAACACGATTCAGACTTCATTGAAAATGGAATAGGTTCTTTATTCTAAAAATTGCTGATTTTATCAGGTGCTGCTTTGAGCTAATCCAGCCCACTGATCCATAGAATCCTTCATTCCTTAGATTGACATTGCTCTAGTTCTACTCAGCAATGCTCTGCAGTCGTCAATCTTATCATGATTTCTCATGAATCATATCAATCCTATCATTATTCTGGCAATGAATACGACGGGAGCTCGCTAGCCCATAGCTAACACCTGTAATCATACAGCATGCTATGTTCAGTTATTCGTCTCACAGATGAAGAGCAGAAACCAGTTTTACATGGGTTGAACCTAAGAAAAATTATCTGTTAGTTTATTGACCGTTACCGCATAAAAGAGGCCTATTAATGCAAAATCCACAAAAGCATAATTTTCCTTTGAAGTTAATCTGAACGGGTTACAGAATAATTTCGAAGACTTTTGCTATTGCGGATTCGGTGCGGATGCAGCGCTGATGCGGATAGAATATAGAACACAGTACTGCGAGTATTTGTAAATGTATGGCAAGGTTATGACAGCATCAGCATTATCCTTTCGATTAATGATGTCAATTAAATACCAAAAAGCGATATGACACATTGTGCCTAAACTGCTAATATGTTGATAAGGTATTATTAGTTACCATCAAGCGCCCTCAATTTAATTGGGCACTTTATAAGAGCATGACTGTAATGTGAAATTTCTGCCAATTCATGAATAGCATACAAAAGTGGGTATGTAGGATTATGCAACATTTACAAAAATTACCATGACCTCCAGAACATATTTTTGCTACAAGTGAAATATATTTGGACATTCTGCTTTATAATTAACCCAATCACCTACAAGTTACCTACCAGTAAGCAACTGGACTCATCATTACTGTCTGTGGAAAAACAGGTGCCGCAGATAATTATTTCAGCAGTGTAATGGATTTCTATTGTATGTTCTGTGACAGACAAAATGTGCTTTAAACTTTTGATATATTCATCCAAGTACGATCGCTGTTGTCTATTTTGTTGTGGTATTTTGTATTACCGCTTTCCTTTATATCAATTTTTAGGTCCGACTTATTATGCAATGCTGAGATGACGTAACAAAGCCCAAGCCAAAGATGGCGTGAACTATGTACAGAGTAGGATAGTAACCGTAGGCCGAAAGTCATCCGCTATGCAGATTAAGCTGATGAGCCCCTTGAAATAGAAACATGGCGCTATAAAAAAATCATATCCCTAGCAGAGATGCTAAATCATGTCATGTTATTAAATAGATCAAACTATAGAAACTGACTCTGACATCCACAAATTATTAGCATCACTACAATATCACTACTCCAACGACGCTAGTAGTCCTTCGCGTTCATGCGCCCCCTTCGTACCAGTCTGTCAACGAGCTTGAAACCTTACTACATGCAACTCCTCTAGCCCAGCGCGGAGATTTCATGGCAGCTGGTGTCGAAGCTCTCCAAGCTTGATCCAAGTCGTCGCATTGCTAGTTTTGGATAAAGTGGTTGCTAGTCAGGACCACAACACTCACACTCGATACTCAAACCGATCGACCACATTCTTAGCTTTTATTCGTGGTTTCTTCAAGTGGCAACCCACTACAAACACATTGATTTGTATGATGTCATTATGCATTTACAAGACAAAACTGTAATTAAAGTGTATAAGGTCTTTGCATTTCTGGCTGCATATCTGATCGTAATTGTCGCCAGTTGTCGGGGTTGGGAACATAGTGGAGGAGGGTGTAGGTAAGACCAAACCTATGTCAATTACTCATGAAATGTAATTCATCACAACTACAAATAACTTTTTTAAAATTGCAATTGATTACAGCGACTAATTACGTATCTATCAATGTAATTGATTAGAAATTGCAAATTACTCCGTCTTTCTGTAATTACATTTCAATTACATAAGATAATTGACGGCATCTCACTATACGATTTGCTGCCATTTCTTTTCTGGGGATATACAAAGCTTAATTACAATTGCTTCCCGGAAAATAGACCGCTGATACAGTATTGATACTCGCATTAAATTTATTCTTTCCCGCGAGTGTTATCGCCGTCAATCTCTGATACATTCAAACTGAAGATAGAATACTGTGATATCGAGACTTGTGACGTCTAGGAGCCTTTATTACGCCTGTAATTACATCTCCGCTGCGATGTAAGTTGATTTAAGGATTCAATCTGTGATTTCTAGGGAGAGATTATGTGCCTCCCCATTTCTGAGAGAAAATTGAGAGATAATATGGCTTTCTGATTTACATTTTCCGATCAGCAGTTACAGAGGAAAGAATATTAAGTAATTTAGATTTTGACAATAAGGTTCGTAGTTAGATGCTTTGAAAAAATGTCCGACAGTTGTACTTACCAGTGCACATCTATGCATTTTAGGGTATTATAGACGAGTAAAGTAATTCAAACTGTGTGCTAACGACCACAGCTGACTGTAAAATAAATGCAATTATTTGAAAGAGGCCTTAACTAGTCATTTTTACGTTTAAAGTTGGAAAGAGTCAGGAGTATTTTGTGATGCTATTATAACTAGCTTTGAATGTTTGAACAAAATTTTTCGGCTGCAATCCGGTAATCATCCTCAAGCACAAAAGAACCTATTGATGTTAGCAGGAGTTTGAATAATTAGTTTGAAAATGATATTTACAATGAGGAGATATGGCATAATACAATGTAGATATCAACGGGTTCTAATGGATTACATATCTTTATCAGTAGCAAAAGGAGTATTGACCTGACATGAAAGATGATGAATGATGAACTATGTTAGTAGGGGAATGCCTCACGTAGTCGCAAATTAGTATTGTCATTGTCGTGGGCTAGAATGTCGATAGCAATGTTGATGTGTTCTACTTGACAATTTCGAACATGCTTAAAAAGTAAATGCTTATTTTATTAACCACATTTCCTAACCTGCTCTACTAACATAGTTCATCATTCATCATCTTTCATGTCAGGTCAATACTCCTTTTGCTACTGATAAAGATATGTAATCCATTAGAACCCGTTGATATCTACATTGTATTATACCATATCTCCTCATTGCAAATATCATTTTCAAACTAATTATTCAAACTTCTACTAACATCAATAGGTTCTTTTGTGTTTGAGGATGATTACCGGATAGCAGCCGAAAAATTTTGTACAAACATTCAAAGCTAGTTACAATAGCATCACAAAATACTCCTGACTCTTTCCAAGTATAAACCTATAAATGCAATTACTTCTTCATTACATGTACAGTAACCTACTGTCCGAGTACTACTGTAACTACCGAGTAACCTACTGTAACTCTGAGTAGACAGCTAGGTTACTGATATGTAACCCACGAGAAGATATGAAATATGCCTATGCCCAATCTGAGATCCAATACCATAGATCTATGTTGCGCTCTATAGATCCATTTTTATAACAAACTTAACATGGTAGATGTAATGAAAAAATAGACGTCTTAGGTCAATAAATCATATAATACTCCCAAATTTTCGAATGCCTCTTTCTCAAGGGTATGAAATCACACTGACAGTGGGCAAATTATCTTACAAACAACTTTACAATTATAAAAAGTTGATTGTAAGATAATTTGCCCACTGTCAGTGTGATTTCATACCCTTGAGAAAGAGACATTCGAAAATTTGGAAGTATTATACGATTTATTGACCTAAGACGTCTATTTTTTCATTACATCTACCATAACAACATAGGTCAATGGTGAATTACCACAATTATAACAAACTTAACAATATCTTAAATATCATAGTGATTTCAGCGGAGAAATACTTGATTTTGAATTGAGCGGAGAAATACAAATGGAAGTATATGATCATGGAAATCTAAGAATTCCACAACATAGGTAAAATATAGTCTATTCTTTTATGAAATAGGAGAGGAAGAGCACGGTCATCAACTATGCAGTAGTGGACTTTAATGATGAGCTGTTTAACTTTGACATTGAGGAAAAGCAGTAGAAAAAGGCTGCGATCAAATAAGAAAGGAATTGAAAGAATTCCAGACTCAATACTAAGACGACAGAAAAGTCGCGCTTTACTTCAACTGATTCAAGCGAAGGCATGAATAATGGAAAGTGGCTCGTGACTACCAGAGTAAGGTATCAAGAGCACTGAATGGGGATTGCTTATCAAAAGATGGAGATGAACTATCTGTTTGACTGCTTCTTCATAGAGCTCAAGAAACAAAATGGCGATCTGTATCCACTTCCTACATGGAAATCTTTTATGTTTTCTATAACAATATTATCTCAACTAGACGAAAGGACGATGACCGAAGGGTTCCATCTTGAATTGACGACCAACTCAACAGCACAAAGTAAGTCTTCATCACATTTATTCTTGCCACTTCAATATCTAAATTCTAAACTACTGAATGGATTAAAATGAACACGAATTGCATTTGCTCTAATTTATTGCCTACTCATGCTAGAATTTTTTAACCTGCAAATAGTTCATTTTTTGTGGCATTTAGGAGTTTATATTTAGGCCTACATAACAAAACACATGCAAAGTCGCATGATAGCTGGAATGTATCTATGATTCAATGAAATCATTGGCTAACGAGCAATAGTGCTTAGTGTATGAGTATCAAGTAACGAAAATGAAATCAGTCATGTAAATATATAAAGTATGCATGTATATTTTGTATATGCTGCCCACACAGAGAAAATTGCCTCTGTGTATGTATGTATCTATAATAGTCCATAAGTATTTTTCATTCAACACCAAAATCTTGAGCTATTAAGTATATGATGCAAGTCATTCAAGCAATATAAACTGGTAACGGAACGTATACCATCTTTTATTTATTTGCTTATTATTTCATTCCAAAATACAAATGGTAGGATCAATTGCATCAGATTATGATAGCAAATACAATAATATATTTCTTGACTTTACTTCACTGACTACAAAATACCATAAATTTCTTAACAATTCTAATTGTTCTAATTCTTATAATTCTGTTTTAATTCCAGCTCCCTTCGAATGATGGATTGATTGTGGTTGCACCACACAGCTGCTATCAAATCCAAATTTTCAATACCGTGGACATGCCACAACTAGCAACAATTCTAAGCAATGATATCCAAGAGACGTGATGCAGATGACATAGTGCTATGCCTTTTTTCCAATGTTATAAAACATTGCTACTTTGACATATCTATTGTCTTCTCGCCGGAGAAATATATAGTGAGAATTTTAAGCAGATATCAGGGTAATTCATCGTCAGAGTGGGTTATATGGTAAGAAAAGGTAATTGATTGCAATTACAAATCACTCATCAGAAAAAGTAGTTGATTACCATTGCCAA
The DNA here is from genome assembly GCA_907163375.1 of Prostheceraeus crozeri. Classification (NCBI taxonomy): domain Eukaryota; kingdom Metazoa; phylum Platyhelminthes; order Polycladida; family Euryleptidae; genus Prostheceraeus; species Prostheceraeus crozeri. Next base: position 87,272 of record CAJQUW010017010.1, on the reverse strand, counting down.
GAAATTTCCATGATTTTGTAATTGCAATTGCAACTACAACACAAGTCTGATTAAAACCTGTATTGCATAATTAGACATGTACATGTAGCATGTAATTAGACCATGTATTGGAGTAACAAAACTTCATTGTCAAATTTTTACTTACATGCGGACGCAAACGCCATTTGAAGTTGTCAATATCTGAATGATACACGTAGAATGAAGAACAGTGAAATAAAGGCAAGAATACTGCATGTATTTGATAGTTAAGCTGTCATCAGATCAATTTCCTTTCACCTTATCAAAAATAGAATAATTACCACCGAATGGAGAACCACCGAATGACACAATAGAGAACGATATGTACGAATACAATGTCAGTTCATATGCAAAAAGAAGGATTTTTTAAATCACAAGAGGATGTGTGTATAGCATACACGTGTAATAGTCACATGGCATGGATACTGAAATTTATCTTTGCAATTACGTACAGTTTTGCTTAAACTATCGGTAACTTCATGCAAGTAATTAATGTTGTCCTTTATTACAATTAATTCGAGAAATAATTTAATGAATATATAGATTTATCAACAATCACGAATTTTTCAATTTTTAATCATTGATCACGCATTGACTCCCCGGTAGAAGAGTTATATTGGCTTATGAGTATTGTGCAACTAATAGCTTTTAATAGTTATATTTACTCTTAATTAATGATTGAGGCAAATTTCCTTATCGTGCTGCAATAGATGCGGAGTCGAACATTATTTGCGACTCCGACTGAGGGTCTCGAATAAATCTTTGAATCCGAGTGTGGCATTTTCTGCGACTCCAAATCCGTATCCCCTGAATTGCTGAATTAAAAATTCAAAATATCAATGAAATTATTGATAAATTATCATATTTGCTTTTGCAATAAAAGTATATAATCACACGTATCTGCAGCAAGAGACGAAAGAATTCCTTTCTAAACATTACTTTTGACAATGACGGATTTATAAGATTTCGATTAGCACAGTGGTGATAGCACTTCTTTAGTTCATTAGTTGAGTTTCAAACGTGTCTTCCTTTAAGCGTTAGAAACACACTTACGGTAATGCAGAATTTACATTTTAAATCCATTCTGAAATACACATATGATGAATTGCATTAATAGCATCAACTTAACCAGGTTATTTTTCTTAAGGTAAAAATATCAAAATAAGCAATAGTTTCAAAAATAAATCATAATGTATAATATTGGTAATCATGACAATAATGTATTATAATTATAATGGATTTATAATACTAATGCATGAATAAAATATACAAGTTTGAAAAACAGAAACTTGATTTATGTTATGGAAATTTATGAAATGCTGGTGTGATGCCGAGTTTATGAAAATACCGGTGTCACTCCCCATCAAAAATTTTAAAAGTGCAAATGGATTGACAATAACAACCAATGTAAATAGTACATGCAAACTAACAACAGACGTCTAAAACCAAAAATCAACATAAAAATTAAATCTGGTAAGTCATTCGAATATGTATGTGCAATCTACAGTTGTAAGCCGGATTTAAACGGTCCTAAGTCCTCATTTAAATGAGGATTTGGTTGAATTTTCGGCTCAATAATCTGGCAAGTCAGGATGATAAAATACTGCAATATTCAAGAAAAATCTATACCGAAGATAGAATATCAAAGTTACTGATAAAAACGACTTTTTGAAGTTTGAACATCTTTCCTCGATATGACTTTGCGATCCAGAGTTGTAGTCGATAGCTTCTTTTAAGACTTGACTCAGCATCCTTGTGAGAGCGGCTTGGGTATCTTTCAATTGCCCCAGGTAATTGGTTTATTTTAAGTGAGCAACTTTCAAACTCAGATGTAGCCAAATAAGCTTTACTATTTTATTTTCAGAAAATTTTAGTATACGATTATAATCAGCTGTGAATATTAAAACTTACCTTCTTACAAAGTAATTAACGCGAAGTATTAACGCGAAGTTGCAAGAAACCAGAGAATCTTGAGACAGTGATATATTTCGGACATCACATTTATATGGAATGTATTTTCAAATTGTCACGTTGCACACGTTGCACATGCATGTAGATTAAAAGATTGTAGATTAAAAGATACGTTGATTTAAAGATTGAAAGGAACATAATACGCTGCATGCGAGTGCGTTGACAACCAAGATGCACCATGCATAAAGAAGAGCAACTTGCTGAGGATTATTCAAGACTGAGAATTTTTATCTGAACTGTCCCACAACGGTGCACCTACACCATGCATCGGCTTTAGTTTGTCGCGAATTTCTTTCTCAGTGACAGCAGAAGAACGCCATGACTGTGAAGAAATAAGAAATCAGTTTGTGAGCAACTAACTACATAATTAAATCAACTACATATGCAGAAATGCTAAGCTTTATAGCAAATACAAATAATGGAAGAGCATTTCATAACACTTCAAATGCAAAATTACGAATTTCTTTAATGTTAAAGGACTTTCCACTCTATGCTTGGCTAAAATGAATACTAAACCGGGTGCCACAAAAAGTCCTTTTATCCTACATTATTGCGAGTAGCCTGACTCTGCTCTTGTGCATTTGATTTATCAATATTCTATATAATATAACAATCACACAATATATAATTCACAAATCAGTCTGTCATCGAAGATCAGGATCGGCGCAGACCGCAACGAATGGCCCAAGATTCTGTATACTGCTTGCGTCCATCGATTATCTGTCCTTCGGATGAGGTGTCCGGCCCATCTCTTCTTCGACTTTTCGGCCAAGTCGACCGCATCCGCCACCCTGGTCTTCGCCCGATGCTCCTCGTTCCGGACCCGGTCGGTCCATTCGACGCCAGCCATGCGGCGCTCGATCGCGCGCTGAATGATTGCAAGTTGCTGTCGGTCGGACGTAGTCATCGTCCACGTTTCTGACCCATAGAGCATTGCCGGCAGTACACTGCTGTTGAAAAGTTTAGCTCTGATATCAGGATCCATCGAACTGTTACTGGCTACCGCTGAAATCGAGGTTTAACTGACCCAGGCGTCCCTCCTTCTACGTGCCAACTCGCGGCCGTTTTTGTGGTCCATTGTTAACTCTTGGCCGAGGTAAACATAGAGCTGTGAACCTGGTCAATCTGGTTTTGGTCAAGAGTAATGGTGGCGTCAATGGCTTTGTCGTTTCGCATCCACTAATGTATACAATTGCACATATAGTAATGTTTTATGAATAAATAGAAAAACATATTTTATAAGTATATGCATGCATGTCGGTATTTTTATGCCACTTTTCATGCAAACAAGTACTTTTGTCACACACTACACGGCAAAGCAGATTTCAAAAGTTAATTGTTCAATTGCGTCGAAAAAAAACCAAAGTATAAAAATCTGACACGAGATTTACATAAGCAATGCATTCAATGAAGAATGTCACTTGATTTATCGGAAAAGGAATGTTGCTACACATAGTTTACGGTAAGCGACGCAGGAGAAATATTCTTATTATGAAATTTCAGCACTATAGTTTATGCCGGTCAACACTGGCCGATTTCGATAGACTTGTCATACCGGCTCGGTACCGGTCAGTCATGTTCATATCGGACCCGGCAGGCACCGGTACCGGCCCGACCAGTCGTTCCCTTCTCTGTTGACTTGCAAGACGACTAGAACTAAGGTTGCTATAGGGTTTGGGTTGGGTCACTAGTCAAGCATTAAGTTTTGCTTGGGTTTACCTCAAGCCCCAAGCAAGAATCTTGATGACCCAAGCCTAACCATATGCAAAATTCTACTACCATATAATTGCATCCTAGATGCCCTAGAGGGCTTGGGCTCCACACCCAAGCCAAACATGATACAAAATTCTAGCTGCCATAGGCCACATACAATTACTATAGGACTATACCAAACATATAGGCGTGCGCCTTAAACTGGCTGCATAGTAACCGGGCTATGCACTGTGGCCTGCATTCCGTATCTAGGCTATGGGTAACCGTGTAGCCTATGCATGGGTTTGCTAGTCAGGCCTAGGTTCTGTTTCACCCCATCAAGCCAAGCGAAACGGAATTTTGGTCCATATAGTCGGGTCTAACGAATCGAAAGCGATGCCATGGAAATATCCAAATCCATTCATTTCCATTCGAGTCATTTAGCGCATGAAGACGGTATGAATATATATGTTTATACCACTACATCAGTGGTGTCAAATTATTGTTTTCTAACTTATTACTCAGATCCTAGTGACAGGCTTGGAAAGCAAGAAATTTTCAATCTCAACATTCTTGACATATAGCATGACATATTATCATTTTCAAGATAGCACGACTCTAGCTTGATAAAATGCATAAATGATTCAATGGTCCGTCTAATTTTGATGGCATTCAAAGTTTGTCAACTAAATATTGTTCTTTCACCTGCGACTTCCTCTCTGAAGAAGAATGAGTGAACTTATAGCAGCATCAAGAATGAAACATAGAGGCTTCGGGTTTGCTAAATGAATGAAGAAAATTCTGTGACATTTAATCCGTACACACGACAGAGATCATGAAATATTGCTGTTGCATACCATTAAGCAAATTTACAAGGCAACACCAATGGACAGCGGCAGATTCCAGTATGCACTCAATTAAGATGAAATTCGTTGATGGAGCCTATAGTAAGAAACAAACATGCCTCCAATCCAAGCTTCCATTTCGCAAAATTTAGAAGCAATTATATTCAAATTATATTGTGCATGTTGTATATATGTATGTGACATTTAGTCATCTAAGAATTCATGAAAATTTCCGTGTGATATTTTTTCATATAATACTCTGACATCATTGAAAGCTGCACTGAATTTTGCTGATATCTGCACTGAACTTTGCGTTATGAAAATGAAGACTTCAGGATATCATTCTTTGACAAACGAAGTTCAATTCAAATTGAAATTGATGTGAATGCATAGAAGTAGATAGTTTCTATGGTACTGTCAATATCTATGTGTGAATGCATACGGTGCACACTGCGCTGCAAAGTGAGAGAGCTGGTCATTTCCATGAGTCAGAAAGAAGGTCACAATTCATTAATAATAAACTTCGCTCTTGTCATGATTGTCTATCATCATTGAGCATGAAATTTCAAGGATCTCAAAAATTCCGATTGTTGCACTTGAAGTAACCGAAAGACTCGTATCATCTTTAGTGTTGCAGACAGACGCAGGAATTCCATTTTACCATCCAACTTTGTCAAACTTTTTGTAGAACTCTGTTTTGTGTCTAGATGAGCTATTTTGATACCTCACTTTATGCATTATAATCAGCTGTAGCTGTTTCATCCAAATAAATGCATATCATCATTCTCATCATCTGAATGCTAACATGATGCATTTCAACATGAAATATCGTCTATCTTACTTGTTGACTAGAAAGCGACTTGAAAATTGAGAAACTACCGGTGCCTTCATCTATGGTCGTTGACGATCGCCAGAGTCTTGAACTTGTGATTGCACTTCATGTTGCATTTCAGCAGCTCTTGATTTATAAACAATTATATTTTATGCTGTGCTTGGATGATGTTCTGCACATCTCAATTGAAGGCAGCCAGATGACGAAATGATCACAGCTACCTTTGACGATTGGCAGTGGCCACACCTCGTCTTCAAGTCACTTACTTGTAATGCCACATTCATTTATTTACTGATAAAAGTTCGCTGCATCGGAGTATAAAGATGCGTTTGCACGTGCAGCTTGATTGCTGACACTTTTCGATCCATTGTGAGTCATAAAAAGGGTGGATAAACAATGGAGACAAAGGCATGCCTTCAATAATTGTGCTTGATGCGTCACCAGACAGAGTCCGGACAATAGCAATTCAATGAATGGTGATACGGGAAAGTGCATTGATCTCATCAGCTTAATATCCTAGGAGTATCAGTAAAAATGTCAACAGTGAAGTTTAAAGCGTAAACGCACCTTTAAAGTATCTACATGTATTTACACTATTTTGTCAGTTCTTGACATTTTTGTCATTCTGAGATATTATGCGGACTGCCATCCATGTTCGACATGCCAGACCAGCACGAGCGCTAATTTCACAAAAAATGCCTCTTCGAATGATAATGGTGCATGCTTCCTTTACACAAAATGTTGCTCATTATAGTGTTTCAATATGTACTTAAGTGTAAAGTGAAGTACTTCGCAATATGACAATGAACATTGTTGTTTCTCAGTTCAGACGAGCGACATTCAAAATTCATTTTTTTAATATTTCACATCAAGGCCTTCTAGAAACAATTTATTTAGTAATTAGATGTAAATGCCACTATGCTAGTTAGTAATGTATAAGTAGTGAAAACTGTGCCCTACTTGCGAGGGATAGGTACATGGATAGGTACATGTATAATTCAGTGTTATCAATAGGAACATGGATAGGTACATGTATAATTCAGTGTTATCAATAGGAACATGGATAGGTACATGTATAATTCAGTGTTATGAATAGGAACATGTATGACATCTGTTTTACTGGATAGGTACATGTGTTCGGTACACTCGGTTGAGTACACTGTGTTTCGGAACGTCTATGATCGAACTTGTGTGGTTTGGTTCCGAGTACTTGGGTACGTACCAATAGACGTCCTTTGTTTGATTTTGAATGGGTTTGCTCAATTGCGACTATTGTGACAATTATTTTAAATGTAGCACTATTTAGATGTGAAACTTTAATGATTTATGATTTGCAGTATTTGCAGATTGATTTAATGCAGTTATGATTTAGTTGCTCCCCAATAAGAAAACCAATTCCAGAACTATGTTTAAAATGAAAAAGACAAGAGATTTACAATGTAAGTTTAATTTATGCATTAAAAATAAATGATGGGTACAGATCACGTCCCTCAGGCGACTCCATGATCTTCAGGAAGTCATCACACCATTCATGAAATGTCTGATTGTTGCTAAAGTCATGGTCACACTCATGTACCGGACACTTCACTGGTAGTCCACTCCGCCTTTGAAGTGCTGTCACAGTCAAAGTTTTCCACAGGGCCACTTTGCAGCCGCAACAGAGATGCACGGTCATATCCAACTGACCTCCCATAGTGACTTGGCTGTCATTTTGAAAATAGAATAGAGGTTTTGAGGACATGCTTCTTGTTATGGAACGTTGAGGATAAGCACTTAACAGTTTGGAACAATGACATCCTTTACATAGTTATATATTCTTTAGGGAAGTTCGGTACCTCTCTGATTGGCTGTTAGGATTTCCTTTGTTTAAAAAGTATATAAGTCCGAGGTTTGTACCAATTCTTATCAAAGGCTCTAATCCTCACGTTTACAAGTTACAATTATTTTAAATCTACAAGTCATTATGGATCGCAAACAGGAAGCTGCAGTTGAGAACGGTACTGCTGATCGTACCACTTCGCCAGTGGAACGTACCAGTACACCTCCCCAATCTCCGATGGAGCGATCTACAACACCAAGCGAGCCGGTGGTGTTCACCCAAGCCCCTGCATCGCCCGACTACTCGAGTGATGATAGTGACGTATCAATCGAGACGATGCGTCACATGAATAAGAAGTCCATGCGAACGCCACTTTATGGAAGGGTCACTGTCAAAGTGAAGAACGCGCCGAAAAAGTACAACACCAAACGGGTCTTCATGCGAATGGAGCCGAACGAGCGGAACCTCACAACCGCTCTCGAATTTTCGGTCATCGACCTTGACACACCACGTCGCTGTCCCTGTGCGCCCAAGAAGACCAGGATCCATGTGCTAGTGGACTTGAAAAAACGTGTACCATTTCCTTACCTTGATGACATTTAGTGTGTTTTTTAATCTCTTTATTTAATATTCATTTGTATATATGAACAGACTTGTTTTATCATTTCACAAATCGGTCTTCAATTAAGGTCTGAATGGGAAAGGGGAATAACTATCTACAATTAATGATGTTCAATAACTGAATTGAAACAGAAAATCAAATATGAAGACTTCAACTTGAAATAAATAGGAACATATAACTTTTAAAGAAACAGTTATGTTGTTAATTTTAAAATGCTTGTAGCAGTCCAGGATGATATCATACATGTGTCATAAACGACACCATAAGAATGAGAATGAAAAGACCTTTCGAATGATATAAGGTATGTACCTATTCGATGGGAAAATCCTAGTTGCATGCAACTGTATGCAAGCAGACAAATGTTAGATTTTTAAATTCACTAAGTTTTTAGCCCATTCTTTAAAGACATGTAGCTCTCTAGTTATATGTCATACATGTGTCATACAATACACCATTAGAATCAGCATGAAAAGAGCATTCGAATGATATATTGTATGTACCCATTTGATGAAAAAATCCTAGTTGTATGCATCTGTATGCAACTTGAAAAAATTCCAAGTTTTTTTACGAAAGTGACTAAGTTTACAAATTTTCAAAGTTAAAGTTTTACAACTTAAAATGACCATAATATACAAACCTTTACACTTGACCTTGACCTTAGACCTGACCTTGACCTTTGACCTTCATACACTTCATACACGGGGGGGACTCGAAAATTTATTTACCCATGGGTTCCGGGTGCCATAGATACTCTTCTTGCTTCCCTAACCCTAACCTTAACCCTAACCCTAGTATTTTAATTTGATTATTTGAATTTTGGCGCGAAATTCAAATTTTCGAAAAAATCTTTAAATTTGATTATTCGAATTTTGGCGCGTAATTTGAATTTTCGAAATTTAGCGCTTAATTCAAATTTTAATGTTCTATTCAAATCACACGTTTTATATCTTCAAATATGAATCATTATATGACTATTAATAATAACATGTATATCAAATAATATATCAGTCCATCAGTTCATATTACTTTGAATTCACTCTACTGTTTACATGTAGAAATCTTTCAACACATATGATGGCACTTCCATTTCTAAGGTTAAAAATAAACCAGCTGTTCCAATTCTTGTTTGAGTTATCAATTTTGTTTGACCGTACCAAATCCAGGATGTGATGTCATAAGGTCTTTGTTCATAGTTGCTTTGTCAATTTCATACATAAAGAAGTTGCACACAACGAATTTTCACTCATTTTCAAATAATTCAGTGTCCATAGCAGACGTCGTTCTTCGTTCCTCCGTTCTCCGGTTCTTATTACAATTCTGAAGTGAGTTTCATTGTCATGTTGTGCTACTTTATAGGATATTCGGGAGTAGGAACATTATTAAGTTTTTATAACCAAATAGCTTTAAATATAGAAGCTTGGGTTTTAGGATAGGAACACTTTATGTTATATTACTAATTTTTTTTTTAATTTTCATCCTATATTAAGTCATTGAGCGAGAGACATGAATATATCAGTTTAAATGTAAGTGTATTTGAATCAACAAGATTTTCACAGTTTGTAAATAAATAAAAAGATACCTAAATAAAGCCTTCATCCATTTTAAATATTCAGTCTGTCATCTGCTAACAGATGTATAAAATTCAAGCTTGTTTAATTAAACAAATTGAGGATTGGTTGAAATTTTCAAAATTTCACTTTCATTCCATTAAATTAATTTCGAAATTAAATAATTTCAAGACAGCTACTTGTAAATTTCAACTCTTTCTATGAGCAAACCGTTTTCGAATGAAAATTAAACTTTCGACTTTCGGTTTCAATTTCAACTTCAGATTTCAATTCTTTCTAAGATTTATTCAATATCAAGGTAGTACTTCATAGAGTTTTGTTGATGATATATAAATGAGTTCTCATTTAATAAGAGATAAAATTATAATCAAATTTTTTTTCCTCTGTAGAGATGGTCCGACAAGAGAGTCTTGCACGACAGCGTCTAATTTTTCACTTCTGTGAAACATGCCAATTACCTGTTCGACATGCCAATAAGAGCGGTCACAAGAACTGCATCTTCAAAAGTGACTGTACGTATCTGTACTGCCTAACTTGCAAGTCATATAAACGGAGTAATGAAAAGGTTAATACCGAAGCCTCTAAGGCATTCATTGAAAAACACACACCATGTGCTCAGCAAAATGGGAGGAAGGGCATCAACCTCACCTCAAAGGCTGAAAAGAGGAGGTTGGAGCGGTTATTTCAAAAGGAGAGGCCGATGGAAGGTGTCCTTTCACAGGTTGATGAGCCTACAGCAATAAAGAAACCTGTCAAGTCCCGAGTCCCAAAGAAAGCCCCCAAGTCACGACAGTTCATCGATGACACCTTAAGTGATTTTGAGGTGAGTTCTGCCAATCATACATAATACCTTCAAAGGATAGCTTCTAAAAACCGAATAAATTAATTATTGGTCCATTATGCATAAAAACATATATATCGTTGAAACATTTCAGGATAATGATGAGATGCCTCCTCCTAAGAAGACCAAGGTCTTAATTCAGAAAAAGATCGTCACTAAAATTGTGAGAATACATTTACTCCATTAATTATTCTACCATGTAAAAAGTATTTCAACATTGTCACAACATTTCAGAGTGGGTTGCCTCAACAGACTTGTGTCAGTTTTGAAGAGGAGAAAGCGGCTGAATGCTTGAGAAATGTAAGTATTAAAGTTATTCATTAGCTCTTTATGTGAAATTGAATATGTTCTTTTCTTCAGCTGTTTACAGGTGTGAACAGTATACCCCGTTTGCCTACACCGGAGAAGAAGTGTCTTCCTAGTCCCGTAAGTGTCATTGTTTAGTCATTTGTCAATAATATTTCTCAATGCATGAAGTATTTCCAAGAACATGTGTGCTTCTCAATGAGTTGTGAACATGTTATCTTATTTTTCTCTGCAGGTTGTGCGGTCGCTGTCCCTCAGGAAGCATCGAAGTTTCCTTTCGACGCCAGCGACGAGTACATCGGTAGAAGATAACGAGGAAAAGCCATATTCGATTCGGGAGTCTTCATCAGAGGACGATGAAACCTCGTCAGCGACTTCATCTGATGAGGAAACTTCGTCAGCGACTTCTTCCTCGACATCATCTTCCAATGAGGATGATGATCCTGTTACAAATGTAAGTATCAAAGTTGGTCAACTGCATGAGTACAGAATTTTCTATTAAAATATGTTTTTTTGTTTGTAATAGATTGATTTATCTTTTAGAATGACTCGTTGCCCCGTGAGAGAGAGATTGGATCCGGTCAGAAGGTCACAATCCAGCCGGAGGTAAGAGAAATTCACTTTTGTATCTCATCAATGGTAAAATGCTAAATAGATGATAAACAATTGTTTCTTTCGATTACAGGACTCCGCGATGTGTGCATCTCAGGAGGAGGTGTCATTCAGCCACATCCGGGCTTCTCCGAGCTGGAGTGTGCGCCTTCCATTATCACCGATGATGACACTGGCTCCGTTATCTCCACTACGTCCTTCCTCCTCGATCCCAGCCGCAGCTCCTTCCTCTCCGATCCCAGCCGCAGATCCTTCCCCTCACGCTGCTGCGCCCGCACCTCCAGCTGCTCTCCCTGTTCGGCAGTACAATGTGGATCTCGACGCGACAGTAGAAGAGGTACAACACGAGGTACAAGACGTTGAGGTACAACTCCGTCGTTGCCAAGAGCGCATAAAGGAGGTTGAGGCCCGCGAGGTGAAGTTGAAGGAGGACAATAGAGGTTTGATTGAGTCTCTAATAAATATTACTCAATCAAACCTCCTGTTGGCCTCCCAAGTAACCACCAGCCAACAGCATAACAAAGAAACGCTTGTGCACCTCGAATGTTCCGAAAATGGCATCAGAAGAGTGCGCCTTACGAGGATGGATGATCTGGGTGGCTGTAGTGACAGCTGCAGTCACCTAAAACTCTACCATAGTGGCATTGTCAAATGTGTTAAACTGTAACTTTATTACTTTGCCTTCTATTTTGAAAAAAAAAATAATTGTTGAAATTGTATGTGTTTTCTCTTTACTAACAGATCGGAACATATGGTATTGGCTGGTGATGACGCTGACGTCATTAGATGGTAGATGTATATCAGGGCTTGCTAATTTCAATCCTCATCAATAATCATGGTTGTCTGTACCAAGTGTGGAAAAGTATTTACTCTCATAGGCAATTTGCAACGTCATGAAAAATTTTGTAAGTTAGGAAAAACGTATCAATCTAGCAAGTGTCCATATAAGACGAATAGGATGGATAATCATAAGAGGCATAAACTTGTATGCAATAATAAACCGAATGATAGCATAACAGAGTCAAATTCAAATAATCAAAATAGATCTACTTCTAAGCCAACAACCAGCGCTTCAACTAACATACAAAACTTTATGCAATACTGCTCTCGGTGTGGCAAAACGTATAACTCTATAAGTAGATTTCGACAGCATATGAATGTACATAACACAAATAGTGAGATGAATATGCATAATAACTATGGAACTGTTAGTCTCAGCGAAAGCGCACTCAATGGCCATGCACGTGTGTATGATATCACGCCATCAACACCTACTGTGGACATAACATCATTCTTAGAAAGTATGCGTTCCATGTTAGGGAATTTAGTGTCTGACTTACTAAGGAGCTATCAATTGCGCGGTCGTCTGATTGCACAAATTCGTTATGTCCGTTCTAATCCTCAAGAAGAAGAAACTTTTCTCGCACACTTTACCTCATCATCCTCAAACTATATTTATGACTATGATGCTTGGTTTCAGGATCATCTAAATAGTCTAATAAATCATATTGAAGCCTTCACAAAAAAGGGTAGAAATTGGATTATAGATGATGTACAAAATATAGAGTTCAATGTAATAACAAGTCCAATACTGTCAGGTTGGACAATCATTTCCTCTACCAAAGAAGTTAAAAAACTCTAAAGCTGTCATTAATGTTAATTCAAATGCAAGTGATTGCTTCCTATATGAAGTTTTATCAATATTGCATTGTAATGAAGTACCTTATTCAAGGAATGAAGTAAAATCATATAGTAAGTGGACATCTGAGCTAAATATGGAAGGCATTTCCACACCAGTGTCAATCAAAGATATTCCAAAATTTGAGAAAAGTAATGATATTAAAATTAACATTCACTTTTATGAAAATGGACTCAAAGGTGTTCGTTACAATAGTAACTTTACTGGTAGGCAAACGGTTAATATTTTGCTAATTCTAAACAATGGAGCAGCACACTATTGTGGAATTCCAAAGCTGTCAACATTGTATAGGAGAACTTTAAAAAGACGTAAATACTTCTGCGAAAGATACACTCAGTCATTCACATATAAGGCAACACTAGAACGACACTTCCAGTTTTGCATTCGAGGAAAAGCACAAATAGAAAAAATGCCATCGGATCTAAAAGTACTAACAAGTAGCATGGAATATCAACTAAGTCCTCCTTCAGTAATTTATGCAGAAATAGAGTGTTACATTGATAATAAAATACATTACCCTGCGGCCATTGGAGCTTATCATGTCTGGCATAATGCCCCTCAATCGAAATTTCAAAACAAGTATTACCTCTTTGAGGGAGAAAATTGCATTATTAGTTTCTTGCACCACTTAGAAACTGTAGCCCAAGACTTATATGACAACCAATGTGCAACAACTAGGCAGCCAATGTCACTGTCAGCGGATGAAAAAGCACGCCATGAAGAATGCAGAATGTTGCAACAAATGTAAATCGAAATTCAGCGATGAAGTCATAAAAGCTCGTGATCATGATCATATCACCGGACGATATAGGCAAACATTATGTAGGAAATGCAATCTCCGGTTAAGACTTAACAGACGGAAGCTCCCCATATTTTCCACAATTTTAAAAATTATGATAGTCACATCGTTTGCTATAAAGCGATTGGAAGAATGAAATTTTGGAAATTAGATGTTGTAGCAGCAACTGCTGAAAAATATATAACTTTATCCGCCAGTGTCCCTGTAAATGAATACAAAGGGAAGACAGTATACTTTAAACTAAAATTCTTAGACTCATATCAATTTCTAAGTGCATCCTTGAGTGAATTAGCCAAGGGCTTTCAAACGTATGAGCATGTAGAGACATTAAGGGTAGAATTTCCACAATTAAGTGATAATGTTTTATATCAGAAGGGAGTGTTTCCATATTCATACTTCAAAAACTTAAACACGTTGACGGAAGACTGTCTACCACCACAATTTGAATTCTATAATGATCTTACTCGTGAACACTGTTCCGATAGTGAATATGTACACGCTAACAAGGCATGGATTGAATTTAAATGTAGCACATTTGGTGATTACATGCTGGCATATCTGAAGTTAGATGTTTTATTGTTGGCAGACAAATTTGAAGTGTTTAGAGCATTGAGTCAACGTGAGGATTTAGATTTAGAGTATCCTACAGCCATTCATGATGACACTGCCGATTTCCCATTAGCTCCAGAAATGCAGATGATTGAAAAGAGAATGTTTTCACACTATATGAAAAATCTATATGAAAAAGTAAGACCAAAAACACATTTTTCTTCTATCAAGAAACTTCTGCTCCATCAATTTGATAGGGAAAATTATGTAGTCCACTACTCAATTTTAAAATTTTACTTGACCATGGGCATGAGAATCAAGAAGATTCATAATGGCATAAAATTCACACAAAAGCCTTGGTTAAAAACATACATTGATATGAACTCTCAAAAGAGGGCTCAATCAAACACTGACTTCGAAAAGTCATTCTACAAATTGAAAAATAATTCTTTATATGGTAAAACAATGGAAAATGTAAGGAGAAGGAAAAAATTTAAACTAGTCAACAATGAGAAACAACTACTGAAATTGTCAAATCATCCTCTCTATGTTCAACACAAAATATTTGATGAAGATCTGGTTGGCATGGAAATGTACAAACCTTCAATAGTTTTAAATAAATTAATATATGTTGGTCAAGCATTACTTGACTATAGTAAGTTGGAAATGTATCAATTATATTACAATGATCTAAAAGGGTGTCCACTGATAAATAGAACGCGGCTTTGTGGAGGTGATACCGACAGTTTCTTTCTATGTTTATACACATCACCATCTGTCCGTCTGGAAGATATACTTCTATACTTCGGTGAAAAGTTTGACTCTTCAAACTATGACAGTCATCACCGACTATACTCAACTACAAACAAAGCTAGATTAGGTTGTTTTAAGGATGAGTGTGCTGGAAAGTTGCTTGAGGAAATGATCCTACTAAAACCGAAAATGTATTCAATGAAATATCTAGACTCTACGAATCATAGCATCAATCGTGCAAAAGGAATTGAGAGAGCAGCAGTTAAAAAATTGAAACATAATGACTATAGGAGTGTCTATTATAGTGAGAATGATACAACTGAAGATATGACGATAATAAATTCAAAAAATCGCATAGTTAGCACAAAATCATTTAGGAAGCGAGGTCTTTCACTTTGGGAGGATAAGCGCTGTTGGCTGGATAAAAATTTATCATTACCATATGGACACTACAGCCTAGGTCTTCCCCCACCGTCAAAGAGAAGGAGATGCCTTCCTGTCACAGGTGATGTAGAATAAGTCTAAATAAAAACAATATAATATTCCACTTGTAATAGATCTTGCGATTGCTGCATCTTCCGACATGTAGCAACACTTACTAATACGTAAGTAGTCTTACTAAAATTGAAATTTCTACATTTTTCCGATATGTAGAAATGATTACTAATAAATAGGTAGTCCTAATGTGAATGAATATGTGAAGAATTTGTATTTAACATCATTCCGATATGTTGAGCTAATAAAATAACAAACTTTAGGCAAACATTAAACCTAAATTTGAAACATAGCTTTCGGAGCATGCCTCATTACATTAGAACATGGAAACTTAGTGACGTTCAAAACGTTCACATAACAAATTCTAAAAGAATAGCATTTCGTCATTCAATAGCAAATAGTGATCGAAAACATCGTGACGTTTGCATTAGTATTGACTCATTGCCTTCACTGAAAGACTTTGCGTATCTCATTGACAACCATAAGACTCGGATCAAGATTCCTCTCGATGACAAGGTATGGATAAAGTGTGATTCATCAGTCAAACTATACGTCTGTTCACCAAAACGGGAAGATGTTGAATATCGATTTTTTCGTTTCAGTGACGTCACATGGGAAACCTTCACAAGGGAGATACTGCCACAGATAACGTCATTCATTAAAGATGGAGGACATCAAACGGTTGGAAGTTGTAAATCGGATGTTAACTACAAAAGCAAAGTCAAAACTCAATCTACAAGAGATCGAGAGGAATATACCCAACCGAAAACAATGGTTACTGATAAAACGCAAATTGAAGCCGACAACGAGCTTACATCTTGGAAGACCCTCAATGTTAACATGGAGGATTCAGAGGAAGGATAAATCTCTCACTATCCCATTCTTTCCAAATGGAACAATCCAATGTATTGGAAGGGTCATGGAGGGTGAACTCTCATATCTACACTTAACTTTGGAACATTTACTTGGTGATTCATTATCTGATTGGAAAGTGAAGACAATGACCGTGTTATGTGAATTACACTATCACTATGACTTCCGTAAAGTTACATCATCACATAATCTAACTTATGAAGTGGAGTTATTTCCAGCAGCTCAATTGACTAACTGGCATCCATATCATGTTCATGTGTTCCATAATGGAAAGATTGTGATAACCGGCATCAAAGACATAAGTGATGTACCTCCCATCATGTGATTTGAAAAAATGTTTCATGAAAACCAAATTGTAGATTTTGTATATATGTGAATAGATAATGAAATATGAATATGTTTTTGTTTTCCTTATAAACCCTTGTTTTGGAAAAAAGAGAGCAAGTTAATGATACAACATAAAACTTTATTTCAAAACTGTTTCGACATATTTAGTAAGAATTACATCATTTTTATCACAGTCTTTTGAAAATAGTTCTAAAGCACTTTTACAGTTATTTTTCAATGGTCTCTCATTGACAAAATAGAGTACATAGCCACCGCACATTATAGATGTATTACTTTGAAGTGGGAACGATGTCACTTTCCTAACAGTCCAGGAGAACCTGTTCATCCATAATGCGATATCATGTAAACGATGTTGATTAAGAGAGTCAAAATATTCGGCAACTTTATAACGATTGATGTATACAGCAATCCAATGTTTTCCGGGAAGATTGTTGGTATCCGTATTGATGATAAGCAAACAAGGATAGAAAGGAATTGAATCAGGTAAATTATCTCTAGAAAAGACATTGAGAAATATTGTCTTGGAGTAGGGATGAGCTTTCCTCATTTTCCTCAAGATTTCTATGTTGCTTAAGTTACTCATCTCTGATAGCTGACAGTCACGTCTCTCATTCTTGTTATCTCAACTTTGCTATCATAGATAGCATAAATGAGACAAGTAATTGTTTTCTTCAAAGGTGACTCAAATGATACCTCCAGTCGTAGATTTCCAGGCTTTGTAACTCCTACGCTTTCACCACCTAGATCTGCATCTGCTGTGAGGTTGTACATAATGAAGAAGTAGCCATTCTTGTACATATCCATTGTAATTCCATTTGAATCATCTGTATTAAACATGTTGAGGGCGGTGAAAGTAGAACCATATTCACGTGCGAATTTACCATCTTTGAAATTAGGCTCATATGCTTTGCAAGATACAAATTTTCCATCCTGATAGAGTGCTAGTTTGCTAACATTAAAGTGTTGGAAATTAAATGGATTCTTCTCAAAAGCACCAATGAATGCCTCATTTTCCACAAATGTGATATACACCGCCTTTGGCATTGCAGTGGGAAAAAGATTTGGGTAGGCATGTGAGGATGATCCCGCACCAATTGTGAAGTTTGTCAACACACTTTGATTAACTGGATATATTGCATTGTTTTTCCTCAATCCTGTCGCATGCTCGTTGATGACTGACGGGTTCATTGTTACTCGCCTTACATTGAGCACGGCATTACTTATGTTGACTTGATAGTTTGTAGCTCCAAAAGCCATTAACGCGAACTCAGAATAAATTTTATTTGCATTTTAACCTGTGATAGCAGATATCTAGATTGATGAAGGAAATCAAGATAGACTGGTCCTTTCAAGTATAATTCCTTTGAATCCGCTGTTAAATCCATTCGTCTTTTTAACCCTGTATTTGAGGCATCATCAAATTTCCTTTGCTGATCATCATACCACCCAGAAACTTGCAAGTGTGACTGTTTAGCTTGCTTTTGAAATTGCGTCATTGTATGTATGTATGCTCCATATGGATATGCTCGATCCCCTCCTTCAGTCTGTTTGTCATTCAATATTAGATACACATCTGAGAACAGACTGGCAATAGGAAGATTTGCCAATCCCACTTTATCCTTGGATGAATCAATATTTGTACCATCAGTCTTCTTAATTTGTATACACAACTCTAAATCAATGGATTGACAGTCAATATAATCTTGAGGATTGGCAGGTATATCAAACTGAATAGGCTGCTGGTTACCATCGATATTTGTTGTGGGGACTATGTCTACAATTGTTGAGGAGATGATGTCTGTCTGATGAGGGGGAGAATCGAAGAAACACAAAGCCGAATTGATACTCTGCATCGTATTAGCTCTACAATGTACTGCATCGTATAGCTGTCTTCCTTCGTTTTGACTTGTTTCTAGTCGCTGCGGAATTTCGTTTGCGCTTTCTTGTTTTCACTCGACGTCTAGATTTAGAACGTGCTGCTCTAGTCGGCTTTTTACTTTTCCTGCGTCTTTGATTAGTAACTCGACCGGATCCAACTTGTCTTGACTTCCTACGCTTCTTCCGAACTGTACGTCTCGTCTTTGTTAAATCATCTAATGCGTCTATGGCAGATTGCTGCGCGCGCATTTTCATACATTCACCGATATCCTCACCTTGAAGCGCATCAGCTGCAACATTTGCACCAAAATCTAAAGCCCTGCTTCCAACACGCTTCATGATTGGTACGCCATACTTTTTGAGTGTTGGAAGAACCATACGTCTTAGTGCACCAAATATTCCTCCTCTAACTTGTCGTCTACCTCAAACAAACACGGGATAACCGCTCTGATATGATGGTCTACTGTAGATGCCTGTCATTATGACTATTGAATAACTATGGAAGACACAATAGCGTAAAGCCTTATTCTCGTGACCTAATATGTAGGGTCAAAACAGTAACACCACCACAGAACGGTACTACTTCTCCTGCGTCATCATGAATTGATATATCAATTCTATTGATGTAATTTCGGCTGATTGGTAGATACATTGTGTTAAAAAAATTCTCGATTGATTAGTTGCTTCCTTACGGATGAGAGAGGAAATGTGCGCAGAAGTGGGGCCTCAATGTCGCCAACCCTTGTATATTCAATAATGTTACAATAGACGTATAAGTTACTTATATCACGCTCTAGTGATGGGGCTGTATCGCCTATTGATGTGCCTTCATAAATAGTTGATTTTGAGAATCCCAATGTGGTCGTTAACACGCTATCCAGCTTGATAAGAGAGTTCTTCCCTACCTTTACAATCATGCGTTTCTTATGTGGGTCATAAGAAAAGTGATATTCATCTGCATCAAGGTAATCTACACCAAACTCATTTAACTTTGTACACAATTCAGATGGCGTTTTCAAGCTTTCAATGTTCAAATTAACTCTTTTTACAAGTTCACTGGAAGTAGACAATTCATCACCCAATATGTCTTCGCTGTATACGTAGATATCCCATGAAGCATTTGTTGATGCTTTGAGTTTAGAAGAGGACAATTGAACCTTGAATGTATCATTTAATTCTGTCAACCAAGGTGCGCTTTCAAGGCCCTTAAACATCCCAATCATTTCAGATCCGAATTCAACAACAGCGGACTCAGACTTTTCCAATGGTGTCTTTTTAGTAAAAACAATAATTCTGCCTCCGTTTCAACAGTAAATAAAGTTATTTTCTCTTTCTTATATTCACAAGTCATTAACGTTTCTGGCACTGATCCTTGAAACTTTCTTGCAAAGTCTTCAACACATCTAATGACCTCAAATTTATTTTTTACTCGGATGCTCCTTTTTTGTAATGCATACAATGGCACAATTCTACATTGAAAATCAGTGACTTTCCTCTCCGAATTCCACCCACGTCCATTGTAACAATACCTTGATGAGAAAGTTGTTCTGGAATACCCAAAAGTATGACTCAAATCCTTACCTAATACAAGAAGAACATGCTTCCCTTCCTTCATCAATTTTGTTGACCCCTTTATGACTGGTTTGTAGAATTTATTCAAAGTCAGCTTGAAGAGATCATTTATTCGTTCAAACATTCTACCGATTTCCTTTTCTGTATCTTGCAAGCTCATTGTGGGAACCTTAGAATCAAAAGTTGATGTTGCAAATGCCTTTTGAATTTTAATCATGTTTTGGACAGATGGTAAAGATGTTGAAAAAGGATGTAAAGTTAGATGATGAAAAGCCCATGTACCATGTAGACTATTGTGAAATATGCGAAAACAATCATCCTTTTCTCGTACTTCTTTATGTAATTCAAAATAATTGTTTTTTAGCAAACTGATATCGTTGTAATAAGTAATTTCAGTTAGAGCAACTTAATTGGGTCCATGCAGAGTAATTGGATTAGCGAATTCAACAGAGTATAGAGATGGTTTGTTACTTGGGAATATCTTGGGGTTGATATTGCTTGGAAGAATGATGTTGAAGTTAGTAGACATGTTAAACTCATATATGGAAGAAGTCACATGCTATATTAGCTGAAATGTTACGAGTGTCTCCCACCTCCACATTTTGTAGATCCTGGTGCGTTATCCAGCTATTGAATGAATCAGGATATCCTTTCCATTTAACTAGATATTTCCTTTGATTGCCATGACCTTTCCTCCTAATTATTTTGTCAATCATATACACCTCTTCACTTCTGTCTACTACTTGCAATTCATAAGAGTAAAATTTTCCTTCAATTGGATTGCCACGGTAATCTATTAATTTATACATGGTGGGTCTAAATTTTGTATTTACTTTATCTACAAAAACTCTTCTTCAGTCGAATTAGGTAGATACCCCTTCTCAAATGTAGACTTAACCTTTGAAATCCGAACTCTATCACAAACATTAATTTTCTGTTCATTGGAAATGTTTTTCGCTTTCTTATCATACAATCGAAACCATACATCCATCGCATTATCTGGGGTAACATCAACTGGTTTCATCTTAATGATTCGATGGCAGCTTTCATTGTAATTCTTAACAAATTTCTGCAGCTCACCTACCCAAACATGTGTATTTTTTGCAGTGAAATAGCGCCATATTTTTGTCTTCAGTGTGCGATTGAACCTCTCAACCATGGCAGCTTCATAAGCACTTTTGACACTAAACAATTCCACATTATGACTTTTAAGGAGACTTCGAACATGAGAGTTTTCGAATTCCTTCCCTTGATCGGTCTGTATTCTTTGCGGAACACGCCCTCATCGAAAATGCTCTGAAAAGCCGCTTCAACTTCTGGTCCTCGTTTAGATTTCAGCGCACGTGCCCAAGCATAGCGAGATAAAATATCTA
The DNA here is from genome assembly GCA_907163375.1 of Prostheceraeus crozeri. Lineage (NCBI taxonomy): Eukaryota > Metazoa > Platyhelminthes > Polycladida > Euryleptidae > Prostheceraeus > Prostheceraeus crozeri. The sequence continues at coordinate 65,807 of CAJQUW010017010.1, read as the reverse complement.
TTACGGTTAAGATGTATTTATAGCCATCATTGTACTGTGATATCTGTTGCATGTCAGCCAAGTCCGCTTGCCATTGACTATCTATATTGTTAACAACATATTTTTTTGTTGGAAACCGCTTTCTCGCATTTTTGTGAAGAGTGTAAATACGGTTGACTCCTCAACCACTTCTTGACTTTCTCTATTCCCACACCTGCTGCACGAGCTAGAACCTCCGGACGACTGAAACTTGCGGGATGATTTAAGTCGTAATAAATGTTTCTGAGTTTCACTGCTGTACTCATCGTCTTTGTTCTGATTTGCACGCGTATTACTCGCACAGCAACTGCTAACACAATTGATATCAACCTCTATGCCCTCTTCTGCTTTACCTTCGAGCGCAGATTTCAAACAACAGCAAAATTTTTGTAACGACATGATATGAGAGAGGCAAGACTAAATTCATATTTGCTAAAAATTTACTATACTCGTTCGCAACACGCATTGAGCGCCTAGTAGCTCTTTTTGGTTGCAGATCATCGGGATCATGAAGCTCTCGCTTAACCGCCATCGTTGGTGTTTTACTTTTTGATCCATCTTGTAAGTGACCCTTATCCAATTCATTCACAGTCGGTCCTCCAATAATATTGTGAGGTACATTTTGATCAGATAAAATTTTCTGAAAGTATGTCCATCCTTGTGGTGCACCTAATTTTCGCCTTACATCTCTGACAGCATATTGTAGAAGGTCATCTATGTGACTATTTCTAATAACATCACCAGTTGTTTCATCTATTATCTCCCCTCTCTCATTGAACTTCAGATGTGGATCAATGAAGTCAAATAATCGCTCAGCGCGCACACGATATGGTCGAGGTGTTGACAAGGTTATAAATCGTCGCAACTTGTCACAAATCTGTCGCCTCTCATCAATGTTTTCAGCTGCTAACTGCATTCGTCGATAGGGATCCTTAATCTTCTGAATTTCCATATCCTTTTGTGTTAGTTCCTTAAGTTGATTCGTGATAGGTTGATCTATATTTTTGACTTCCTGTGCACTTTGTAATGTAGTCAATTGTACATACTCCTCTTGAGGAATGACTACCATCTTTGAATACGACATAATTGAAAATAATAAGGCAACAAAGTACATTGCTTAAAACTAACTGTGAACCGAGAAAACTGTCATTGGTTCAGCGGAATTAGGTATGATATTTGTTCGAAATCGAAGTCGTTCCGGACATTCCTGGGTTAGATCAATAAATAGATAACCAAGTGGTTACTTTGTTACATCTTCATATATTTGTGAAAGTACTTTAGGTTGTTGAGGTAATATCTGTCTACTGAGATGATGTATCTGACTGCTATCTCTTGGATTTTTAAATATTACCAAATAATGTGTATTCAAACTTCCAGTTCTTTGCTCTTTCCCTCCATCGAAGATGTTTTGGGTGATATAGATAATAAAAGCTTCCCTATGATGTGCAGTTTGAATGAACATTTCAGTTACATCCTTTGAAGATTTGCTTTCACGTAATAGATCATCTAATACTAGTAAGTCACCTGCTTTGATATCCTCAGTTGATGGCAACCCTTGCTTCACCTCATAACCTTTCTGGCGAAGTGCAGAATGTAGTTATGGTTGAAATATTCCATAATACCATTTGACTCTCTTAATTTCCTTGTTAAACATTTCATTTCTATATTGTAGCAATTCAGTTACAAATGTAGTTTTACCGGACTGACTTGGTCCAGCGACACACATTGTGCGATCAGTGAATAGACGAAAATCTGTCATCTTATAATTCCATTAACATTAAACTCATCAGCCCGCTAATTTTGCTTAGAACAACAAAACAGACACATGTTCCAGATAACGTTTATTTACATTCAGAATAGAAACTTTCAAGTTACATTTACAAATTAATACATTTGTGTTTCCTTATCACAATTAGGATTACAGAAAGTTTTCAAGTCAGCATCTTGGCGCTTCAACTTCAATTTAGGATTCCCATCTTTAGATTTCCGCCCTCGCTTTTTGCTCTCTTCCTTCCCATCACTTGAAGCAGTCTTATCAATGTTAATTAAACAGTTATCAATTGGTAGTGGTTCATAGACTAGTTGAAGAACCTTCATTTGCAAAGATGCGACTTTACCAGTCGAACCATGTGAGCCAATATAAAGTCCGGTAACGTGCACTAAGCCCATATAGCGACCCCGTTTGAGATCCTCACATTCCATCGCGTTTGATAAGAGATCGAATGCTTGAAAATGATCCAATAGTTTTAAAAACAGTGTATCGAATTCCGGCAATTCCTTGTAACCAACTCCTTCCTCTTATGCCTTTCTCCAATGAGTGGGAGCACTTTCAGGCAGCTCAACACATTCTTTCGCGAAAGAGTCCATAGTTTTAAGAATCACCTGTTGCCATTTTCGAAAAGTCACTCGCATTTGTCTCATATTGCTATACCCTGATGTAGACATACCATTACTGTGGAAGAATGGAACTTGAAGATAAAAGCCATCATCACCATAATTCAAGGTTTGAAAGTAGAATGTATTTCCAATCCCTTGCACCTTTCGTGTCGGACGAAGCTTCAAGAGATCTTGCTCAAAAGGGTCACCTTCTTCTCTGATTGTATACATTTTCTGAGTCATGTTTCAACAAGTACTAATTCGGAGCTTTCAACCAGCGCAAATGAATTGTCACTTGAAAGTGATAAAAAATCATTAAAGCGTCTTCCTTATATACACCTATATATGACTCATCAATCAAAGTGATGACGTGTCACTTTATGATTCGCTAACCTTATATTAACATTTCAGCAGTTGCTGCAATCCTTCCAAGCGGACTATTGATTACACCATTAATACTGTTTCCAATATCATTTAACATACTTAGAAACCCACCACCACCGCACTGAATTAAGTTTCGCCTTTTCTTATCACTACTCCTTGGATTTGAAAACTTTTTTATGCTATTCAAAGAGCCAGCATTGAATAGAGGCTTGTAAATAGATAGACATTTGTGTATTGCAAAAGCTAAATCACGAATGAAATCATCACTTGAATTTTGAATCAATTTACACTTCTTCTTATTATCATGTATCCTGTTTAACTTTCGCAACGCCTTTTTAAACTGACTTGAAGGTTTGAAGGACCGTTTCGATTGACGAGAAGATGCCTTCCGTTTTACAGACATTTTTATTCTAATATGGAAATAGATAATACAATTACAATTTTTGCTTAGTACTTACAACATTATACACAAAAGTTTACAAGCATTCACACAGAGTTTGTTGCTGGTACTTATAAAATTACACAAAACACTTAACAAGTTGTAGAGGGAAACTGATACACACTCACATCGGCTAGAGTCTGATTTGTAGTAGTTATGAGCTGCTCAATGTCTTTCATTAGATGTTTTGAAATTGGACAGCACATACAGCAGGGCTTTGAATGGAAAGTCTTTAAAATATTGGCATAGTATGCCCGCAAACTGATTACCTCAGAATGTCCTTGAGCAGCCACATTGATGCTTACTGATGGCGGTCCACTGAATAAGTCCAATTTACATTTGTCACCCTTCTCGTCAAAGTAGCTGGAGGTGATAATGTCATGGAGACATGTGTTGTGTTTCCGTTGGATACTGCTGCACCAACAGCGAGAGTATTCCGGTACAATCTCAGTTTGAGCTAGTGGGCGAAATACTTCATTGAGCCAAAATCTTGCAACTCGTGTAAGAGCGTTGTTCACGACTCTCATTAACATTCTTTGCACCACAACGTCCTCTCCGCAGCGGAAATACTTCACTATTTCCTCCATCAGACCCACCAAATCCGCTTTATGGCCAGTTATATTTACGGCAGAATAAAATATATTGCCGGTGAAGAGTTGACTTCGGTAAATTATTGAAATGGGAATGTTGGTAGTGAAAGACATGCTGATTGACATTGTATTAGCCTCAAATTATGCTTGAAATAGAACGGTACAATGTCCTCCTTATATAGAAAAGTCACACAAAGACACAATAGTGACCAATTACAGACGTGCATGATGACTCATCATGCACGATATACAGTGACTGTTGAAGATATTTCTTCATCACAAAGGGGACAAGATGAAGTTCAAAGGGTACATAACATGTAGAACACATAACGCTATGAGAACATGGTAAAAAGAGAAGGGATCGTTCCTGTTTAAAACATTTAACGCAGTTCCGTTCACATAATAATTTAAATGTCTCTTCTTCTAATTTCCTTCTGAAGTCACTTTTATTGGGAGAACTTTTTATTAAAACACTGTCAGATGTCTCCTTCTTTCCATATCGTTCCAATTTGATCCTCCTAATTTCACTATCATTGCAGTGTAGCATGGAGAAATCCTCTATCCACCTACGATCCAAATTGTGACTCATAGCATGCTCATCTAGATCCATTAGTCGATCAACTAAATCACCAGCGTTGATATTTTCACTGAGATTTGTTACAGTTTCCATAGCTTTGAACGAATATCCAAGGTCTCTTGCGACAACCCACGACGTTGGGATACTAGTCATCATTATGTATGTCATCAAACAACTATCTCATATTTATAGCTTAGTTTGTCTACGTAAAAGGAAAATCAATGTGTCATCTTGATTACAATGGTTTCAATAGTCACAATAGTCGCAATTGAGCAAACCCATTCAAAATCAAACAACGGACGTCTATCGGTACGTACCCAAGTACTCCGAACCAAACCACACAAGTTCGATCATAGACGTTCCGAAACACAGTGTACTCAACCGAGTGTACCGAACACATGTACCTATCCAGTAAAACAGATGTCATACATGTTCCTATTCATAACACTGAATTATACATGTACCTATCCATGTTCCTATTGATAACACTGAATTATACATGTACCTATCCATGTACCTATCCCTCGCAAGTAGGGCACAGTTTTCACTACTTGTATACAATGAAAAAGAAATTCATCATGTACTCAGCACGTGAAAAAATGACAAGACTGAATTACTGCACAATGCAGAGCATCTTGAGTGAAGGTCTTGCAAATTTCAGTTAAGCGTAGTGATCCACTGATCAGATTAAGAGCCAGTCACTGGTGTACGGGGGTCACAGATAAGGATTCAATTTTCCAAGTGTGTTGGTGATCAAGGGAATGAGTGGCATTATCAGTCCATTCTCACTTGATTATCAATTATTTCAACACTCAACTCTGTCATGAGTGCGATTCCAAGGCCGCGGACACAGGCTTCTTATGAAATGTTGTGACAGATAGTCAACACCAATTCATGGCTTTCCTGAGTTGAGTTAAGTAATCTCAGTCGTTAAAGTCTAGTCTGATGTTGTCAGACGTCATGAATTCACAATTTGATAGGCCATATTCTGATCATTATTGAAAACAAAGCAATCATGCTATCGGAATTGTATCAAGTATTGTGTGGATTTAAGTGCTTGTGTTAAGTATTGCGTGGATTTAAGTGCTTGTGTTAAGTATTGTGTGGGTAAGTGCTTGTGTTAAGTATTGTGTGGATTCGTGCAAAGTTAGCACATACAATTCTCATGTAAGACGAGGGCATGGACCTCTAATGTACAGTCAAATTGATGGCCTTCGTTAATGTACATCTTGCTATTTTTCCTTGCACACAGAAACACCTCTTAAAGATGAACAATTTTAGTGTGCAATTTGAGTGGATTTATTCTTATAACAAAAATCCCACATCAGAATGTGCACGTCACATTTCATTTTCCGAATGGAACTTGTAGCAGACAAGTGTAGCATATACATTGATCACTTCGTGCTGGGTCATATATCTGAGTTTTATGTCTGAGTTATATATATCTGAGTTCACTACAGTGGACGTAAGCGTGCTGTTATCACACAATCACCGTCGATCACTTAATTTCAAGATAATTGTATGTAACAATGAAAATTGAATGTAAAATGAACAATAAAATGAAAAAATGAAAAATTTTCTTTAAAATGACCAAATACGGTGTCGTCGCATCCTAGATGAACAATTTATCAGATTTGACGCTGTCCTGGACATAATTCGTAATCCAGATCATCATGTTTCTCACTACAAATCGCCGACATTATTATCTCCGCTCAGTACTAGTGATCACAGAGTAATTGGTTTGGAGTCCAAGAAGCAGATTTTATATAGCGATGATTATTTTCTTGTTATGGACTTTCGAGAGTCAAAGTTCACAGAAACCCGGATGTATATTACCCAGATTGATCGGTTTTCAGTTTCTGAAAATTTGGCCTTGGATGATGCAATTTCTTCGACGATCCTATTCAGTCGACTATTGACGATGAGCCTTCTACAGTGCTTTTTCCTTTCACTGGAGATATGGTCGAGCGAATTCTGGCGGATGTGAATCCTAAGAAAGCTCGTGTTTCGGATTGCATATCCTCGATAATGTGATCCAAGTTCTCAAAGGTCTTGGTAAAATCGATCACCTTGCTCTACAACAAATGGCTTGAAAATGCTAATGTCCCGCAAAAGTGGAAGAATGCTGACATTACCCCTTGTCCAAAGAAGACTCCACCTACTTTGACCAATATTTGTCCTAGAAGTATATCACGCGCTGCTTCTGCTTCTCGAAATGCCTTTTTGAGAAGTTTTTGTTAAAGTACCAAATTTGCTGATAGGTATGATCAAGGACAATTTGGATACAGGTATAAAAGTTCTACAACATGTGCAGTCATTGATATAGACGAATGCATTTCTTTGAGCATAGAGTAAGTATATAGGTAGAGGTGACTCAAAAAGTGTCTGTATACAGCGAAAATGTTTGCATGAAAATATTTAGTATTTTGCGGAGACTACATTCCTGTGGTCCAAAAAATTATTTGAGCAGTTTTTAAAAAGCTCAATTTTTGCAATTTTATACATTACCGACCTGAAGCCCTTTCGAAGTAGTATGAAACAAGTTGGATATCAAAGGGAATCAATTTTCGCTTGGAAGCATCTTAATTAAGCGGAAATTAAGCTGATGAACTAGGACACTTCATAAACCACATTATAATGGGGACTCGGTCTTACGCACGCATGCTTCATTTGAGCACGGGATTGCTCATTCTGAATTCAAGAATTACTCGTGCGCGATTGTCTGTGCGTAATGAGAGCTCTTTATCACTCCTCGCCAATCAATAGCTCCTCAACCTATCGAATCAAGAGGAGAGGGACTTCGAGTGTGATTAGGCTAGCGTTTATCGCAATGAGAGAATGCACGCGTATTGACAACTTCTGCTATCAAACTCGGCCACCTCAAGAATGAGATTGAACATGAACAGAGACAAACCGACCGAGGGTCAGATTAACGACTGTCTCCATGACCATTATACTGAACATCATAGAAACAGGAGAGCCCAACGATCGCGCTGTATCCAGATCTCTCATTTGCTGTCAAAAATGTAAAGATCATTGTATAATTCAAGAAATTACCTAACCAATTTCGAAAAGCATACATGGCAAACATGACTATTCTAAGGATAGTAAAACTGAATTTATGTTCTGAATCATTAATTTTCTTGCAATTCATCGGATCACAATTAGGCCTAATCAAAAATACGGCATTTCACTGTAATTTCGTGTAAAGTAAAAAGAGCACATGAATAATGATACATTTTCTGAAAGCTCTCGGTCAAGAGAATCCAAACATCAATGTTTCCACTTGATCAGAGACACATGCATAGACCAAATACGAGTACATGTACATGCAACATGTGCGCTTACTCAGAATTATATTTACGCGATCAGATTATGAAAATATGACAAATGATACATTTTCTGAAAGCTCTCGGTCAAGAGAATCCAAACATCAATGTTTCCACTTGATCATGCGATATGTGCTCGCAGCACTTCCTTCATCTCACCGGGGCACTACGAGTATGCATCTGAGTGATCTGTCTTTTGGCCCGGGATAATGAAAAACATTCAAGCAAAGTGGGGGTTGCATGCATGTTGGTACTGCCAAACTGCACCGTCAAAACCTCAAATGCCACCCAGCATCCACCACCCCTTCATGTCAGAGCATCCGCGTTTCAGCAATTGGTCATGGACTGCATTCGGCTGATAGTTAAACTTCCGGAGTATCGGCTGACTTTTACTCAAATTGGGTTGGCACCCACGCCGGGAGTTGAGGATCAGCAACCTTGACTTTTGTAATGATAAAGGAATTTGCTGACAGCGGATTTCCAGAACCATAGTATGACCTATGTTTTGTGGTATTGCACAACGGAATATATCAGGCGATTGAGATCAACATTCTCACCGCAGCATGCTGAAACTTAAGCTTCAACTAAGATGCTGCATATACCACTATGCGCACCGATCGAATTCATGTTGGACAGCATCTTTTGTCACATCGAAATTTCACTATGTTTGTAATAGGTTATTTAGGTCGGTCAGTTATTGCATCTTCCGAAATCTCTGTAGCGCTGAGACAGGAGATTCGAACTCCTGATGCTTAAAGACTGACACGACACTAATGGCTTTCATTATGTTTTGAATGATAATTTATGTTGATTTATGCAAGAAAGATTAAACTTGATTGAGTAAATTATTTTTGCGTACTCGACCAAATATACCTGCGCCTTACATCAACGAAACATAATTAGGTACTTTTATTATTATTACTGATTAGTGGCTAATTATCAAGATACAATACTTACAGCTTATATAGCGAAACGGACAGAGAATGAAGGGATGCGGACACAGAATCGTAAAAGAATTCTAAAAACATGAATATTTTCAAAAATCGGCCGTCCTAAAGTTTTGCGCTTTTTGATAATGGGGTTTAATTGAAGCAAACAAACGGAATCTTTTTGAAAATTGCCTTGTATTAGTTACATAAGTTACGTACGAATGTTTTCATCAACTGAATACTCCCCGTGAAGTCATCAGGCTGTCACATATATTTAATTTCCTTTGGATCAAATAATAGAGGATCGTATTTTTCTCGAAACATGATGCGCTGTTTCTCTATAAAAATTCTTTCGAGGTCTTCAAATGTTGTAGGATTTCTTTGGATTATATTTTCCTTTAAAGTGTCAGATATATTCAATAACAGACATACCGATAGATCAAGTATAGTCAATTGCTTGTGGTTGAAAAAAGTGAGTAGGCCTATAGTTTTTCTCCAAAAATCTCCTTGAGTCTACATACAATTCAGTGCACCAGATGTCCAGCTATTAGGAAATATACATTCTTCGTATGAGTATGCGGCAGGACGACACTCAATACTCAGACAAATTCTCAAAAATCAACTCTTACATCACACAATTTCCTGGAACCCATTTCATTGATAGCGCTTCTAATCATTACGTATGACGGTATATTGTTCTAAGTGTGAATATTTCTTGCTTTCAACTTACTGTCAATGTAACATGAAGATGCCAGCTCATATTGAGGTTTAGCAATTATTTATCAAACAAAACGATTTTTCTCAATCTGCTGCAGATAATTTCTGACGATACCGTTCAAACCGATTTCTACGCGCATGCGGTGACCTCATATGAAGTAGGCCTACGGTTTCCGAATCATACCAAGTCTGTTTAATCCGCATCTTCGACGTGTTCTTTAAACTATGTTTTAACTATGCGGTATTGCTGAGACTGGACTCTTGCAGGACACGTATTTTATATTCTGGTAGTTTCATTGGACATATACATGTATGTATGATAGGTATGGTGAGTGAAGTATTTGCATTTTGGACGATAAACAGCATTGGTGATATCCCTGAATCTTCTGAAGATATATCGAATTGAGCTCTGACTTGTGTAAAGAAGTTTGGTGAATAATGTCCTCTTCGTCCCATTTTCTGATAATTGGGAAAATTAACTGCGTTTCTTGAACTGGCTGGATGTCAATCTCGTGATGCATCCACCAAATAAACGTGACAATTAATATCAGTCACTATTTTGTGTTGAAAGAATGTCGTTCTAACGGTATGATAGATCTTCTTCACGTTTTTCTGATATACGTTAATGCTCAAGACACAAAGATTTTTGGACGATCAATTTCTGAAAATATTTATGTTTTCAGTATATCTTTACGGTAACTTTAAGGATGTCCCTTTTTTAAGTTAGTTTCTGTCTATTTCGCTATTAACTTGATATTTTGACCAAGTTTCTATCTCATGAGAGGTAGTTTTCTACCCTTAACAGATGCATCAGTGCTGAGAAAGGACTGCTTATATAAATTTGTAGGAAGATCTAGAACATTATCCAATGTTACTGTAAAATTTACAGCCATTTTACAGCATTTCGTTTTCATAGTACGAGCGTAATATAGTCTGAGAAAAAAAGAGTTTTGAAAAACACAGCAAAAAAAATTGACTTTTTTCCTTAGAATCCAAATAATGAAAAAACTAATATTATTTCAGCCACTTTCGACTCTTACCTATTTTAGCTTTTATCAAGTAGCTCAGAGAAATCCCGACACTTACACACTCCGACTTCTTATATATTTTCAATCATGAAGATAATTTGAAAACTACCTCTTAGGAGGTAGTTTTCATTTTCATAAATGGCTGAAGTTATGTAGCTCTTCCATTAAATTTAGAAAGTAATAATCGCAACCACCTGTTTCATTGCAAGTATTGCATCGCATATTCCAAGAAAATGAGGTTAATTTAACCTTATGCATAGGCTATGCATAACCTTATGCTACTATTCCTATTCTAAGAGGAAAATCTATGATAGAATTGACGGCAAAGCTTATCAAGAAACGTGAAAATTTTATTCTTTCAACTAAAGGAGAGGTAAAGAGTCACCTACTCGTAACTTTGAGAGTTATATACAAATTCATTTGATAAAAAACAGTTCACATCTCACGTTCATATGAATTCTATTAACAACACTGAAAATCAAAATTGAATTATACCTCCTAGGAGGCACTTTTCCTAATATTCATATGTCTGTAAAAAACGCAAATCTGGACTAGTAATTTGCTATGGATGAGCATCAAGTGCTACCAAGACAAAGCCAAATGCTTCCATACCGTTGCTCTATGGAATTGATGGCCAAACTATGTCTGCATAACTCCAAACTATAAATAAGCCATGAATCGAAACACATTTTTGCTGATTATGAAGACTCAACGGATTCCAGTTCTGATGATCAGAACCAACAAATAGTGGATTTCATCGATGTTGTCGATGATCAAGCATTTACAGGAAACAGTTTTACTGCTGGGATACTTCTTGTGCATATATGAGAACTCGGTGAAAGCATAGCCTACCACAGGAACTTGACTGGCAAAAATGAAAATGACGTGAAAGATGGCCAATCGGCAATGTATTCTAAGCTCTGTGATGATTATTCTTTCGTCTAACCAGATTATGCGGTACTTTAAGTCGCGTTATACGAAGGACAAGAAATTATGAAGAATAAAGAATAAGTAAAGGAATTCGAGGTATTAATCAACACCGACTTGCCTGAGACTGACAAAGTAGGGCAGTAGGCCTGCCACCGAACTGCACCGAGTTATGGTAGGAGATTGATTATTTGGATCAGTGAAATCAAACTTACAAGTTTCATATGTACACTTTGAGTGAAATAAGCTGTTCAGTTTATGCAAATGAGTGAGTTGTATGGTATTATGCTGATAAATACGTCCCAAACATTATACATAGAAGAAATACTCAGCGAGAGGAACCTGAAAGGAGAGAGAAGGCTGTGAGATTGAAGGACAGCCATGATTAACCTCTTCAACCAGTCCAATATGAGAACCTCCAAAAACTCACAGCCATGATATAATTCAAAGACCAAATGTGATTGCTGGACACTTGAAATATTCACGTGGAATCGATTCAGAAGAAACTGCGGGCCGAGTCACCTGGATTTGAAGACACCTACTGGTAATTCATGCATGAATTCAACACCATCGACTTTGAACTTTTTGTATGAGCAACTCCCATCATGCAATAACATATTTCTCGAAGAAGGATCTAGATGGAATCGAAGAAAGATGCGAAGAAGGATTTCAAAATGCATTTAAAAAAATCAAAATAAATTAGGTTTTCAGAAAATATGCTATTTCCATCAACTCGGCAGGGCTGTTCCTGAGATAAATAAAGCACTGTATAAGCCTGATCAATGAGGCTATGAAAATATTTTCCGGTGATTCTTTTTGATCACACTCACTTTCATTGAAATTTTTGTGAAGTTGTAGCCAACGTGGGCCTAGTAAGGCATGAGGCCTATATGTATGATGATCATTTTGCATCTACTAATAATGATACGGATATGTGAAGCCTATCATTATATAATCACTTGATTATATAATCACTTGAAACTTTGTAGATTGAAATATTAGATCTATCGGTACTAGCAATGTGCTATTTGATAGCAGGTTTGCTACGGCCAATGTAGATTCCGTCATGCTTCATCCGTTATGCATTTTCATAGCTTCCCTACAGTATGCAGCATTGACTATCTCATACCTCAACAACTTGTGACTGCTGGCAAATACACCAAGAAACAGGAATGTCTAAGGTAAAAGATTATGAGAGAAAAGTGGGGTTGAAAATCAAAGACACTGAGAAATTTATTAGTCGTGTTTGCATGGGTTGAACTCTATCGCGTAATGGACATACATGAAGCATGATCTTGATAATCAATTGGTTTTTGAAGATAGGTTTTAGTGATTTTTAATAAAATGTTTTTAGAGATTTATCCAATATTGGCATATGTCGTCGTTTATCATTGATTTAGATTTAGAATATTGATGCATCTTTACACTGAAAAGTTAAAATTGGAAAATTATAAAAATGCCTCCTAGGAGGCAGTTTTGATATCTGAAATAATTATAGGTGCTTGTATAATCAGAAGCTTCACAAAAGAGTTCTTTAAAGAATTTCTTCAAAACTACTTCATTTCATCTTTTTTTCGCAGCCGTATGTTGTCTGAAAAATTCCATTTTAGAAATATTTTGTCGTCTGGTCACTCGACATGCGTGTAATTCTAATTCAGCAATGTCAGTTTCATTCACCATTAAAAACAAAATGACTGATCAGTTGACACTTTCACATCTAAATTGACATCTACAACGTTGGTCTGCTTAATAAAAGATCAACTTTGTTTCAACAATAAAACTTAAATGTGATAATGATCTTCCTTAAAAAGGAGCCACTTTTAATAACAAAGTATTAGGTGTGGTGAAAAAAATTACAATGCTCATCAGATGGAAGCCTTGTGTACATTCAGTCACTGTATGAAATAGTTGTCATATTGACGTAAAAACCTCAGCCTCCCCTATTCGCGATGTATCATATACCTGACATGACTTTAATTGCTAACTCATAAATACTTGAAAATATCTGCATATTTTGGGAATATTCAGATAAAGGAGATGTCAGAGGTCAAAACTTTGTCTGATTTATTAGTTGGAAGCATGGAAGTTAAAGAAATGTCATTAGCCACATTACACGTTTATACAATGACATTCATTCTGCTCAATTTTCTAACGCTACTTTTCTAAATTTTCTTCAACACTGCATTGAAACGGAATCTTCAAATCTATGCTATTTGTCTAAAACTGAAACAATCTAGAACAGCTGTTGGTTATAATTATGTCTGATCATCATCTTGCAGAACACAAAGTTAGTTAAGGTATAAATATGGTCTGATGCATTTGCGCATCGTTTAACAAAAAGTAAGAAAAATGCCTCCTAGGAGTCATTCTGTCAAATTATCACTTTAAAGTATCTTAAAATGATATTCTACAAATTATATTAAAAGAATACATAAGCACCAGCAATCTACTGACTTATGTTTCGTTGATGTAATGCAAAGTACTTCTGGTCGGGTCTGTAGTTAGTTGGAACGACTGATGATTTTTTTCAAGAAAATTAATTTCTTACACCAATGGCTGTTTCATATACTTGGCATTAGCACTCACTTCTGTTCATCCGTCTCCATGTCCTGTCAACACCAAGAAAACTGACTCCTGACGCCAAGCTCACCCCCCACCCCATAGAAGATTAAATTACTGCTGAGCGCCGACCCAGATAAAAGAAAACACGATGTGTTCGGTATGTTTCGTAAACCTTAATCAACCGAAGTGAAATCAAGCTGTCACTCACCATCCAATAAGATGACAGGAAGCGCTGATTGAGGCAAAACTTCATACCGTCAGCTGTCTCATCGATTTCTCTTGAGTAAAGAAGGTCGCTTGCAGGAGGATGACTGCATAATTCATCATTGGTAGATGTAGATCGGGAAAATGACAGCGCAATTCTTGTTTTGCGCGAGTAACGCATATTGACTGTTTTTTAACGATGCAGCCGTCTACGCGTGAGGCCGCGTGCTATAGGAAGTCTTCAAGGAAAAGTTGTGATCTTATTGTGCTTCTTGGCTGAGATGTCATGTTTTTAATTCAATTTTCTCAGAAGGCGTCAATTCGTGAATCTGAATGTGGACCCATTAACATATTTTAAAGTTAATTGTGATAAGCTTCCTTGATTATGATGATTCGCTCTTTCAGTGGCAGTTTATGATATGATCACGCTTAAGAAAATGATCTTATCATAAAAAAGCTGAGCTTCTAGTAATGGTAACCCATCGAATTGCTAATTTGACAAACTACAAACTATGTATAAATTACCTCTCCAAGTTGTCATGACATGGAGGATTTGTGAAGTACTATTCTTTATTTAGTAATGCTATCATGATCAGTCATATTCGCGTTATTTTCTCTAGAAGTGCAGAAATTTGCATATCTCGCAGGTGGTACTGGGCTCTATGGTACTGTGTTTCGACTCATGTTCACTTGATGAAATCGAGACTGTATGCACATTGGGATCTAATAAATGCTGAGTTGCTACTCTACCTAATATACCTACTCTATGTCTTTGAGTCTAGGATCGGGAAACTATAGCATGTCATCTCCTTTTGGATATTGGGAAAGGGTTTGCGACAAGTTGCCGCATCGGTTGTTGCTGGAGAAAATGAATTCTGATGGTTTTAGCAGCTTTGCGTTTACTTTCTTGTGAAATATGTTCTCGTCACCAAAGAATTCAGTGGAAGGGATATTGTAGTAATTACTTACCTGCTCATAGTAGCATCCCACAAGGTCCCTGTATTGGTCCCATGGCTTTCAGCTATTTCTGTGCAGACATGCCACCACCTAATACGTGTGATGTTTTATTGTTAAGTATGCGGAAGACATTATAATGGCTGGAAAAGTGAATAGGGATGCTGTATTAAGCCCGGTTGTACCTATTTACAAAGGAATTTTATGCTGGGCCACGAACAACTGTATGTCAATCAAAGCTGAGAAAAGTCATCAAATGCTTCTTCGTGCTCGCGACACCGCTGATCTGAGTGATATATTGATTCCCAACATTCCATTCGATAGCTCTATTAAACTGTTGAGTGTGACTTTTGATTCCAAGTTATTCTACAATTCACACGTTTATAATGTTTCAAAGAAAGCATCCTCAAAACTTTATGTTAACAGAACAAAACGTGTGCAGAAAGGATATTTCTGATGTAAAGAAGGAGTTGGCGAACCGGTGTGAGGTAATCATGCAGAAAGTGAAAAATGAATAGGCCTATACAAATGCCGTCACCTCAGAGATACAAGAAAAATGATAAAACGCAAGCGCGTGATCCTTTCTGGAATACAAGAGAGCATTGAAGAAACGGCCAAAGATCGTCAAGAATGTGATAGCCACAATGTAAGCAATCTGTTTCAATCAGTTGGCGCTGGAAATGTTGCTGTAAAAGAAGTAACTCGTATCGGGAAAATGGTGCGTGGAAGACCGCGTTTATTGCGGGTCAAGTGCGGCAGCGTCTCGATTCGAAATGGAGTATTGCGGAAGTCCAAGGACTTGAAGAAGTCAGATACTTACAGACATGTATACATAAATCCAGACTTGATGAGAGAAGAACAAAGACTGCAAAAGAAACTGAAGGAAGAACTCAAAAGACGCCGAGATCTTGGAGAACAAGTTGTAATTTGGAAAGGTGAAATCATGCTGAAGAAGGATGTTCAGGTACATACTCGTTCTCAAAATTTTTAGATACGTTTTTACCTGATAACAAAGGCCCATCCTTTCCAAGAATTCTACTGTCGAATGTTCGCTCCCTGATAGGAAAGTAGGATGAACTTGTATCGACGTTCAGAACATTGAAATCCGATATCGCTTGCTTGTCCGAAACATCGCTAGACTCATCAATTGACTCAAACTCAATTGGCATTCATGACTTCGTCGTTGTTAGAAGAGATCGCACTGGACAAAAGGGAGGAGGCGTGATGTTTTATATAAAAAACAATGTCGTTTTTGAGGAGATTGCTGTCGACGAACTTTCAGATGCGTGCTATGAGGTAGCTGTGGTAGATGTAAAATCATCTTCTTTATTCTTAATTGGTCTGTATATACCACTGAACTAATCACAAGCAAAACTTGCCATGATTCAAGACCGCATCTATTTTTCCGTGGATAGACTGTTAATAGAAAAGCCTGGCTATAATGTTCTGATTCTCGGTGATCTGAATCACCTAAAGCACAAAAAAATTTGTGAAGAGTTGTGTATGGTGGATCTAGTTGTGCGACCCACTCGAGGAGATAATATCTTGGATCGCATCCTCCTATATCTGAATCAGCATCAGCCTGCTATCCAGTTGACGATGTATCCTACTATGCGCCAATAGGCAAGTCAGATCATGTTGTTGTGATGGCGAATCCCATTTCTTGCTACCGACATGGACGACCCGATGTACATTATCACAAACTATTCGATTTTCGCCGGTCTAATCTTCAGATACTTGCCCAAACTTGAGCGAAGTGGATTGGAATACCTTGTTACCTGATGATGAACATGTCGATTATCAATGCGAAAGGTTCACTGAGATACTCCTGAACCTTATTGATAAATGTATTCCACAACGAACGGTCATGATGACGTCCAAAGACAAGGATTGGCTCACGCCTTTAACTAAGTCACTCATTGACCAACGATGGGAAGCTTATAGGAACAAGAATTGGCACCTCTACAATAAGTTACAAGCTAAAGTGAAAAGTGAAATTTTGAAGTCAAAGGAACTTTACATACAAAAATTAAAGAATGATAAAAACAAATGTGAAATCACAGGTCAAACAAAGAAGAACTGGTCTAGCGAAATTAATCGAGTCGGAAGTGCAGCAAAATTGGCGGATGTCTTTGCTGATGGATTTGAAGAAGCATTTGGTAGCTGCTACGAAGCATCAATGATTGAAGCATTCAAGTATCCTGACGGGGATTGGAACATCACGATCACTGAAAAGGATGTAATCAATGAACTTTCAAAACTCTCTCTTCGGAAATCTGGAGGCTTTGATGGAATCCCAATAAAAAATTTACAGGGAACTGTCAGATTTTCTGTCCTTGCCACTAATGAAACTATTTCATGCTTCGATTAAACAAAGAACAGTCCCAATGTCTTGGAAAACTACCGTTATCTCACCGATCCCCAAAACTTCAAAGCCCGATATTCTGAAAGTTAGAGGAATTTCACTCCTGTGCGTTCAAGCAAAGACATTCGAAAAGATTATTTTGAACAAGATGCGGTCAAATTTCGTAGAAAATTATGGAAGTCAGCATGGTTTCCGAAAAGGCCATTCTTCTACAACCGTTCTTGTAGATATTCTGGATAATGCCTACCGTTTTTATGACGACCCTTCAACCTCCGGAGCTTCTATCATCTCGCTTGATATGTCATCGACGTTTGATTCTGTCAGCCACTCACTTGTCCTTGAGAAGTTTGAGCAAATTGGCTTTGAAAAAGGATTCCTATGTTGGCTAAGATGCTATTTCAATGGAAGAAGATGCATGGTGAAGAAAGAAGGCAGCTATTCACGATGGGTGAA
Source organism: Prostheceraeus crozeri (assembly GCA_907163375.1). NCBI lineage: Eukaryota > Metazoa > Platyhelminthes > Polycladida > Euryleptidae > Prostheceraeus > Prostheceraeus crozeri. The sequence continues at coordinate 47,955 of CAJQUW010017010.1, read as the reverse complement.
AGTTAAACGAGGCGTCCCCCAAGGTTCCTTGCTAGGACCTGCGATTTTTGCCATTTTTGCAGCTGACCTCAAATGCAAGCATAGTTGCACCATTCAGGTCATGTATGCTGATGACATAACGTTAATCATGCCTCTGCACAACAACGATAAGGAGAATGAGATTGGCAAAGAAATAGCGAATGTAACTAATTGGTGTAAGAAAAACAACCTAAGTCTCAATGAAAATAAATCAAGTATACTGTTATGTCTGAAGAATGGTGAAATTCCTCAAAGCAGATATTCCATTCCTATCTCCAGAAAAGTGAAGATACTTGGTGTCACTATCAATTGCAATCTAGATTGGACTGATCACATAAAAGATGTTTCTATGCGTTGTCATCGTCGCCTGTACATCTTGCGGAAAATAAAGCGGCATACCTCCAAACAAAATCAGATTTTGATATACAATGCGTTAATAATGAATATGCCTGTGTTTGAATATGCCTGCCCTGTGTTTGTTTCACTGCCTAAGAAGTTGAAAGTCAAACTTGACAAAATACAAAAACGCGCTTTTAATATTGTTGGATACAACGGCGGTGACAGTGTAAACTCCTTGACCTACAGGAGGGAAAGCATAAGTAAGAAGCTATACAAGAAAATCTCAGGCAATCGTCTGCATCTGCTGCACAAGCGTATTCCGAAACGACTGCAGTATTCGACACACTTCTTAGTGGAAAAATGACATTACAAGAAGAGGCAATGTTCATTTATTCCCTTCGTGACAAATCTCGTGAATTCAGACATTGCAATGGGGATCTTTTGAACGTACACCTACTTTTTTATTTTATTTTCATTTGCTTTTTATGAACAATGTCTTATCCAGAAATTTCTATGCACATGTTTTAACATCATTTTAATATGTAGATGTATGACGTTAACGAAATGTAGATCAAATGTCTGTATGATTGTCATTATCGAGAAATAAACACCATTATTATTATTATTATTACTATTATTATTATATTCTTCGGCAATTAAAATCATTTCTTCCACATGAAAGATTAACATTATTGCTATCCACATTGCTTATGATATGCTATCATTTTTCGAAAACTGCTGATTCTTTACTTTGTAGTTGGCAATAGCACAGATAGGTTTAGTATTATTCATCAAACTTCGTTGCGCACTTCACGTCACTGTAGCATGTACCTAATTGGCTGGATAGTCAAAAAGGTCTTTAGTCATAATATATCACACAATTCATCCTAAGGAGCCAATTACACGCGATATCTTCTTGATCGAGATTCTTGAGTAACGCAATCTACCGATAAACAGTCATTGTTTGGTTGCGGTAGTCTCATTCATCTTCCATTTCAGAAGTAAAGCTGTACGATCTCCTCATCAAAAACTATGTCTGCTTCAGCATTCTCGAATGAAGCAGTGTTGATGTTTCTTCAAATGGTGAAGGAGAAAGCTGACGTTTTATTCAGCCGAATGAATAACAAATTAACTGTGAACAACAAATCAACTGCGTGGAAGCAGCTGTGTGATGACTTAAAGATTGCAACAGGTGAAAGAGACATCAAAGTTTAGAAGTTGTTAAAAATGGGATAATTTAAAATCCAAGCTACAAGTATCTTACTACATTTTGCTACAAACATCTCACTACTAATTTCGAAAATTTCCCTGCGAAAATAATTAGTAGTCGTTCTGCAACAGGAGGTGGCAGATCAATTCTGGTAGATCCCATCATGGAATTACGTTGGGATATCATGGGCAGAGACAACCCCGCATTGACGATGACACCGGATGCTTCAAATCTTGTCGAGATTGAGACCGAGGCTAGTGACACAGCCCTACAGTCACAGGAGATCCCCGATCAATCAATTGATTGTTCACAGATGGAAACACGACAGGTTGATGTAGTAACGTCCGATATATGTAGTTCAGCGACTGTTGCAAAACTCGCATTCACAAAAATTAGAAGAAGAGAATACAAAATCGGCTAGGCGCCAATTGCTAGATCTTTAGAACAGTCAAATCAGTGAAACATGCATCTTGCCCCACGGAGATCTATTGTAAGAGATTTTGTCAGAATGCTTTCATATTTAAAGAAGAAAAGATAATGACCGTGTGCTTTTAGGCCTCAGCCGCACTGCGAGCTTTTCCAATCGTCTCCGATCAAAAGGAAGTATCTCTAAATTCAAAAAACAACAGATTTAGAAAATACGTGGCCATATTTCATGGCCAACTGTGTATAGACAAACTCAACAACAAATTGCCTTCTTCTTGAATAGAGGCGAAAAGCCATGAATCTCAATTTCACGAAACTGCCGATATGAAATGCTCTATTATAGTAGAACCCACGTTCGGTCTCCATAAGGAGTGCATGAATAACATTGATCACTATATTTTAATTCACTGTCACTATGGATATAACACTTTTCAAGAGCAATATCTTGCAGTAGGATTAACGAAGCACTTTTTATCAAGCTCGATATTTCTAGGTCAAAATTCTTTTTTAACGCTGATGTTCAAAAATTGCGATTGACTTTCCAGGAAGAGTAAATAACTCTCAAAAAGCGTAATTGTGCGTGGCATATTCTGCATGGTGAGGAATTAATGGAGAAATTTATGCATCATGCATTTTTCGACCATCGTAAGGATCGCAAGCCATGTTCTACAAAACATAGGGCTTTGGCATTAACAAAAGAAAATGCATAGTGTTCAGATGTTTGACCAAACTACTTTTCCCGCGCATCCTAGGAGTGCTTTTGTGACGGAGTCATTAACATGTGAGCTGTTGGCACATGTGACACGAGGTAAGCCTACATTTATTCAGTAAGCAAACTCTATGAAGCGCCATGATTTAGCAAATACAGTATGTAAGGCCTGCTAGCAGATAATGTAACAATGAGATGGTCGTAAGTTAACTAACGATGAACAATGTTAATTCAAGCAAGATCAGTGACAGGCGCGCAGGAACAGTAAAATTCACTTGATTACAGCAGCTCCAAAATATGCAGCTAGACTAAACATGTAGTCTAAATCATCGATAGGCTATGTCTAGCAATACAAAACAAATATTTCCTAATGATCTCTTTTTAATCACCATCCACATGCCTGTTACATCAAAATGTGGTTGACTTCTGCCAATGACAACTTGACCATTAGATCGCAGAAACATCTCCGCGAAACCTTCGCCCGGATCGGCCAGAGAAATTTGACTTGTGCATCGAGCGACCATCAGGACTCTTGGACAAGGTTGGACCTTGGGTTTTTTGGTCAAACTTGGGTTTTGGGTCGACCTTGGGTAAGTGATACAAGACTTGAGTCTGCTGCACAATTAATGCTGCAGATAGGACAAATTAGGTTATAAAATATATATTTTAATTTGAATCTTAGGAGAACTGCAAATGATAAGAGCATAAAGTTCTGATTTTATAATCAAAATTCCACTCAATTCACAGGATATTTTTGATGATGAAGGTTGCATTTTGGGTTTGATAATACCGCGCATTGAAAGTCTGTACATATTGTATTTGCTGTAAGTTTACATGTATTTTGCTGCATTTGGGCATATTGAATTTTTATATATTTCATATACTTTATATCTTCTCAGTCATCTTCACTCCCTTAAACTTTCTGCGATAGCCGAGATTTATCCAAAAATGAATTCATTTTAATTTTGCATTCTTAATGTGTTTAACCATGCACTCACATACGCAGCTGCCATTTATAAAGTCTGTTTACATTTCTGAATGATAAAATGAAAACAATTATTCTGTTGTGAGCAATGTGCAATTAAATCATAATAAAATCAAAAATCTTCAATTAGTCAGTTTATCATTGTAGGTTAAAACAAAGGAAAGCTTTATAACGTAATGCATGTTCTTGGCATGTTCTAATACATGCTACCTAGGCGACTAATTACAGTTATTGCAATAAAAAATTGCTTCACACTAATACCACACTTCTCATGAGGCCAATAGGAATTTTGGCCTATAAAAGAATCTTCATGTCAGAACGAACTACAGAGAATGCACTTCGTTCACTTGATTCTACTCATTTATTGAAACTTAGGCTTGGGTTTTGAGTTTTGACCCAACTTTGTCTTGAATAATCTGGTAAATGGTAGACGAAGATGCAACGTATCAGGCAGGATGATGATTGTAGCTGTCCTCGAAGCCTTTCTCGTCAATACAAATGCAGGGAAAGGTTGCGGGTTCTGTTTTGAAATATCATCTCAGGGCATAGATTGAAGCAATGGAGCTGCGAGTATATTAACACTCTTAAAATCATTCCTTCATTCGGAAAGTCTAAGGAAATCGCTTGCTGAAGTCGTTGCCAAAGTAAAAAGTTAGAACATGGTAGTATACATAGCACCGATGAAACAGGGTCAGTGACTCATAGTCCGGCAGCCAGAACGAGTTTCTGCAGGGAACGAGGCCGAAAGTGAAACTTTCACAGAATGATGTATTAGTTAGTTCCTCTTCTTGTCAGACAGGATCAAAGAAAAACACATGTAAATCCAATGGGACTCATATTGCAGTTTTTGACCAAAATAAAATTTTGTATGTTTTCTCTATTTAAACGAATTATTTAAACGAGTCATAATTATTGGCATGGAACGTCTTCAGGGCAATTCCTTTCATTTTCATGCACCCCTGTCTATAAAGCTAAACGCATTTAGATTTGGCGAGCCTGTTACTGTCAGTAAACACAAACATTTTGAGCAACTTTATCCACATTCAACCACATTCTAACATACATTGCCGATTAGATGCATGATAAAAGCACATGCACATCATAGGAAATGACCTGAAGACATTACATACCAAAAATTATGACTATGGGCTTAGTACTTTTCCTTTAATCCGAATAAACATAGAAAATTTCATTTTAACAAAAAACTGCAATCTGCGTCCCATTCGATTCACATGTGTTTTTCTTTGATCTTGTCTGACAAGAAGAGGAACTCACTAGAACTCGGCAGACGTGCCGATTCGTAGTAGGCATAAGGTGTACATCATTCTGTGAAAGTCTCACTTTCGGCCTCGTTCCCTGCAGAAGCTCGTTCTGGCTATAGGACTATCAGAGGCACCACTCTGTGACCTAGTCAATGACCCGATCTTTTCGTTTTTGGGCTTTGCTGCTTTTGTAACCCATACAGAAAGAAAGCTTTTAGCTAAATTCTAAAGTCAGAGCAAAATATCCGTTCTACTACTTCTATGAACTTGTAAATCACCAGGTGATTGGAAATGCAATCAACTATTGTTCAACGGCGAAAGACAAGTAAGTCGCTTGCTGGAAAGGAGCAAGTCCCTTCACTGGTCGACACAGCTACGAAGAGGAGTCATGACGCAGTGATGTAAATTTGCCAGCAAATTTTCAGAAATTTGGCGCTAGGCCTAATGTAAGGCATAAGTATTACAAATGGAACTCTTTTTTTCCGACATGCATATCACACGAATTTTCTACGCATCTATCTGATCGAGGTCAAAGATTCGTACTATCAGCATTGAAAACTTATACCCGGTACCGCACTGAAGTGTAGTGGTGAAAAATGGAAGGGACAATCAGAAAGCCCTTACCCAAATTTTAGAAGTTTGAATTTTATATATAACTTATCACAATCTTGACTTCCATGACTTCAGCCCGACTCGAGCAGTCTATAAATAGGTCTGAAGGCATACTTTCATTCAGATGTACCGTAGTACGCAAAAGATTGACTGAGTTTGAATAATGCCTACAGTAATCCAGCAAATGCTTTTGTAAGTGTGATGCTTTTTAAAGGCCAACTTCGAAATTCACAAAATCACATCATTGGCCGTCTAGCCAGCCGGCAGTCGAATGAAATTATTCAAATAACATTCAGCTCGTAAAGGTATGGTGACAAAAGACAACATGCACTGCAAACTGTAGACCGACAATTATCCTACAAAATTACTGACAAAATCAACCGATGATTGTCACCTCCAATATCCTGTGATATCCGACGAATTTGTAGGTTCTCCAACATCGAAACAGATGATTTGTATGCAAATTATCCAAACAAAAACTGTTGAATATTGATTGATTTTTTCGATTAGTGATTGCTTGACTTTTGGGCAATCTGTATTATTGTGTGACAAAACTATGATTTATTTTGACATAATCTAATTAATTACCTACATTTTTGATAGAATTTAAGTTATAATTCATTGCTATTCATTTTGTTGCATTTTGTCACATATTGTAGATCTTCAGTGGCAATCATCCTACAAGAACTAACAATAGCCGACAAAATAGATTTTGTAGGATAAATGTCTGTTGTCAGTCAACGATTTACAGTGTGTATGTTGAAAAATATAAGTCTTCTTCTATGTTAATTAGGTCCAATTTCGGTTAATATGACCTAAATGCATGTAGGCCTACATATTTTCAATGGAGCATTCAGAGGATTTTGATTAGATTTGAAGTAATATGTGGCTTGTGCGGGACGTGCTCAAATTAATATCACTTCCCCCTAAATGAACTGCTCTGCTTGAAAGGCTTTAGAAATCTGATACAACCACAAAAACAGCGAATGACACCATTACTGGTTCATTGAAATCGCCTTCAATTTCAGGCAAGAAAAATAATACAGCATGATAATGAACTTAAACAGTATAAAATTAATTCTAGTCACACATGGTATAATTAATGGTAGTGCTGATATTTATGCCGTGATCGTTGTCGTAGGCTTGCATGTGTGATAAAATATTGCACACCTAAGTGAACCTCCAAAATAAATATCATTTTCCAGTGTTTTACATGAGGGCCCTATATCAATCAAACGTTTTTAAATATCAGCTTGCGTTTGCTTCACTAATTATCTTTCTAGTTACTCATCGGAATCGTTTGGTAGAAATCTTTTCCTAGGTAACATGCATAAAGTTCAAAGAAGTGGTAGAAGTCAACTACATAACAAAAATGCAGCTCAGATGAATTGTCTTCTTATTCCAACCTGCAATTGTCATATCCAACAGCATAGCAATATGCAGCAATACAGAAATACAGCACATATGCAGCATACTGATAAACAAGCGCTTTAAAAAATTGCCAAAATAAATGTACTGGTGGAAAAATACATCCCTTTTTCCAAACAATAGAAATATTCAGAATTAAGCTTGTTAAAGCACAAGCCAATTCGAATGGCTACAATAAAATCTAGATAAGTTTATATCTATGCTGGGACAATGAAATGTGGATTGACATTCATGTTGTTCAGAAGCGCACGTTTTACTTTGGATAGTGAGCACCATTACCATTTAGTTTATGACAACGATGAAGCAAACTCAAGATAACGGGTGGTCGTAATGATGAAAAGGCCGAAGCCAAAACTTAATAGCAAGATTCAGCTTGAATGTAAAGAAATTGCAAAAGAAACATCAGAGCTTCATCCAAGACGAATACAGTTTCCGCCAGAGGGAGTAGCAGTAGTATGCATCAGTTAACCGTCTAAAAATTCGTTTTGCAACAGATAAGATTTTAGCCCCTCCCCCCCCCCTACCGAAAAATCGTCCCCGCATGCCTGATCAGTAATGATGGTGTAAAGGATCGGAATACGGAAGTCCGCAAACTTTGGGATAGCGGAGTTACTGGGATCAACCACGGGATCTCGATGCAAATAATTGGCCGGTATGGACTGCGATAAGTCAGAAAAATATATTACCAGTTATGTATTACACATCAAACAGGAAGCGACCCTGACACGAAGGAATCTCTCGATTTATGCTATACGCAAACTCTAAAACTGGACAGCGGTATTATCTTTCTCTTTGTCAGTTGCAATGACAGTTGAGAATAATGTTCACAACAGTGTGGAATGAGACCGGCGATGCTTGATTTTTATGGCACTCTGTAATATGGTGATGACAATCATTAGAAGACCTCACTAGGTGACATCTCACGCTCAATTACGCGTAATTCTTGAGTAAACTACGCGTGATTACACATGACCCTATACATCCGTGGCTATGCGTGACATTGCTGCAACATCTGTCGGCAGTTCTGTTATAAAGACTTTGCGTCTCATGTGTCTGCATGTATCAGAGGCTAAACAATGTGACAGGACCTCAATGTCATGCTTAGGCAAGACAAGACAGAACATGCTTAGCGGTTCATCCGTGGTTCAAGCGGCAACGCAGACAACCGTAGACGACGTGCAAACTATAAACGATAGCCCGCGCGTATTCATAAAGATTCCCTATGTTTTAACAGCATCAGATCAAGTGATTTCTGACTCTTAGTGCAGCGCGTATGTACGCGCGTAGAAGAATAGAATGTCCTAAACCACGGATGTTTGGGTGTTCCATAATTACGCGTGAATTATGCGTGGCATGTCACCTAGTGCTGTTTCGATCCAATTGAAGACAAATTGGATATATTTACTTTTCTGATTAAGGTCTCGTACTCATTATTTACGGATGCGAATAAAATTAATATACTGCATATGTAACTAAAAGAAGTGAAGTTTTTGTCAATTGCTAGTACAATTAAAACTGAACAATAAGTAGGAGATTCAGGTCAAAAACAAAATTTCTAGTGCAGAATGTTAAAACCCACAAAGTAGGCCTATAACAATAGGTCATTAATATATTTCCTGTAGATTTTGGAGACACCATCAACCTTGCGCAAAATGCAGGCAGGTAGATAGTAAACTTATGTTTTTTCCAGTTTCACCATTATTGAATTAAAAGCGGATAGTGTTCCAGTAGTAAATGTGCAGTTTTAGTCCAATTGAAATCAAGATCAAGTGTAGCCTCCGCACGCAATGAGAAGACTGCTCACCAGTCGTGACATTCCACAAATCATTCGATGAATAAAGTTCTGTGGAAGCTGATCCCAACACTCAACCATCATTTGCTGGAGCTCTTAAAGGTTTCGCGGAGGTTGGCAGTGGTTTTGAATGACCCGCTTCATGCAACTCCAGACATGCTCGATGGGGTTCATATCCGGAGAACGTGACGGCCATCTGAGACTCCGAATCCCCAGCTGCTGCTTGAACACTTGCACCGATTCAGCACGATGTGAAGTGGCATTGTCGTCCTGGAGAGTGCAGTTATTGGTACCACCAAACTCTCGATGCATAAACGGGAGAACATGCCTTTCTAGGATGTCGATGTAAGTTGAGGCTGAGACACTTCTGTGGAGGAACATCAATTCTGTTTTTCCATTAAGGAAAATACCGGCCCACACATGTAATGACAGCGCTTGACTCTGTGCTAGTTGAACATATTGACTTAAGTATTCATTCCGTGGAATTCGCCAAACTCGTATACGGCCATCAGGATGGAATAAGCGGAAGCGGCTTTCGTCCGTAAAAATGATTCACCGACTCTGTGCATGGCCCACTTCTCCCTTCTTGAAGCATGTGCAGGGTGAGTCGCGGTCTCCTCTGCATCGCAGACCATTCTCCTTCAGACGCAGCCGTACGGCTTGCGCACTCAGGACATTGCCTCAATTGCTGCGTTCTCCCCACATTAGTCGCATAAGAGCAGCAGGCATCGTGGGATTAGCCCTAACTAATGCTACGAGTATCTGATCCGCTCTTGTGGTGGTGTTCCTACGGATACGACATTTACTGGCGTGCTGAACGGTCTCTATACAGCAGTACTTCAACCGCAGGTTGCGAAAGGTTTCAGGAGACCTGGGAAAATGCCTGTCGACATCACGGTGGAACGACCCGCTTTTAGCATCCCAACTGCTTCCCAACGTTCATAATTAGTCATTTGCCTCATTTTGTAGGTCAATGACAGAAGCCTTTGTCATGCATGACTTTTAATATCGGCCGACAATGGATGACTCATATTCCGATCAAGGTCATTGTTCGAGGTAGATAATGGACGAAGCTTGTTGGTGAACAGTTTTCAATCTTGATCGCTTTAGCGCAATTTTTCTAGAGAGAAATCTTAGTGTCCAGTTTTAGACTTTGTGCAGTATATAATTTCTGTGAAATACTAGCTCGATAAGACAGGGCATGCTAATTCAACTTACATCAACCAGAAGCAATATTGATTTAATTATCATCTATTGCACAGGTTATGTAATAATTCAAAACTTTTTTGTAATAGTAGGCAGCTATCAGCACCTAATATTTTTAATAGTATTTTAAAATCATTGTTTTTAAGTGAAAATCGAATTTGAAATGAATATTCGATGGTCAATGATTCATAGAAAGTATTTGAAGAATAATTTATAAGTTACGCATATCTGAAGGAAGATAGGAAGGCAATCTGTGTTGCTTTAGAGATCGTTAACTTTTAAAATTAGTTGTGCTGGCTCTCTCTCTTTCTCTCTTGCCTTTTTTTCTTTTCATATGCATTCTCTTCGAAATACGGAAATTGCAGGAGCATTCATGAATTGTTGATTTACTTCAATATATATATATATATATATATATGTATAAATAGAAAAATAAAACTAGAAGGGTACCTCAAACTAAGTTTAATTATGCTACCGATCAAACTCAATTAAACTCAGTTTGAGGTACCCTAGTTTTTATTTTTATTTTTCTATACAATAACCTTTACCATTTCTACCATTTTACTTATATATACGAGTATATATACGAGTATACTATATATATATATATATATATATATATATATATATATATATATATATATATATATATATATATATATATATATATATAGGTAAAAAGAAAAATACAAATGCTATAAAATATATATATAATGCTACAAAAGAAAAAACTGAAGAACAAAAGAAAAACTGATTTATTCAACGAAATTGTACAGAAATTTCAGATATCATATCTAAATCAAAGAAATCAAACATTAACAGCGTTGAGGCAAGGATGAAATAAATTAATGAACATAGCTTCCTTGGACTCACGGTCCAAGCGATTAGCGTCCGGGGACACCTGAAATAAAGGAATAGCACTAAAATGACCGACACCACAGCTCGCTATGTGTTTACTGACACTTAGCACACAATATCTACTGTCTTTGATTTGCTGGCGATGTACCGTCAGCCGATGTCGAAATACATCCCCCGTTTGGCCGATGTAGAACTTTTTACATCCTCCACAAATCATTTTATAAATTACGTTTGTTGATTTACAATGCTTGTTTTTTCGAATGTTAAATGTCTTTATGCCAGATGGGGTTTCGAAATCAACTTTGTTGCCTTCATCTATGATGCTGCAACACTTGCATCTTGGCTCGCCACATTTCGACACTCCACTAATTGTCATCCGGTTATTCTGTGACAATATAGATTGAAGAGATCTAGGTTGTTTGTAGGCTCTCATGAAATTACAATTTTGGAATGGAGTTAGAAGATTTAATGTATTTGAAATAGGACGTATAACTTTATTATGTATGTCTGGGTTACTCCTGTTGAACTCGTGTGTAACAGATAATACATATTGCTTATTTTAAATTCGTTTGATTTTAAGGCATCAATTTTCTTCATGCTGATTATTTGTAAATATTTTTCATTGCCTCCTTCTGTCAGCTGCGGATAGTCCGTGGGCGGCTCAGTTAACATCATAACATTTCCGTTGTCCACTTGAGTGCTTGGTCATTGGCGTGTTGGCAGCCGTCCACTTGTTTATGGATATCGTTTTATCGTTTGTTCGGCGCCGCTGAGTTAGCGCCCTGCTGAGATGTATGTACAAATGGAAAAATGTTCTTTTTGCTTTGCTTGTTGTTATTGCTGACATCAGAAGATTTGGCTTTATCAATCGCATCATTAATAAGGGAAGAAGGATAATTCAAAGTCAGTAGACGAATTTTTAATTCATTGTAACGGTAAGTTCTTGTATCTTCATTTGAAACTATAATCTTTATGCGACGTGCTAAGTTGTCGCATATTTGATAACATGAAGGGGATGAGCGGAATGGAAGGGAACATAACTCATTGTGTCAGTTTGCTTTCTGTATATGTCTGTGCTTATTAATCCATTGACTGTGTCTTTTGTAACCATCCCATCAAGAAAATTTAAAGAATCCGTGTTCATTTCATAAGTAAATTTAATAGATGAATCTAGGTTACATACTATACTTTTTGAATAATTCTAATTCGCCGTATTTGTCATCCCATATGATCCAGCAGTCGTCGAGAAACCTTTTCCATGAGTTGATAATTAATTCACATGTGTCAGAAAAAACGGTTTGAACAATGGAGTACATTTTTTCTTCGAGAAAACCCATAACTAACGTGGCGTATGCCTACTATACATTAAATCTTCTAACTCCATTCCAAAATTGTAATTTCATGAGAGCCTACAAACAACCTAGATCTCTTCAATCTGTATTGTCACAGAATAACCGGATGACAATTAGTGGAGTGTCGAAATGTGGCGAGCCAAGATGCAAGTGTTGCAGCATCATAGATGAAGGCAACAAAGTTGATTTCGAAACCCCATCTGGCATAAAGACATTTAACATTCGAAAAAACAAGCATTGTAAATCAACAAACGTAATTTATAAAATGATTTGTGGAGGATGTAAAAAGTTCTACATCGGCCAAACGGGGGATGTATTTCGACATCGGCTGACGGTACATCGCCAGCAAATCAAAGACAGTAGATATTGTGTGCTAAGTGTCAGTAAACACATAGCGAGCTGTGGTGTCGGTCATTTTAGTGCTATTCCTTTATTTCAGGTGTCCCCGGACGCTAATCGCTTGGACCGTGAGTCCAAGGAAGCTATGTTCATTAATTTATTTCATCCTTACCTCAACGCTGTTAATGTTTGATTTCTTTGATTTAGATATGATATCTGAAATTTCTGTACAATTTCGTTGAATAAATCAGTTGATTACCTTGACAAGCCAGAAACGGCTGAAATCGATCGGCAGCTGATAAAAGTTGTTTTTTCTTTTGTAGCATTATTTACATATATATATATCGAGAAAAAGTTATGCATACTCTTTATGCATTTAGATTCATGCGGCGTTATTTTACTTCGCTTTCCATTTATTTGCAGTCTTAATCGTTGAAATCTAAATAAGTAAACATTTGAAATATCTGTCCTCAAGGTTGCGTGCACTCTAAACCAGCACCTCCTAAATCACACACTAAAGCAAGACACTATTCGTAACTAATAAAAAAATCCTAAAGTAAAGCGTTTTAGGAGGCTAGCGCACTAGGGTTATTGTTCTCTTTAGTATGTCAACATTCTATTTCACGCAACCTCCTAAAATTCTAGTGTGTGGCGCTTTAGGATGCAGGTTTCTTCGATTTTAGGAGGTGCTGGTTTACAGTGTGTAATAAAATGCTTCAATCTTCACTGATCAAAGTGCAGCACGCTGTTATTACAAGAAAACGAAATGCCCAGACAACATATCATCCAGGTCCCATCATATCAACCAGCGTGCGCAGTACACAGACGGTCACCAGACTGTGTGTTATGTGAATGCTGTACTTTCAAGCGTGTCTGATTCAATTATTTACATTTTCAAAACTATTCGTCTTGTTCTATCTTCAAAACATTTAATTGAGTGCGTGCTCTGCACTTTGTATATTAGAATAAATTTTATCGTCAAGCATGATGACATTGGCGGAGATATGTTGCAAGTATCATGTACAGGTTTTGTACCAGATGTGTGAACGCTATCGATGCATAAAGCTCGGGAAATTTTGAGAAACAAGTAGAAGTCGGGAATAATTGAGAGCAGTGCCAAGGGAATTGCAAATCTATGTGAGAATAATTCATAATGGGATAAGCTAAAAGTTGTTTAAATGTCCTTAACCATGCACTCACTACGCATCTATACTATACTGTATTTATTACGTCTGTTTGTATTTTGTGAATGATAAAATAAAAAATGCTTTACTACGAGCAATGTGCAATTCAATCATTATTAAACCAAAAATCATCAATTAGCGCAATATATGTTCTTAGGCTACCAATTACAGATAATGCAATAAAAAGATCGTGTCCTACTAATGCCGCACTTCTCATGGGTCCACAAAGTACAAGAACAGCACCTCAAAGATATACGGTAAGACGTCTTTCTTACAAACTCAGCATTCGTAATCGACCACACAAGGCTAATCCCTTCCCTGAGGGGGTGGGGAGAATACTTCCGGTAGGTAGGCCTTGCATTGCCTCAATCAGATTGATTGAGCATCAACTTATTACTTTTGTGAATATGAGCAACATTGACAGATGTACTTTCCTCACAACTCTTCATAAACTTAATTGTGTAATAAATCAATGATTACTTTCTTTGCACAGAAAGATGACAAATGAATTCGAAAAACAGAAAATGCCTAAGTGAATAATTACAGGTAGCGAAACCATCACAAAAAGAGTTTAATCTAGAAAGCTATCTTGTTGTTTTCAGGTTCTTGTCGACAACGCACACATGGCATTTGATTCTTAGTAATGGAATAAAATTCTTCACAATCCAGAAAATCAGATTTGGGAACATCGTTTACCGTTCACTCAATGTGAATATTGACAGAAATCCGGTCTTTAAGAATTCATTATAGGTCTAGTTGCAGCAAATTACAAAATGATTCTATTGGAATGTTTATTGGGATCTTCACATGCGCAGACCTTCTATAAAATTCTGATTCACAAGGCCATCTGCGGACCTCATTTGAAGTATTATTTGAATAAATACGCGTAGCAAGAAATGCATGCATTGGAGAATCCCTTTCAAGCCTATCTCCTCCTTATTCCATTCAGGGTACAACTATTTTAAAAATTATTCGCGGACGTCCTAGGTGAGAGGATGAGAATGGTGCTATAAGAATCGATATCCTCTTCCTTTTGATCATCACTTTTTCCGGCTTTGGTTATGATGTTGACCCAAAACTTACGGTCGAAAACTTCCCCCCCCCTCTACTGCTGTCAAGGGTTGGGCATGAGTAATTTTGTCAAAGTTCATTGATGGGAACTGTTGAGCATTTGTTGTGTCTTTCCTTATCTTTGAATGAAAATTTGTATAGACAAGGGCTTGTCTCCAAAATATTCTTATAACTGCGGATTTTTTGCCTTGTACATGGCCTAATGGCATTGTGAAAATTTTCCAAATCCATCCACAAAGCCGCTTTGACAGCCCAGTATTCAAGGAATGACAAATTAGTTTCAAAATACGATGTTTCCCTTCCAATGAAATGTCCAAGCTACATGGGGAAAGACATCAAATCAATTGTTCTGCCTTTGCGGCTTGCCAATAATGTGACGTATTTTCTGAGCCGTTGAACAGAATTTGCTCGCTCGTTTTCTGACATGTCTTTTTGTTGGTTTACATCAGGTGACAATATCTGAAAACATTTGTACATATCGCATTCAAAGTTTCTTGTCATACGAATACGTAGAAGCATTTGTCGCATTATTGTGATGAAATTATCGTAAAATAAGAATTAAGGCCTCTTGTAGAAGAATCTTTTTGTCAGCACAAAATACATGTACAAAGAATGTACTTCGCTAACTTGATTCTACTCTTTTATTAAAACTTGGGCTTGGGGTTTTGGTCTTCCCAACCTTGCTGAGCGAAAGATTAGAAACCACAAACCTTATATCAGCATAGTATCTTCAGTTTGAATAATAGCAAAGATGTAAGTCTAGCAAAGCGACAGTGTTTATAAAACTATAACGGTAGGGTTGCACATGCAATTCTTGGACACTCAGATATAATGAGATGCAGCAACTGAACTTTCAAAAATGCAACCATCAACATTCATAGTGGTAATGTCTCAAGCGTTTTCGATGATTGGAGAAATACAAATATCACACACACACAGAGGATTAGATTGTTTAACCGTATCACTTTGCTAGACGTGCAAACTGATTCAAACAGATGGCACATACAGGAACTTACTACGTGGGCAAAAAGAAATTTTCAATGCCTTACTGAGATATGAAAAATAGTCGTGCGTCGCTTGCGGATTGCTGTGAATTCCCTCAAAATGACACGATTCCTTCAGATTCAACGAATTCAGATCATTGCGCAAAAGTTTTATCGATAACATTGGTCCTTACGATCATTATTAAAAAAGTTAGCAGGCGCATGAAAAAACGCTCCCAACTTCTCTGTAGAACTTGACATCGTCTGTGTCTCTTTGCTGTGAGATCCGGTTGTTAAGAGTCATTGAAATTTCGCACAATTTGGCATGTTTAATGTTGAAGTGGCTGCTGATTGTTCGATTTCTATGGTATTTTGTCACTCTATGGCATTTTTCACCAGAGTTTCATGTTACAATGCTTCCTTTCTAGTCAAACAGAAGAGCAGACGCCCGGTCTAATTCTGTGATCACAAACCTCGTTTTATACAATGAAGTTTTTCGAGGATGGACCGGGACTTCTTGCCCAAATCTTCTTCGTACACGTAATTGAAGCCAAAATGCTATCATCACCACGCACTATCTCTTCTTCACAGTCATGCTTCTTCCACTGTCCAGCTTTCAGGGCCAGATTGATTCCTTTATAATCCTGCATATACAGTGAGACTCTTTTTTCGAGGACGGACATTTTGTCCAAATTCACCTCGTACATGTTTGGCAATCTCTGATCGGTCTACGTCCATATTGCACACTGATCGTCAATGCTCCATCAGACAATCTGGAATACATCTTCAATGAGCACTCAGGGCACCTGAAATTATATACTGCGTCCAAAGTATTTGTAGGGGCTGGTCTCACAACCACCCAAAGTGATCGAGTAAGTTTCACCGACACCTTAACTTCAACTTTCCTCAGAATGCTGGCCAACTTGTCAGATACACCGGGAACACAAGTCAGGGAAAACGATGCGATGGAGACGATAATAGTAAAGTCTGAGAGGCCGCATACTCGGTAGATTTAGTCACAGACACGCAAAGTAAGATGGTGCCCGATGGTGTTGAATCTGAAGCATTTAATCTACAAAAAGGTCTACCCCAAAGAGATAGTAGTATATCGCCAACCCCATTTTCTATATTCATGAACTCTTCGGCGAAAGAAATTTGCGCAAATATTGAAGCCACAAATGCCGCGACAATTGGCAGTATTCACATACCATCTCTGATATATGCAGATGACATTCTCCTAATGAGTAATGATAAAGCTGGCTTGCTCAAGCAAATAGAAATAGTCGACAAACTTTGCAACGTCAATGATCTTAAAATTAATTACGACAAAACAAAAATTATGATTCATAATGTTGCATCTGAAAATGATTACTTAGATATTAACTTAAACAATTATACAAAGCAAATCGACATAGTCAAAGAATCTAAATACAGTCCGTTTCATAAAAAGTTGATCATCCTAAAATTTGACTAAATAAAACATAAGTATGATACAGAAAGCATTTTTCATGTTATTTCATGTCCCTAATATATTTAAATGTCCTTATATAATCTGATAAGCTATGATACAGTAACGGTTTTTAAGAAGCTAATATTTTGTGGCCCTACCCTTATTGTCAATGACATTACCAATTCGTCTAGGCATTGATTCGATGATATCGTTGATTTTTGACTGATCTAACTTTCTCCTTTGACTGATCTAACTTCTAGTCGCTTGCTTGTAGCTCGCAAGGAAAACCCTAGTTTTAGCAAGGCTGACACTTTGCCTTTTGTGAATGCGATCTCGTTATTGTTCATTTGTGCTTTGTATTGTTTTAACCGGTAAGAGATAGATTTCTAGCTGAAAGCAATCAGGAGTGCTGCCAACACCACCGCAACGAAGTCAGGAGGCTATGGAACATGAAGTCCACTTAATCACATGTAGCAGTTACATTATTGCTGATGAATAATGGTGCTATACTGGCTCTGATTGACCGATTTTCTATATTTTTGTTTTGCTTGATAGCTTTTGGCTTGTAGAACAACATATTACATAACAAAGGAAAGAAATGTAATTTTATAAGAGTGAGGTATGATTTTGTGTAACATTGCTAAATGAAGATCAAATTATCTACTACTTTTTTATCTATAACAGTAAAACAACTCAATATTCATGCTTGAAATTTCCAACAATGATATTAGTAAGCACAAATGACATATCTTCCAAATTTCAGAGAAATTCGTTCAAGTTTGGCGGAGTTAGACAAAGTTGAAGTTGAGGCGATGTTTAAGGGTGATCCATTTTTTATGAAACAATCTGTACTTAGGATTTTGGATCAAATGATACTAAAAAAACATTTACTTTCTCTAAATAAAAAGGAAATCAATCAGCCTATCTAACCACCAAAAAATTGAAAGAACTTGGAGAAGTTAATGGAGCAATTGTAAGGAACACCTTTGAAATGCTAGCTTTTTCAAAAATGATGTACGGTGGAGAATTTTGCTTTCATAACAAATTGTCTGAATAAAATAAATACAGTTTCAATTCTACAAATGTGATCTATTTTTTATGAAACAATCTGTAGAAGTGTTTGGGACCCATTTCATGAACTAGGCTAGGTTTTCTATGAAATTACATTTTTTCTCGTTTCGTTTAGAATCTCCTACGATGATGAATTATCTTATGACTAAATCAACCTGTTACAGTCAGTGCATTGGTCGTTCGCTGGATAGCAGTATCAACAGCCAAAGAAAACGAATAAAAAGCCGTTCGAAAACGACAATAGTATTTTACATTCCAAAAAGAAATGAGATCGTTATTCTGATGTCAACAATGCATCATAATGACAGCGTGATGAGAAAACAAGCAAGCCCACAGAATTAGAATGTTTAAGCGTGTCACTTCCTAGAAGTGCAAACTGATTCAGAACGATGGCACTTAATATGGAATATAATGGAACTTAATAAGTGGACAAAAAGAAATTTTTAATACCTTACAGATATATGAAAAATAGTCGTGCGCCGCTTGCGGATTGCTCTGAATTCCTTCAAAATGCTCCGATCGCTACGACTCCTTCAGATTCGAAGAATTCAGATCATTGCGCAAAAATTTTATCGATAATGTTGGGCCCTCCGATCATTATTAAAAAAGTTAGCAGGCGCATGAAAAAACGCTCACAAACTTCTCTGTAGAACTTGACATCGTCTGTGTCTCTTTGCTGTGTGATCCGGTTGATAACAGTCACTGAAACTTTGCACAATTTGGCGTGTTTAATGTTGAACTGGCTGCTCATTGTTCGATTGCTATGGTATTTAGTCAGGAGATTGTGCCATTTCATTTACGTTACATATTCCAATGTTTCCCTTCCAGTCAAACGGAAGAAGAGACGACCTGTCTAATTCTGTGAGTAAACCAGATATCATTATGTTTTACAATCAAACCAAAGGGGCAGTAGATACTGTCGATCAGCTTGCTATTCATGCAGAGTGCAGCGACTGACAAGACGTTGTGCACCGGTATATTTTTTCAACTTGTTCAATCTGATGGGCATCAGCGCCTTCATTGTCATCAGTGCTAATCCACTATGGAACGCTTCAAACTTAGACAGGAGAAAGAAATTTCTTTCTGCAGACATTTAACTTTCTGCAGACTTTAAACATCCATTCAAAATGCGATGAAGATGAACGTGGTGATGATGAAGCACCGACAACCGCCCAGAAATCGTCCAGGAAGAGATGCCATAAATGTGCAAAAGACAGAACGGCATCACAAGAACTTGTGATCGATGCAAAAGATTGATGTGCATCGAGCATTCATTCAAGAAAATAAACAACTACTTGCAAGGCAGACGGTATAATGTAGCGCATTTCTGACTAGGTATAAGCGGAATAGGCTATATAAAACGGCTTTCCTAAAAGAACAACGTGGTTCTACATTTTCAAATATGCAAGCATGTTCATACATGTCGATGTTTTTTGAAAAATAATAGGAAATGGGCTGATTAATTGAATTAAGTCCCCGAGAACCCATTTCATGCAGTAACGTCAGTAAAATATTTCCTGAATTTCAGGGTTAAAGTAAGGGTTCAATAAACCATCAGAATTAATCGAAAATCCTGCTCTCATACTCGCTGTGACAAGCGATAAGTATAGACTGCCCCATCAGACCAATAAAGACGCTTCACTCTTCCTTGATAGTTACATCATCTGCATAAAGAAAATACATTACTGCAGCATCCAGTAAGAATTGAGCAACTTCTTGAAGTTAATGACAGTTGAAATCAATAACTCATGTCAACATGGTGTTGATGGGAGTAGTCCACAATCAATTGTGCTGTCATTGACTGTTCATCATTAAATGAAAGCCAGTAATTACGAAAATTTTTGTCTCCTTCCTTTCAGATAAGACTATTAATTCCACACTTGCCCAGAAATGCCATTACGGAATGACACATTTGCGAGCAATTGACCCCCGGACAAAAATTGTGCGTTACCGCCTATCCATGTAGATATTTGACTTAAAAGGTTAAATGTATTTTAGTGCCAATTTTGCAATTGCCGTGTACATCAAAACCAAGTTGTTGTATTAAACAATCATTTCTATGGTTTACCAATAATATTGAAAGGTTCAAGCAGGTTTCAAGTGCTTCGGGAGCATCTACCTCTGCACCATTGTCAGGAAGATATAAAACAGGATATGGAACCCTATTACAAGATATTCGCTATATGAGTGCTTTATATGCTTGAAACTAATTATGACTGCCATTGATGCATGTTTTGACACTTTAGTCAATCGCATTGTATTGCATTGTATCTAGATAACCAGACTAGGCCTCGTGCGTGTAGCCTATATAGCAGAACAGAACAGATCAACAAGCCTGTGATTGCCGTGACGATATAAGCAGGGATTGTCACAAATTAATCGCAGTAAGCCAGATTATACATCCATTATCTTGGTCGAATAAGCTGCGATAACGAACTGGTCTTAGGTGGGATTATTTAAATGGCAAGAATGGTAGACCTTTAGTTGCTATGTTAGCGATGCAGCCTACTTTCATTCCCAGGAAATTTCTAGGATCAAAAGCTGCTTATTGCTGTATAACGTGTATAGCTAAACAAAAATTGGATCAAGTAAATTAATAGATGTAGTGAGTTCGAATTTTAGTTTCCAATTTCAATTAATTGATTGGTGTATTTTCCAATCTTAATTAATCAATTGGTTCACCATTTGAAGTTCAATTGATTAGTTTCTCTGTCCCATTGAATTGCAATCAATTATGGGCAATCCTGGGTTGAGGGCTGCCCTAATTAAATCCTCGGAGTAAGTTAATTTAGGTCGAGGGTGGACTGGCATCCTATAGTAAGCGAGGAAGAACATTTTTGAGCAGATCGCAACTGACGGGAACATGACAATATCAAACCTTCGCACAGCATCACGATACCGGCAACTGAGGTTATTAAAATGTGCTACAGAGACTAAGAACACTATAGTACATAGCATCGCAAAATCATAACTAAGTTGTCAATGATAACGTGCATGATGCCAGGTCAATGTACCGTTTCATACATCGTTGCATACCAAGAAAAATGTGTTTTATTATCACAAATGATGCTATTTTATTCTGTTTTCAGCAGACTAGGATCTTAGATTGCCCTTAAGGGGGCAGATGATGCGTTCACGTGAAATCGTTTTTCACTCAGTAGCCGGACTCATCCCCACGACACTCTAACACTTTCCTGATCCTATTAGGCATGCTCGAGATCAAATTTCTTATCATATTTTGATCCAAGCGATCCCACTCCCTCCTCAACAGGAATTCTAGCCGATTCAAATTGTCTTCAAGACAAGACTGCGCGCGAATAGATCTCTTCAAAGAGGCCCAAACATGTTCAATTGGATTTAAGTCTGGAGACTTTGCTGGCCAGTCCAAGGTTCGAATTCCTGCCGATTGCTTATACGATCGAGTTGCACTTGCACGATGAGGAGGAGCATTGTCATCCATAAGAATCCATTCAGATGAAGGATCGCCCAAGCTGAATGATAGAGGGTAAATATGATCTTCTAACACTCGAATGTAGCATTCAGAGGTCATATTTTCTCTCATCACATGCAACGAGCTGCGTCCGTCACTACAAATCGCTCCCCAGATGAGCAACTTTCTTCCATCGTCTTGGTTTCTCGATGTAAAGAAACGATCAGGAACTCTTCTCCCAGACTTGAGCCAAATGCGCAGTCGTCCATCCGTAACTCGCAATCGAACTGCAGTTTCATTTGACCAAACGACAGGAGACCACTGAGTTCGCCAGTGACAATACTTAATTGACCATTGTAATCTCAGTTTCATATGGCGTTCAGACAAATTCAGCTTTGACGGTCTCTTTCGGCTGGAAAAGCCTGACCCCCTCAACCGTCGCCAAACAGTTGCCCTCGAAACGTTTGCACCGGCTGAAATTTCTGACAAAGAGGAAGAGGGATCACTACGAACAAAGTTGGTGATGTAGCGATTCGTTCTACGAGAAAGTCTAGGCCTACCAGTAGGTTTCGCATTAGGCAAATGGCAGCCTCTTTGAAGCCAAAAGTAGAGGGTACGACGAGGAATTCGCAATTCACTAGAAACTGCTGAGACTGACAGGCCAGTTTTGATCAAAGCAAACGCTTGAACGCTCGTGAAACCTTTCCTGTAAGCCTTCGCAGTATTCGCACTCATCGTGAACCGAGCGCTAAAAATAATGACAGTCTATCGACTCGAAGAGATCAAACAAATTAAAATCTTTCTTGTCATTCCAGCAGACGCCAGACGCTTGTCGTCAAGTCAAGATTTGCCTGTCAAGTCATCAGCTAGCTACATCTGGATGGTAGGGGGGTTGGTAGCAATAACAATAGCCGATGAGAATTCTCACGTTCGCTGTCCTTTCTGTACTGCGCTCAAGGTCAAATTGATTTCACTGTCGACGATTCGAATAGAACAGAAAAGTACAGGAAAGTTCAGCAAATCTTAACATTAGTGCAGTGAAGCGTAACATCAATCAATTTTCAAAAACAGCATATCATTCGAAAGCGCATCGTTAGACTAACCTGATAGAGCAATTGATTCGATTAAATAATGAGCTGTTTAGATAAAATCTGACGTTGAAGCAAACGTGTGATTTTCAGTTTTTTGTGCCTACTGACCGCAACTGACCACAAATAAACTTGCACTATACATCAAAAGAAACTTCAGAACATTAGCTTCAAGATGATATATAGTTTACTGAGGAAAAGCAGCTATTTCCAGTAGAAATTGAAGATTGAAAACAAGATAATTTTTTTTGTGCAATTATTTATGAAACGGTCTGTATGTAAATTATTATCTCGAATGCATTTCACAGAGATTAGAGGGCTCTGGACTCGATATAATTTATTGGTCAAAAGTAAAAAGTAGTAAGTTGCACTTCGCACCGCGTGACGGGCCTTCGACGTCCAGCGGTCGATGGTCAAATAGCGGTCTGCATACTCGGTGTGAAGATTTATAAAGAAGTGAATGATATTAAGAATTCCGTTGTTTTTATAAATGAAAAATAACGCCAGAAGTCTCATTATAATCGTGTATTGCCACAAATGCGTTTCGTCTGCTCTCAGTCGGTGTGATACGCAGAATGAACCAAAACTGATGGAGACATGAATACTGTTAGTATCGATCAAGCAATGTACAGTCACAGGTCAAGCAAGCGCGAAGTGAATAAGTGAATAAGTAGTAGCTGAAGTACATGTATAGAAAAATTACTAATATGAAAAGAAAAATCGTTTACGAGATAAATGAAGAGAAAGTAAAAATTACCAAGGTAAAAGTAACGTTAACAAGTGCTCCTTCTGAGCACACAAGTTTGGTGTAAGCCACTTTATTGCTAAGGCCTCGAGTATATGCGGAAGTGCCAGGGGCTGTGATGACGGTAGAGTACCTTGAAGAACGACCTCGCCTGTTGAGCAGTAGCACAACACGTTTGCAGATGCTTCTTGATGGAGCTTTGAGGAGTCTTCTTTGATCTTGGGGGCCTCTTCTCAGCCGTGTTGAGCCACTGTGGGATGTTCTCATTGATGCGGTCCCGGAGACGTCGTCCTGTTCGGCCCACGTAACTGCTTCCACAGTTGCATTTGTATCCAACTGCAAATGCTGGGGCAAAATGTGCGCCCATGGGTACCCTTTGATTTGTTTGTATCACATCGTCTTTGTACCTTATCTCGTAGTAATAACATGCAAACGTTATCAACTTTTCTATTTGCTTTATGCTAAGACCAAAGGTGTCAATTAGATGCCAGTACTGTTCTTAACTTTTTATATCATATTCAATACCCAACTGCATTGTTGGGATGATATGATATAATTGTTTTACATCTAGCGAAATAAATATTAAGTCCTTTTCATTTGGAATTCTAACACTATTTAATATTTGGATTAATAGTTCTGTGTTACTTAGATGTGTTGGAATATGCTTAAGTATATTTATTTTTCAAGACGTTAGATATAATTCAATCAATTTTTCGACTGCTGCATTCTTCACCGAGGCTATAGGCCGTACCCGTTAGGGTTGTACGGTAACTTACCCGACGGTAAGTTACCGGATAAATTACCCGGTAAGTTACCGGGTAACATATATTTAAATTACCGGGTAATTTATTATAAAATTGTTGTTTTTCAGATATTGAGGAGTCTTCCACTTTGTTTTAACTCTTAAATATATTTTCAACTAACTGCTTGTAAATTTTTCTCCATTTCAAGACCGGTTTCACTTTAAACACGTGCGTAGTTATCGATATAGAGCAAATTGAACATTTCTGTCATTTTTGGATACATTACCGATTCTTTTAACCTGGCAATTGTCGTCAGATCTCGTTGGTTATGTTAGATAGCTGTGGCACTAAATATATTAGTGTTGATGTGCTCTATGTTAAAATTTGTCGGTTGTATTATGATGTAGGACCTATAATTTGGATGATGTAATACTGGTCTTGCCGTAGCTTTCAGTCGTATGTAAAAAGTCATGTGTGAAATCTTGTGTTTGAAGAGTTCATCTAGTTTATCAGATCAATCATAATATGCCTTTTGTGATGTCGAACAAGGAAAAAGACAATCGCGCGCGAGTAACGGTTTATTATCCATACAATAGGGGACCGGGCAAAGGGAGATTTCTCCCTGCCGCAACGACGGCAATGCATACAGTCAGGAAGGCTTCGCTACAAGCGGAGCCGAGATACGACAATGTATTCTGTCTCCGAAGTCTTTATCGCGCAAGAGCTGGCATATGAGAAGTAATACACAATAAGACATCCCCCCGTGAACTGAAGTTCACAAGAAAAATTAACATTTACTTCACAGGCAGTAATAGTCTTTTAGCCACACTGGCGGTCTCCTATCTCGTGATGGAACTATGTCATTTACACTTGATGATGGGAGTATTTCACCATCGACGGACGAAGCATCCTCTTCTTCTGGTGTCTCTGTCTCCGGCATAGGTAGAAAGGGTATCTGCCCTATGATGGGCACGTCTGTTTCTGTACAATGGCAAATAGGAAACTGCGCTGATCGAATATCTGATATGTGCCTAGGAATGCCATCAACATCAACACTCAAATCAGAATTTATTGCTGTAACTGTACCCTCTCCCCAACGAGCGCTACATCTATTGATTCTAGGTTTCACATATACAGCCTCACCAACAGCAAACTTGCACTTCGAAGACTTCTCAATCGTAACAATATCAGAAATTTCCGGTATTCGCCATTCATAATTACAAACACGCTGAGATGGAACAGATGATGGGTTACTGCCTTCTTTAGGAAGACTGTTATGCCAAAACGTCGCTTGTTCCGGGGACACTCCGCTTCTCGTCGCTGCTACCTTGATCGTCCGGTGAAAGCGTTCGATTATTCCGTTACCACTCGGGCGATAAGCGCACCTAAAAATTTGACGCACCTTCCACTTCTGACAAAGATTCGCTACAGCCGCTGACCTGAATGAAGCTGCGTTATCACATAAGAGTTCTGCCGGCGGTCCCCTCTCACGAAAAATCTCTTCTAGCAGTTTTACAATTGTACATGCGTCCTCTGTTCTCAATTTCCTGCAAATCGCGAATCTAGCCGGTCCGCAATCAATTAGTGTGAGATATAGACCATTATCATAATGCATTGTATCGCACGCCAACCTCCACCAAGTTCTTTTAACGCTTAATCCTCCTGTATCCCACTTTACGGGTGCAGGATCCACCGATGAGCATTCGGTACAATTTTTCACGATATCTGCTATCTCTTCTCTGGATGCTCTCAACCCCGCCTTACTAACCAAGTACTTGGTGCGGTCAATGCCGAAATGATGATGACTGTGTAACTCTCTTATTTTTTCCTTTGTATCATTTTCAACGGCAACGCATGCAAAATGTCTTGATTCTTTCTCCACTGCGTCTAACCACTGTTTATGAACACGTGTAAGTATGTCAGCCTTGTTTTGATGGGACGGTATCAATTCAGAGTGTATGTTTAAATCGTATTCATTGCAAAGCTCCTTCAATAGGGACAACCTTCTGTCAACTAGCATTTCTGCCATGCCATGAGTCCTCGACCTGAATTCCCCTTTGATAGCCGATGTGAGCCAACTGTTCACAGTAGCCGAGTCCGTCATAACCTTGAAGTTACTAAGCTTCCACTTCAGAGCCAAGTTTACGCCCCGTATCACCGCATCTAGTTCTGCGACATTGATATGCATCTTGTCATCCTTTTTTCTGAGCCATCCCATGTCTTCAATTTGTTCCCCGTTAATTTCTAGCAAACATCCAATACCAATACTACTTGCGTCGCACCAAACCTTTACATCAGATTGTAACATATCTGTGCTGGCCTCCCAAATCCCTTTGACGGGATCATCGCCACATTGGACCCTCTTAATTGTTTCGCGCATCATGTTCTCTACAGTAGATCCAACAACATCGTTCCATGCCGTTCCTTTGCTATGCCGCTTCATGAATCCACATGCTACGCGCAGCCAACCAGCTACCGGGTAGTGGCCTACTAACTGACCACATATGGAGAAAAGTTGTCGTCTAGTTACGCTCTCATTATCATCGAGTATTGGCACGTCATTACCTCTAGTCCATCGTGCGGTTCCATTGTCGGAATAAAGTTGCAATCCAAGAACTCGAGCTTCACTCAGTTTCTCTGGCGGCTTTGTCTTCAAGCCGTATTTATTCAAATGCTCAATTACCTTCTCCACCGACACTACCTCTTCATCTACCATTATGTCATCGATGTAATGATCCGTTGCCTTTTCTATCTGTTTATCGAGAGATAAAACCCGGCGCAGTATAACCGACATAATTCTCGGAGCGCAATTTAACCCGAAGCCTAATCTTGTCAAGTAGAACAACTTGCCCTTGTACTTCACTGTTTGATAAGGCCACAATTCTGGGTTTACGTGCAATTGCAAATACGCTTTTCGAAGGTCCACCATTACGATTTTGCTACCTCTGTTTCTCCACCGTCGCAACGTCTGGTCACATACCGCTGCTTCAGCAGTGTGAGATGAAACGAATGCATTTAACTCTCTGAAATCTAGCACTGGACGCGTTTTCCCTTTAGTAGCCTGCTTAACAGCCATAAGAGGAATAATCGATACATTGGTTGTCTTGGACTTGTCATTTTCATCTACAGGTTGTAAAATTCCCTCTTCGATCCATTCAAGGATTTCAGCATCAAATTCTTCTTGAATGTCATTTGGAATTTTGTAGCAGCTGACCCTATTTTTCATCACTGGGGTTTCAGTCAATTTCCAGGAAACCTCCCAATTCGACCCATTAAATCTCGCTGAGAAGTCAATGTCCTCAATTTCCTCAATCAACTCGGCACTATTCTTTGTGGCGAGAAGCGCCAGTCTACTGTCTCCCTCCGAATAAGGAACTACCTCTCTTAGATCATGCTTCGGCATTTTTAACTTCACTAAGTCCGCTATAGATCCGAACCTCACTTTCCTCTCTGAGTCGATATGAACGCCTTTCAACTTTGTGACTATGTCTAACCCAATCAATATGTCGAAATCAGAGAGGATCTCTTTTAATACCAAGCACTCATTATGAACCGTGAAATCATCGACAATAATGGTCACCTCACACCTGCCCATCACACCAACCCGACTGCCATCTACCGCGACAATATTTCTATCTCCACACGCATCAACGCGCTCAACTGAATTACGATTAATTACCGTCTGAGTACATCCTGAGTCAACTAAGGCCCGCAGTTTCCTATTTCCCATTCTTACCATAATTGATGGAAGCGCCTCTCTATTCAATGGGAAGCCGCTGGCGCATACGATTTCCCTTGCTCGTTTCCCGTCGATGGCTTTGTGCAGTTTCTTGCCAGGTGCCCCAACTCTCCGCATCGCCAACAGGTTCGACTTTCTGCCTTGTGGCTACAATATTTAGCCAGATGAGCTCCGCTGCAGATGTAGCACTTTCTTTGCGTTGAGGATTGTACAGTTCTTTCGGCTATCTTGTTTGGGTTGGAATTGGCAAATCCAGCTGCTGCGTATGAATTACATTCCTTCGCCCACTGAGATCTTTGTGACAATAGGACGCGAGCCTGCTCACAGAGGGTTGCGATTTTGCAGGATGCCGAATTCGTCCCGGATCTTAATTGTAGCGATACGTCCATCGGCAATCCGACCACGAACGCATTGCGAATCAGTTCGTCTCCCGTGACACAAGCAAGCTTAGCCAATCTTCGTAGATCTGTTAGGTACACGTCGACTGCTTCACCAGGAGCCCATTTTCTGTTACGGAATTGGTCGTAGGCCTCAAAACGGTCCACCTCAAATGCTGTTCGTAACGCTTCTTCGATTTTCTCCGATGTCTCCTTGTCTTTTTCCTCCATTTCGTCGTACACCGAAAACGCTGAACCTTCCAGGTAAAGAGGAAGGAAAGTAGCCAGGTCAGCCACCTTCTTCATCTTGGCCACCAGCTTGGCTTTCTTGAGCCATGCGGACACATCGCCGTTGCCATCAAAGCACCGTATCATTGCTTTGAATTCGTCAGTCATAGCCGTGATAGCTTGTGATGTCGAACAAGGAAAAAGACAATCGCTCGCGAGTAACGGTTTATTATCCATACAATAGGGGACCGGGCAAAGGGAGATTTCTCCCTGCCGCAACGACGGCAATGCATACAGTCAGGAAGGCTTCGCTACAAGCGGAGCCGAGATACGACAATGTATTCTGTCTCCGAAGTCTTTATCGCGCAAGAGCTGGCATATGAGAAGTAATACACAATAAGACACCTTTTATAACTGATGATTTTGTCGTGTTATAATTGTCGGCAGTGGCTTTCGCCGCAACCTAGTTTGATCAATAAGCGTATTTTGGCTACTGATCCGCCCTTGATAATGTCAAATTTGCTGTATTTTGTACCACTACGACGCAGCGGTACCTTCATGCTAAATTGTACAATTAGCCTTGTACATCCCTTTACAAATCGATCGCCTCATCTGTTGGCTCAAACGTTGTAGGCCACATAATTTCTGCAATCTAATATTTCTTTCAATCTAAATTAATAGAAACATAGATATTCTGTATGAGAAAAACAAAAATAACTCACACAGACCTAGGTAGTATGAGTCTTAAAATCTCAAATTGCAGTTTTCATAAAAAACGTTGAAAAATCACATTCCTGGTTTTACCCTTACACTTTTTAATAGTTTTCGTAGGCTATGAAATGTGCGAAATGGATTTAACAAGTCAAGATAGTGCGAACGACTACCAAGAAGGTTACAGAGCACTGGTTTAGAAGATATTGAAGGGCCCCTTTAGGACCGTGTTCGGGGAAAAGAACAGGTAGGGCCGAGGTTCAAGACTAGAAATACTTCTTAAGTGAAAGACAAGAAATGATGTTAAAAGATTAAGACAAGAAAGCCTAGGAAAAAAAGGAGTTATCTGATATTTGTCTTCTCCAGTCTCCTGCAATATACTGTCATCTTATTGTCAGGGGTCGCCTTGCGATGTGCATGTGGTCACCACTCTCCTACGCCGATCCACTTGATCATTCGTCGCACGTGTACTTTCTGCTAATCTCATCTGTGAAAAATCCATACCCTTTGCTAATTTAATAAATGAAGAACAAACAGCACGAGTTGGTGAAGCCTTTCGTTCATTTTTATCAAGGCAATACATGAACTGTGAACACAGATTTAGAGAGGAACAGATGAACTGCTTTCCGCAATTCACGCTCACGGCGTTGAAGCCCGCCGATCGGTGTTTACTTTGATGACAATTTGCGATAGACAGGCAAGAAATGTGTTGACCAGATGGGATGGTTATCGCGTTGAGGCGATAACATCTCACGTTTTTGAAAATTTGATGATTATGCTCATGTGTATGACATATATGTGTGCTGTCCATTTTGAGATAAATTGATGTCGACATCATTCAACAGCATTTCTGTAGGGCTGCTTAACAAGAATTTTGATTTAATTAGATGATAAGTCGTCACAGGTGTATACTTTATATCGTAATAAGTGGGCTGTTCTTAAACTGACCTGTTACTTTTTCATGATAATTCCGGAGCAATGGTGACTTCATGTTGTGTTCCTCAGTGTACGAACAGAGCATCGAAATATTCGAATATTTCTTTTCACGAGTTTCCTCACAGCAACCCTCAATTGCTTGAGCAGTGGCTACGGAGGATCAAGCGAAAGAATTTTAAGCCAGCTCGACATGTTTAATTCGTGTGTAGTGAGCATTTCTTGGAGAGCGACTTTAAAGCTTATTTGACTTCACGAAAGAAAAAAGAAGATAAAGATCGCCGCACTGAGTCGACTGAAGCTGCCTGTTGAAATTTATGCCCTGTTGCATATTTTTTCACCAGTAAACTGAATGGCGAAGTTCTTGCATCCATGATTCAAACGATTATTAAGAAATGTCATGAAGTCGGCGCGCTAGTCAAATGTCTTGTTTGCGATGGAAATTCCGTCAATTTTAAAGCTGCTGAAAAGTTAGGAGTTGCGCTACTGACCCGAAAAATGTAAAGACTCATTTTTGTATTCGTCAAGATGAGAAAATTTATTGGATTTTTGACGCTTGTCATCTATTAAAACTGGTCCGCAACTTGCTCCACGATTACCACCTAGTTTTGGTGTATTTACTATAATTAATGTGGCTGAAGTTGCTTTCAGATCATTGTTTCCTGGAGTATGGAATGCCTCCACTCTCCCTACAGGATGCAATTTGGACATTAAGGTGGAGCATTTTGTCCTGAACAAGATAAACGTTGATACTGTATTCCCAGAGCTGACAGACCATTATTTTGATAATGATGCCTTAAGAAACAATCACCTAATAACCCTGGTAAGAGTAATTGCTTTCCAATTCATTCGACTTCGATTGTTAAAGTATGGAAAAATATATTTTGAAAGAAACATATTTTCAACGGATGTCCAGTCGAGACATCAGGCTACCAAGTTGATGCTCTTCAGGGGTAAATAAAACATAGAAATGCAAATCCCCTATTGTTTTTGCTGAACATCATCATGTACATTATCACAGGAAAACGTTGGTAAGTTTGAATTATCTGTATCTCACAAATGCACTACGGAAAGACGTTTTGCTTGATACAGAATTCACTTTAATAGCGATTTATTATTGATCACTGATTTTAACTTGTGTGGATGTATTCTCATTTTAAAAATTTTTATTCTGCGATAAATGGGAAAAAACTTGAATCTGAATGACTTAATCTAAAAGAGGCTCAATATCTTGGGTACTTTATTTACTAATTAATAGGTGTGACACAATTCATGGAGCCTGCTTACTTTGTTGACAAATAAATCATTTGACAAAATGACAATGAAAGCTATTCAAGTATGTTTATCCTGCAGCAGTCATCGCTGTGATCATATCGCGACTTGTTTCTTGCCCGTCTATCGCAAACCAGTGTCTCTCTCGTCCTGTGTTTACCGGCTTCAAGCAGGTGTGTAAATAGTTCATCTGTTCCTCTCTAAATCTGTGACTGTGAAATGCAGTGTGGAATTACGTAAAACTGAATGGTTATCGGACTGTGATAAGGAAATGATTGACCGAATGTGACTTCAAGTTAAAATGAAAGTTGAATCAGAAAGTCTCAAATCAACTACTGAGAATATCTATCTCCAATAGAGAAGTGAAGGGTAAAATCAATATAGTCAAACTTCAACTGAAAATAGTTATTCTGAGATTTTTTAAATTTCCATTGTTGTGCACCATTTTCTTGGCACGTCAATCTTTAACACGCGTATATAAGATATTATCCACTTTTTTTCAATTTTTTCAATGTCTCTTGATTCGTGGTCTGAAATAAATACGCATCATGTCGGCATAGCCTACCTGTAGTCCTTTATCCACTAATGAATCCTTATGACGATGGGTCTTTCTAAATTATGCAATTTGCAAATGTGATTTTTTTCGAATCAAGCACAGACTATCTGATGAACACGAAAAGATCTTGCTCATGTACGTAAGGATAGGTTAAACTTCATCGCTGAAAATGATAACCAATTAAAGATACCCTGGTACAGAATAAAATCATTGGATTACTTAATGACGGACTCTTAGTAAACATTCACTGTGAGTCATCAGAACCGGAAAATCAGATAATAGACCATGTAGCGCCTTCGAAGGCCCAAATATTTTCAAGGGAAGAGCCAGAAGTAACCGATGATGCTGAAATACGTTTTTCCCTTTATCCCTTTCTTAAAATAAATTCTGTCGGAATCAATGTAATCGATGTAACTCGGATAACTTGGAAACTAGAAAATATCCATAGCCTATATTAAAACTACATACTCATTTTCCCCCATGTTCTGCAAAACTTTGCTCATTTTGTCCCGTTTCACCTAAGATGCTATAGGCCTAACTGAAGAAAAGGCCGCAACTTTCAGAAATGTAATGTGCACTTGAGATACCCAAGATGACGGCTGTCCTCAATGATAGTTTTGGTTGGCGAAATTTCGTCCATGAGAATCAGTATGATAGACATGCTCACATAAGTAACGGCTTCATAAAAAGTCATGGGACCCTTCACAACTGTAATAACACTTTCTTTGGCGCGGTTTCCTCTCATGGCATTTCAGAAAGTGTCAAACATGTCACGCACGGGACAGTTTTGATTTCTTTGTAAAATATTAGAAATGTACAAAAGCGCTATAAATCTAACTTACCATATTTTGCAAATAAAATACTTACAGAATGAGGATAAATGAGGACATCAAGTATCATTTCCTCTTACTGAGATAAATAGAAAAAACTGCTATTGAAATAATCGATTTTTCGTTAACTTTTAGTATATTGCTGTATAATTAATCAGTTTTTAGTATAAGTGACAAAATTCAACAGATACAACCAATCATCACTCTACCAGTAACGGAGAAAAATATCAACTACAATTTCTTCATAAATTCATAAACTTGATGTCTCGTGCGGCGTGCGTGACAATCGAAAAGCAATTATTGATTAATTAAAAAAATGATTTTTCACAAAACCAGGAATAGCATGTGAATCAATTGTCTGTCTTTTTAAACCTCAACGGTATGTCTTATCCTATCTAACAAAATGTGCAAGACTTTGGAATTGAGGTGCTCGCACTTTAGGCGACTCTGTCATGGAACATGTCCCAAGGAAAAATTTTATTACCAAACGATCAGTCAAATCATATACTTATTTCTCGAATTAAAATGGTGAATTGTAGAAAGTACATTTCAAATCAAATCATTTCCACTTACCGGAAACAAACACCCCCATTAACATGTATCTCAATCAGGATTGCGGAAGCGTTTGCGCCTCCATTGCTTCCAGGCCCACTGGAAGCGCTTTTGACTGGAACATTCCATCCAAATTCCTGTCACTATAACATTGGGCTCTTTATGTATGTATACCGATCGCTTCTTAAATTTCATAATTGAGCTTCTCTGTAGAATGCCTACAATACTTTGTTATTGTTACTTATTTATGTTATCACTTATTCAGTTGTCTACTCATATAAACTGCAAAATCCATTAATGAAAAAATACATCAGACTTTATTTTACGATAGGTCTCCATAACCTTGTTTTATATGCGTAGGCAGAACACAGCAGACATATAATAGGTGAATTGGGAATAAGCTAAATTTCAGTGGAATTCTATGGAATAGGTTTAAATAGTATGCCTATCATATTTATTTTTAGATGCCATCTATTTTTCCGCGCTAGTTTTCTGTGCTCCTGTTTCCGCTTTCACTCGAAATTACCGCTTCCGTTTCCGCAACACTGATCTCAATGACATTGATGAATTGGACGATATGATAGATTTATATGTTTTAGGTACATTTTTTATTTCCATTATATCTCAAAACTCACATATCACTTTCTTTTTTAGATGCCGAAGAACTT
The DNA here is from genome assembly GCA_907163375.1 of Prostheceraeus crozeri. Lineage (NCBI taxonomy): Eukaryota > Metazoa > Platyhelminthes > Polycladida > Euryleptidae > Prostheceraeus > Prostheceraeus crozeri. The sequence goes on along the minus strand of CAJQUW010017010.1, from coordinate 13,788 downwards.
TTGCGATGTTTGGAATCATTTCTCAAAAATTACTGTTGACAGAAAAATTAAAGGATTTTGCAAGTATTGTGATACCTCATTTGTCGCAAACGCCACGAGAATGAGATGCCATCTAACCGAAGGATGTCCAAAGGCCCCACCAGAAGTGAAAGAATTATACAGAAAGGAAGTTGTCAATCAGTCAGTTGCATCATCACGAAAGCGAATGAAGATAATGGCCTTTCGAAGTCTACCCACAGATAACGTAACCGTAGTCACTGGAAGTGATAACGAAGATAGTGATAGCATAAGTGAAACCTCTTCAATTAGTCACCAGTATGTCAACAAGATTTCACGAACTGATAAAGAACCTTCACACAGCCAGTCAACAGTGTCCATTTCAAACAATCAAAATCAATGCAGTATCCTACCATTTATCGATCGCGTTAGGTCATCGGAACAAACTGAGATTGAGGAATCATTATTCAAGGCAATTTATGTGACTGCTTCTCCCCTGATTTTGACAGACAATCATTCGTGGTGTGCATTTTTTGAAAAGATAAGACCAGGATTTCAAATTCCTTCCAGACAAAATCTTAGTGGTCCACTTTTAATGAAGGAGAAGAATAGAGTTAGCGATTACGTTCGAGGATTGTGCAAAGATTCGCCATCTATTGGTATGTCCGCTGACGGCTGGTCGTGTATATCGAATGATTCTCATATTCAAGTCTTATTTATGACTCCAACCCCGTTTTTCTTTAAAAGTATTCACTCAGAAGAAATGTGACACACTGCAAAATTCATGAGTGACATTATCTGCAATGCGATTGATGAATTTTGTGAATTTTCTAATGTAGAGGCTAAGAGCATTCGATTTTTGGTGACTGATAACGCTGCCAACGTGATATCTGCGTGGATCGAGATACGAAATCGATTCCCTTGGATAAACACGTATGGTTGCTTGGCGCATGGCTTGAATTTACTCGCTTCTGATATGCGAAAAGTTCTGTCGATCAGCACAGTTATAGCAGAAAATAGTGAAATATCCAAATTCTTCCGTTATAGACATGTTCCCCGATCCATCCTGCGCCTTCACAGTCCTCTTAGTGTCAAACTTGGAACTCCCACTCGATGGGTAAGCTACTATAAAATGTTGAAAAGAAATATTGATCTGAAAATGCGCTTCGATTGTCGATCATTGATACTAATTGCGAGGCGCCTCAACATCTACAGCTGAGAATTCTGGATAATTCAAATTTTTGGGAACCGACTGACGAAGTGGCTTCTCTTCTTCGACCTATTTCGCATGCTATCGGTGCTGCTGAGGAAACATAGATCAAAACAGCTCTTCAAAACCAATCGTTCTTATCAGAATGCGAAACAGGAAGGATTCTGTCAGCTTTTGACAAACGGAAAGAATTTTGTCTCTCAAACTTGCATTTCGCTGCAAACTTGCTGGATCCGCGATTCCGAGGTCGAACATTGTCTGAATTTCAGATGGTAGCAGCAGAAGATGAGATCTTAAAGTTGGCAAACCTTAAAAAGCTGCGAGTCGACGACGTAGCAACCGACCTGTTGGAATATAAAACGAAGTCAGATAACATATTCAACAGTGCGAGGCACATCTGGCAAATATGGTATCATACGCTGCTGATCCTGTCTTATGGTGGCAAGGGAATTGTTCGAGTCGAGTCTTGATGAAAGTTGCTGTGATTCTTTTGACTATGTGCGCCACGAGTGCTGCAACCGAGCGTTCAAACAAAGGATTTGGGTTACAAAAAACAAAGCTCAGAAATAGATTATCAGATGAACATGCAGCAGATTTAACCTACGTCGCTTACAACTTGAAGATGAAACAGCGCGCTGGACAACAAAAAAGAGGAGCAAGTAAATCCCAATTGATTTACCACAAGAATGAACAGGTTGTTATAATCCAAGAGGCAAATTTCGATGATGCCAAGAGTGATAGCGAAAACGAAAATTCTTCAGACGAAGAACAATGTGACATGTACATCGGGGATCTTCCAGATGAAGATTTGTCCATACCTGTACCAATGTTGTCAATGTTGATGAAACAAGAGTTGAATGATTTCTTGTTCCTGTAGTTCTCGAAAGACTACTTCTCTGCATGAACAGGTTTTTTTTGGCCTAAGTTTTTTTTTAATCTGCAACTGGTAGGCCTAACATGTAACCCAGCTCTATCTGCCGCATGCATAGGATACTAACACCATTCTCCCTCACAATCTACATGTATATTCATGGATAGTAATACACAGTGTCATTTGATATGCTCGTGATTTCTGAGCATAACTTTGATTGAAGTACTATCTTTGCTCCTGAAGATGATAGCGCTGAGCTATCGAAATGTATTGAACTTCCGCTAAAATACAAATACTTGACCTTCCACAAAACCACAATAAAAATGTGTCTCCATTGAAACATGTCTGTAATAAGCTCAGTATAATTGTAATATATCTCATAATTTTATATGATCGTTAAAGAGGCCGAATCATGCCAAGTAATTTCCTTGTATGTTTTTCTTTGTTTCATTTGTTGCATATATTTTTTGGAAAAGCAAAAAGCTCTACAAATATCATATTTTAGTTTTACCGTGAATTTTTTAATCGTACTGTCAATCAGCTGTCTGTAAAGCAGCTTTAATTTCAAAAGTTTTTCTTTTTATTATAAATACTTTTTTATTATCACATAGTTTTTATTCAATGCAATTGATATCAAAATTATTTTACATAGTTGTAGATAAACACGTCAAAGCAAAAGCCCACAGGTTTTGAAACTAAAAGTTGTAGTTATAATGCGGATACTTATTCGTAGCATAAAAAATGTTTAACAGCTTAAAAAAGGATAATTCTTGTGGAGTTTTTATGACACAAAAATCTAAAATAAATAGGATAAACTACTTTTAGCAATTGCTGGAGACCAATATTCGGGTTATAGATGTCAATAATTGCTGCCTACAAATGTACTGAATAACATTTTCGAAGGTCTACAATAATTGTAACCTAAGCTTGGAAGTTTAGCTGCCTTGATGAAAAGGTTTTAAGTTAGAATATGCAGATAAATAAGTGAAGGGAGCCGATATTTCATAAATTACCGTAACTTACCGGATAAATTACCGTAACTTACGGTAAGTTACCCGAAAAATAAATTACCGTAATTTATACAACCCTAGTACCCGTTGACCTTGTGGTCTTTAACAGAAATGTGCTGGTTTCGCTGTATTACTTATTAATTTTTCTGATTGCGGATTCAATTTAGTGCTCGGAACAATCGGCTTAATGAGATTATTTGCTTACTTCTCTATAGAGTCATACTTTCTTTCATTTATCAACTGGTATGTTTTAGTGTCTTTAAGATTCAATTCATTGATGCAGTCGTATTTTTTTACATTCACTGACGCAAAACCGATTACACACTTGAAGCTGACAATCAATAGAAGACATGAATTGCCTTGCTACAGTCTGCCCTCTCACTTTGATCGCCTCACATTCAACAAACAACGCTATTCTTAATATCATTCACTTCTTTACTATTTTCATTAATTCAAGAACTACATGTACAAACAAAAAAATCCAATATTCTTTATCAAAAACTGTTAACAAAATAGTATAAATCATCAGTTCAGAATATATCACTCCGATTCTTCGCTATCTTCCGAAGATGCTTTCGTCCGAGGAGCTTGCTACACCCTCAATATTGAAAGTCGTCTTTTGCCTGCGATCATGCAGACTTTCCAGAGTATCCAATTCCTTCACAGCATGAATGTTGCAGTCTTCACTTCCATCCAACGAGGTAGTCAATCCGCGAACATGAAACGACTTTTTGATGAGGTCCTTGTGCAATGAACTCCAAGCTGCAACTACCCATTTGCACATGAGGAGTTTGGTTGGAGGTTTCGGATTTCCCGCTGCAGTTTTGTTTGTTTGACACGCCGATTGTACGAACTCATTCTTCATAGTTTTTTAAGTATGCGGCCTGAAAGGGTTTATTCCAAGAAACGTCCGGCGCTTGAAGAAGAGATGTGCATCCTCCGGGAATCACCACTGTATCAGTGCGAGTAGTCTTCAGCTGCTTCTTGACAGGGTCTGTTCGAGGGATGCGGAGTCCTATCATTTTGATAGGACTCCGACTCCGGTTGACAAGCACATAAAGCCTAGTTTTTTTAAAAAAAACTGTCAACCTACATCATAGATCATTATAGATAGGCTTACCTGAACCTATCTTTAGTGATCATTGCTGTATCAATTATCAATCATTTTCGATGAAAGTTTATCAAATGTCGCTTCAAGTTGGATGCATGCGACTCGGCTCCTCCCATCTTCTTGATGTGTGCTTCACACGGGTTTTCTCCAGTCTCTACCAAGCAGGAAAATTCCCCATCCTTCTCCAAAAATTATGAGTACATTTTCGATTTTAATCTGGGGTTTAGAGGAGGCATCACACACGATTAACGTGAGGGTAGGAGACAACGTTCTCAAACAGATAGTATTTCACTTTTGTCTCTGATGTGACCTTTAGTGGGTAGGTGTGATCGAGGCAAGGTAGGCTTGTCTTCTCTACTAAATCCCCGAGTGAAAAGACAATCCTTTTTTCACTATCACGGTTCATTCCCTCAACTATTACAACCTTTGCATGCTCTGGTGTCTCGACTGTAGTTTTGTTTGATGAAGAACGTTGACATCAAAACAGCGACAGACAGCTTGAACGAGAATAAATAGTTTGTTTGTATTATGTTTCGGGTCTAGTTGTAGGCCGGAGTCCGGAGTCCTATCATTTGATAGGACTCCGACTCCGCATCCCTGGCTGTTCTTTGAACTCGGAAAGCAACCCAAGCGAGAAGTCGTCTTCCGAAAGAGAACGTACCCCAGCATCGTTTCAACCAGTCGTTCATCCATTATCTGTTACGGCAACGACAGCATCCTTGAAGTCAAGTAGCTCCTTGGCAATCCTCTTATCTTTGAAGGCGATATATGGGAGACGTTCTCGCCCGTCCGCCATTGCTGTGAGCATAACGGTGAGTTTTGCCTTGTGATTTCCAAATAAAAAAGACGTTTTAAGTTACATCAGGTTGCTATATGAAAGAGCAAGCAAATAGGTATTATGAACCTGTGTTTTCGATTTGTCGTATTTTGCATCGGATCTATCTAAATCACAGTTTCATCTGCTGCTCGAAATGAATCCATTCTGTAGCTGCAATTTTTTCGTTGATTACCTATATATGCCAAGTAACTTATGACAATTTCTCCTTGACATCATCAGGCGTTTTCTGAAACACAGAATTCCTTTTCGTAGGCTTAATCAATTACGTTGCAGAAATCGCCTAAGACAGCCGTCACTTGCAAGAAACTCTTCATTAGCTCTGACTTCAATTATTCTCTTTGCTTATTTTTTATGAGTCATTTTCCAGCTGATTCGAAGGCCTTTAGCTCGTTCTTCATTGATCCACCCAATAAGTTGTTCTTCCATGAAATCATATTTTATATGTCGTCCTGCGTCGGGAAGCCTTTTAGATTTCTTGTGCTGTTGATTATCCTTTAAATCTTGTTCTTATTGACACCATTCACGTACACGTTTCTTGTCGACTTTGTAAACTTTCGCAGCATTGGTCTTTGAAGTGGATTAGGTGAAATTGACAATTTGAAGTTTTTCTCTTTTGTAAAGGAACTCCTTGTGCTCATTACATTGTGCAGCCTCACATTAGTCTTTTACAACTAGAGAGCATTCTGTTTTGAGAGGAACACGCTTACATGACAACAACCATCAGAGGAAACGCAAAGCAGTTAGTCATAGTCACGTGTGTGTGTGAGAGCAAATAGCATTCAACCACAAAAGATAGGGAGCTTCTAATATGACAGAGACCTGTATTAAGTTAAAAGCAAAAAGGCGGCGTCTATCAGAGAAGAGGCTTTAAAAAGAGCAGGGGCTTCTAATAGGACGAAAACGGTATTTGCTTGCTTCTCTATATCTATATCTCTTCTCTATAGTGTCTTCAAGATTCAATTCATTGCTGCAGTCGTATTTTTTTTACATTTACTGACGCAAAACCGATTACACACTTGAAGCTGACAATCAATAGAAGACATGAATTGCCTTGCTACAGTCTGCCCTCTCACCTTGATCACCTCACATTTAACAAACAACGCTATTCTTAATATCATTCACTTCTTCATAAATCTTCACACAGTATGCAGACCGCCATTTGACCATCAAGCGCTGGACGCCGAAGTCCCGTCACGCGGTGCGAAGTGTAACTTATTGCTTTTTTTACTTTTGACCATTAAAGTAGATCGAGTTAGCAACTCTCTAAACTTACTTGTGAAATGCATCGCCTGACTGCAAACTGGTCAAATATGTTACCTTGAATGAACTGCCAATCAAAAACCTTAGACAATAAGATGTAAACAGCCATTATATCACAATGATTGATGAATCATTTCGATTGTACGGGAGCATCAGTGACAAATCATTTGTACGGGAAATTCTTCAAGTTGATCACAAAACATTACACAGTTACTCCAAGATCAATATGTCAAATAACGAAGCTGACAACCGATCTTCCAAGCAGTCGTACGCAGAGTTTCTGTTCCAAAACATTGACACATTTGCCAATAGAATTGCTGTGATTGATTATGAAACAGAAAGGAAGATCAATTATGCTCTACTCAAGCAATATGGCGAGGGAGTTGCAAGTGGGCTTGCCAAAAGGAACTTCAAAAAAGGACAGTTTTTATCAATGTGTGGTTCAAACTGTATAGAAAATGCGTCAGTCTCTCGGAACCATTGGAACTGGCGATACTTTGCATTTAGTGAAGCCTGGAGCATCTCCCGAAGAATTAGTTGATCACTTGCATCTTGTAGAACCTCGTTTCGTAGTGACGAGCAGCGATTATGCAACTTGGGTAAAGGACTCTGTAGACAAGGCTAAAAGTGGTGTGGAAGAGGTCTTTGTAATTGGAGAGACAGTTCCACAGGATTGCAAATCAATAACAGAACTGCTGGAAGATGATAGAACTGCAAATCCGATCGGCAAGTTGGATATCGACCAAGAAAATGATGTTGCTGTGATGTTGGCAACAGGTGGCACCTCAGGTTTGACAAAATTGGTCATGGGCACTCATAGAACACTAATCTCAACGCTGACACTTTTTCCGAAATTTTTAGCAAACGATGATCACACTGTGCTTGGAAGCAGTCCTTTTAATTACTTAAATGGTTTGGTTATATCATATGGCTGCTATCTAATGGTAGGTGCGACCATTATTTCTATGAGAGGCTTTGATCCACAGACATATTTACATGGCATAGAAAAATATAAACCGAAAAGTATATTTCTGGGGCCTGCAGTTGCAGCAACTCTTGCAAACAGTGAATTTTTCCAAAAAGCGGACTTATCAAGCATCAAGGTTATGATGTGGGGTGGTGCGCCTATAACTCAACAAACTCTTGACGATGTCATCCCGAAATTTGAGAAAAAAATCCCAGGAGTGCTTTTTGGATCGGTGAGTGTCTCATAAAAAAGGAAACCGAAGCTATACCGGTATTGTATTTCATGCTATCTCTTGAATCAGTTTTGAAGCATTCATTGATAAATAGTCGTAGAATTCTATCAATAGATATTCACAATATTGAATATCCAAAGAGAATGACAGCGATTAAGTCAATAAAAGACACCAGCACCCTTGATTCCCCGACCGCCTTTTAATTACTTGAATGGTTTCATTTTTTTCATGTGGCTCATATCTAAAGATGGTTGCAACCATTATTTCTATGAGAGGCTTTGATCCACAGACATGTTTACATATGGTATAGAAAAGTAGAAACAGAAAAGTATATTTTTGGGACCTGTCATTGCTGCAACTCTTTTAAACACTGATTCCTTGCCATATAGACGGACTCATTGAATTGATTTGGTTACATCCATTCGCATTTTCAGTGTAGGAAAACGGTCTGAAATACACAATAAAGATATTGATATGCATGCCAAAACATGTAAAACATTTTTCGAAGGCACAATTTGTAGACAGTCATAGAATTCTTGTAAAAAAAACATTTGACATCACATCATTAAAACATTTGTATGTTCCACAAGGAATTTTATAAAGTCTTCGGCTTTGATACTGAAGCAGATTTTAAGCAAATGATGAAACAAATTATTATAGACAAACATGGATTTGAGCTCAACTAACATGACTTACATGTACATGTCACAATTATAGGACTAATCCACGTACTGCCGACTGGTTCAAAATACACTTAATGTGACAATCTGTAGGAAAGATAAAGTAGATATTCGATAAAAGGATACACACATATAGTATATATATATATATATATATATATATATATATATATATATATATAGATTAAATAAATCACAAAATCAAAATGGCAAATAATAAGTAACCCAAAAAGCACTCAAGGAAAGAAGTCAAAGTACCAAAAACCAAAAATTCCCGACCGGTTTCGACCTGATCTACGCAGGCTAGTCATGGGAATGAAATAATTTATTCAAACTCAAATATACATAACAGGAAATAAAACAGAAATTATTCTATATTTAACTGAGGCTTTAACAAACAAATGAAATCTGCCTCCTTCTTTTCGCGTTCTATGCGGCTGGCGTTGGCATTAAAAAGATAGATGGGAGCCGCTTCAAACTTCGAAGTGAGATTCCTAGCACACCTAGCTATGTGTTTGCTCATATTTAGAATGGTATACTCTTCATGATCAATCTGCTGCCTATGGATAGTCAGACGATACGACTCCGTCTGAACATGCGCAATTCCTACGTTTCTAAGTTGTCACAGTGGCTTGATTCCTTACTGAAAAAATATATACCCAAACAGTTTATTCTGAAAGACACATTCCAGCTTGTTGAAAAATTGAAAACTTTCTCAGATAAAAATTCTAACTCTAGTTATCGTGCTTGCAGTTACGATGTCACCAGCCTGTTTACCAACATTCCGGTAAAAAGAACTATAAAACATGTCTTGTCCAGGATTGATTTTGGCAATTTCCCTGTGAAACGAGAGGCTTTAAGATCTCTACTTGAACTGGCCTGCTCCAACATTCTTTTCACCTTCGATAATAACCTTTACTATCAGGTGGATGGCATGGCCATGGGATCTTCTTTAGGTCCTACAATGGCCGCCTTCACCATGGATATGCTGGAATCCAAATTTACTGATTATCAGGGGCCATCTCCCAGGTTTTATGGGAGATATGTGGATGACTGTTTGGCTATATTTGATAATGATGACCAAGCAAAAACTTTTTTGGAATTTTTGAACTCTCTTGATGACAACATCAAGTTCACTATGGAATTAAGCAAAGATGATGAGATCATCTTCTTGGATACTAAGATTTCTTGTGGTTCGCAATTGGTGACTGATTTTCATTTCAAGTCAACCAACACTGGCATCTATATGCCATTTTCTGCGTATGCCCCGTTGACGTACAGACTTTCTGCGATGCGCTCTCTGTTTTATAGAGCGTTCAAAATTTGTTCGAACCGCAAGCTGTATGAAGTTTCTGCTAATGAGATTTCCAAAATTTTTGCCGAAAATGGTTTTGATATCAAAACAATTAACAGAATCAAAGAGAAGGTCGAAAGGAGTGTTGAGAGCAGGAGCCAGCTCAGAGACTCTCAGCCAGAAACTGAGAAGTTACAGAAGAAAGTTGTAACTTGGTCCGTTCCTTTCATTAGCCATGCTGAAAAAGAAATGAAAAATAAAATTCGTTCCATCAACAATCTTCTTCCGGCGAATATCGAAATTCGGCCGGTCTTTAAAATTCAAAAGCTCATTGCTCAATTTCCTAATAAAGACAGAATTCCGAGTGAATTGAAATCATCTATTGTATATCAATACTCCTGTCACCGCTGTAATATGCGGTACATCGGCGCCACTAAGCGCCATCTCTCGACTCGGATTTCTGAACACCTCAAGGGGTACCCTTCACCCACTGAAGTGTCTACTCATCCGCATAGCCCTAAAATAGAAAATTTTTCGATAATAGGTAAAAGCAATCAGCCCTTTATTCTTGAATCAATTTTGATAAAAAGCAATGACAATCTTGCTAATGAAAGGAATGGCTCTTATACTCTCTGTCTAAATCTGTAAATTTGTACATGCTGCCTTTTGATTTTTGTAAATAGTATGTACATATTGCTCGATTTTAAGATTTTAGGTTTTACCAATTGATTTATTGTATGAAAGTGCGACTGTGAAGCTTTGTGAACTGTAATTATGTGTTGTGACTTGATATTTAAGAAAGATGAACTGTCTCTGTTTGTTACTCCACCGCTGATGATGATGTATTGAACATCGAAACATGTCCGGTCAAAGAAAAATTGTTTTTCCTTTCTATATATATATATATATATATATATATATATATATATATATATATATATATATATATATATATATATATATATATAATATATATTATATATATTATTATATATATATTATAATATATTATAATATACTGCATGCACAAGTAAAAAAATAGAAGCGGACTTATCAAGTGTCAAGGTTATTGTATTGGTTCTGTACCGATCACTGTACAGGTTCTTGAAAATATTATCCCCAGTTTTGAGAAAAAAATCCAGGAATCCTATATGGATCGTGATGCTTGTAAAAAGATGCGGAAAATGAGCTAGACAAATATGTAGTGATGAAATACAATGGAAATATATCAATGGATGAATGACCTGAATTCGTTATACCCGATATTTCTTTTTTAAGACAACAAACAGTGAGACAATTTTTAAGACATCATTGTTAATCTTATTTCTAACGTGAAAATACGTCAAGATTCAGTTATTATATATACATCAGGGATGGGGAGTCCTATCATTTTGATAGGACTCCGCCTCCGACTCCGCATTCCTGATATATATGAACCTTTGTACTTTCTGCATAATATGTTAGTACCACATCGTCGTCGCCGCCACTCGAGTCGAGTAAGGCGCCAAGATGCTTAATTTGAATCAATGAGAGTAGTCAATACAGACAGTAAGCAGTCAATACAGATGTATATAGTCATATAGATGAATATAATCACACAGATCAATCAGAAAGATTTGTCAATAAGTCAGTGAGTCCTCAGGTGTGATAGGATGCCAATACGGACGCGGCTCACACACGACCGCACACCTCACAAGCGTACCCGTCTTCTTCTCCTGCGACTTTGGGCGCCGCTGCTGCATCTTTTCTCCGTTGTCGCGCGGCGGCTTCCTCCAACCGTTTCTTCTCGAAGTCAGCCACTCCTTGATGGACGATCTGCCTCATGGTACTGAGCGACGGAGGTCGTCCCACTTGTCGGAGTCAATCCCACAGCTCCTCAATGTCTCCTTCAATATATCCTTGAAACGCTTCATGGCCCTTCCCACTTGAGAATTGACAGAGACCACAAACGGGTCTTTGTCAATGGGACACATAATCGCCATGTCAACCCGATGGTCCATTTCGATTGCGTGTCTCGCCACTTCAGAAAGGTCCACGTCAAGCAAAGTTTTGGCGAAGGAGGGTAATCAAAGAGGCTATGTGGTCCAAGCACTTCAGGTCGGGAAACAAGACAAAGCATGACCTTGGAGGACTGTGGAACGAATTTCTATAACTTTACTTTTTCTTTCTAGGTTGTTTCGTGACTTTGGAGATAATTTCCTTATTTTAACTTCTACTTGCCAGTATTTTGCATTAGTGACGTTCACAGGAATAATTGGATTTGATCATCTGATGACTGCCTAATGTACATGCACTTGATCTCTACTCGTTGATGTAACTTGGTCTGCAGGTCAGACCACTCTCTCTGAAGATGATGCGCTGTGCGCACTGAAAGCGCTTAGAAAATTTGGTGTTTTCTCTTCCGACCGAAACAGCAATCGGTGATGGGGTCATCTTCTAACCTAACTAATTATGCTTCTGACCCTTTGTTTCATTCAGAAATAACAAGAATGAAATAAAAAAGCATTTAAATGCTACAAAATGCGGCAAATCAAGTGGACCAGATGGGCTTGCATCAGAAATGCTTAAAGAATCAGAGAACCCTTTACCTATATTGCTACTACTATTTAACCAATTACTAAATAATGAAGATGAAATCCCATTTGCTGAAAGTTGGAAAAGTACATGTATACAAAAAAGGAGATAAGAACGTTACACCTAGCTATCGTCCTATAAATTTAAGTTCAAATGTCGAAAAATTGTTGACAAAAATTTTAATGAAAGATAAATCAATCAATGGCTAAAAGAAAATGATGTCATTCATCTAAGTCAAACAGGATTTCAAAAGGGAAGCTCAACAATGAACAATATTTATATAATAAAAGAAATATTGCAAATTTACAAAAATAGTAAACATTTCCTTATATGTAAGTTTCATAGATTTATCAAAGGCGCTTGATTCGATTCCCAAAGCAAAACTTATAGAGAAACTGCATTCATTGCTTCCAAATAGTAATTTTCTCCACCTTCTGAAAAGAATAATTACGGATAAAAGATATAAAATATTGTACGATGGTGTTGAATCTGAAGCATTTAATCTACAAAAAGGTCTACCCCAAAGAGATAGTAGTATATCGCCAACCCCATTTTCTATATTCATGAACTCTTTGGCGAAAGAAATTTGCGCAAATATTGTAGCCACAAATGCCGCGACAATTGGCAGTATTCACATACCATCTCTGATATATGCAGATGACATTCTCCTAATGAGTAATGATAAAGCTGGCTTGCTCAAGCAAATAGAAATAGTCGACAAACTTTGCAACGTCAATGATCTTAAAATTAATTACGACAAAACGAAAATTATGATTCATAATGTTGCATCTGAAAATGATTACTTAGATATTAACTTAAACAATTATACAAAGCAAATCGAAATAGTCAAAGAATCTAAATACAGTCCGTTTCATAAAAAGTTGATCATCCTAAAATTTGACTAAATAAAACATAAGTATGATACAGAAAGCATTTTTCATGTTATTTCATGTCCCTAATATATTTAAATGTCCTTATATAATCTGATAAGCTATGATACAGTAACGGTTCTTAAGAAGCTAATATTTTGTGGCCCTACCCTTATTGTCAATGACATTACCAATTCGTCTAGGCATTGATTCGATGATATCGTTGATTTTTGACTGATCTAACTTTCTCCACTCTCTTTTTAACAGTGACGTAAGTTGTGATACGCCATCTGTAGGTAGCAGTGAACGACGAACGTTACGTTTTAGAATACTCCATACATTTTCTATGGGATTCAGATCAGGAGAACGAGCTGGCCAAGATAATGTCCTAAGCCCTAATTGAGACTTGCATAAGCACTCTACTACTCCTGTGACACGTAGCATTATCATCCATAAATAACCAAGTCGATGGATCACCAAGTTGATCTGTCATTTGGCCAATGTTCATTCGTAAAACATTCACATAGCGTTCAGAATTCATGGTTCCTTGCTGTATGTGAAGTTCAGAGCGGCCATTGGTCCAAATGCCAGCCCAAATCAGTAGAGTCGCACCACCTTGTACCCGGGGACGATGTAAATGTCTCAGAATTTCCTGATCAGATTTTATCCATAATCTCAATCGACCATCACTATCCTTTCAGACGGACTGATGCCTCATCAGACCAGACAACCCGATCCCATTGATTTCGCCAGTGACAATGACTCATTGCCCATCTGAGACGTCTTTTTGTATGCTGATCTGATAATTCGATCTGAGAGGGCCTCTTACAGCTCTTGAAATTCGACTCTATAAGTCTTCTACGAATAGTGGACTT
>CAJQUW010017008.1:0-31610 GCA_907163375.1 Prostheceraeus crozeri | reverse complement strand
CGAAATAGTCGATAGTTTTGAAGTTGTGGCAATGGAGAGCAATTGGAAAAGAAGGCGGATAAACGAAGGTATCTCATTATGCAAAACAACACCTTCAATCGGGACTGTGGCTGGTCGTTAGATCGATGCTGGAATTCCCTGTTAAAGTGATCTGTTTACTTCTTTAACGTTTACTTTTATATTTTCTTACTGTTACTTTTATTCTTGTATTCAGTAGTATTAAGCTATGTTATTTCAATCAGAAGTTAATCGATGTGTCGTTCGAATGGAGTCAGTGTGAAATGTGATCACATGTTGGTCCATCTTTTATGTCATCTCTGCTCGCGCGTGTCTGACGACGGGTGAAAGTCACCAGAAAGCTCACAATAAAAACAACGTATGAAGATAGAAGCCTTTTGAAGTATTTTGAACTCATAACAAGATCTCAGAGAAGAAGAAGATGTATGAACTTGATGGCAATGTAAACTTACGGTACCTGCGTCGAGTAGAGAAGATTTGCAAGAAGTTGGCACGAGTGTGTACTCACATTGTCTTTCTAAGAAGATGCAAAGATAGTAGTATGATTCCCAAAGGATTGCAAGTCACACTCCGGTTGAAAGTAACAAGGCCAGAAACATGAAAACAAAGTTGGAGCGGTCGTTGGTTGGTGAAAAGATTGCAGTTTTGGAGATGGAAACGGAAGAACCTTCAATGTTCGCTGAACGACATGGAAGAAGTCATTCGAGAGAGCTGCCGCACGACAAAGCGGAGAAAAATTGGAAGAAGTTGATGGATGTCAAAGATAGTGAATTCAACAGAGTGAAAGTTCGGCAAGTTCAGAAGTTTGAGAGACTACGACAGTCGTTCTTGACCTCGTCGCACAATCGACGTTCGTCATTCCATGATTGTGTCGTGAACTTGTCTTCGTGTAGTGTGCTTACGGATGCAGAAGTCAGTCTTCTTTCTAAAGGACTGAAATTTGCACCTTCTCCGAGACAGTTGCCAGACAGTTGACATCATACAGCAGTGGAAGAAGTTGTCCCCAAATTGAGCGAAGATCAAGCTGGTGAATTAAGGTATGAGGTGAAGAAGGTGTTGAAGAAACCATACAAGCCGAGGGAGAATTTGTCGTATGAAGAAAGATGTGCCATCAGAACACTGAAGTCGAAAGACAGTATTGTTATCTTGAAAGCTGACAAGGCAACAAGACGGTCGTGATGGACAAGCAGGAGTATTCCGAGAAGTTGAAGAATGAGTGACAAAGTGTGTTTCGTCAAGGTGAAGAAGGACCCGACTGACAGTGAAAGTAGGAAACTGACAAAGTTGCTTATGGAAGCTGAGAAGAAAGGTGAAGTCACAAGAACAGAGCGGTTGTGCTTGACTGTCAGGGCTCCTAGGTGTCCGGTGGTCTATGGACTCCCAAAGTGCATAAAGAGAATGTTCCGTTGCGTACTGTGTTCTCGTATACCACAGCCCAGTGTACTTAGTGTCGAAGGAACTGTCACGAATTCTCCGTGCTGCAGTCACATGGCAGCCATGAGATCAAGGATACGGGAGAAATGATGGACATTCTGCGTGGCATCAACATTGAAGACGATGAGCTCCTGGTCAGTTACGATGTCGAGAATCTGTATGGCTCCGTTCCGGCGGAAGAGGCGGTTGCGATTGCGGTAAGGCGTATGGAAGCAGACTCTAGCTTGTGTGAACGAACGACGATGACTGTGTCGACTCTGACACAACTTCTCTATTTTTGTGTTAGGTCTACCCACTTCAAGTGCGACGGTGATATCTTCATGACAACGACGTGCCCCATTGGATCCCCGTTGTCGTCCTGCCTGGCATCCCTGTTATGCAGGAGTTTGAGGAGAAGATGCTTCAGTCCGCTCCGATATCCGTGATATTGTGGAAGCGGTATGTAGACGACACCTTAGTCATCGTAAAGAAGGGAACTGAAGGCGTGCTCCAGATCATCTGAATGGTGTTCATCCCAATATCGGATTCACGTGTGAGAAGGAGAAGGATGGAGTGATTCCGTTCCTTGATATCCGGATCCAACGCTCAATCGACACGATGTTGACGACCACGGTATACACAGCAAGCAACCGTATCTGGACTTTGAATCGTCGCATTGTACACAGGTGAAGCTGGGAGTGATATCGTGCTTGCGGAAGCGTGCAGAAATCGTGTGCGAAGGAGTGGACCTACGTGATGAGAAGGTGAGCTGAAGGAAGTGTTTCTCAAGAATGGATATCCTGGCCATATCGTCCATAGAAGATTGTTTGGAGGTCGCCAGCAGAAGGAAGAAAGTTGCGAAGATGAGCCGGTCCTTCGAATGCCGTACATACCAGGGGTATATGAGCATGTACAGGGCGTGGCCAGGAAGATTGGTGTGAAGGTGAGGTGCTCCAAGTCGAGAACCATCGGTGACATGGTGAGTCGTCCAAAGCTTGACAAAGTCGATATCCTGGATCGTGGAGGAGTCATCTACAAGCAGAAGTGCGGTGATTGTGACAAATGCTATAATCGGTGAGACAGCAAGGAGGGCGCGAGAAAGGAAGAAGGAGCACAAGAAGGACATACGCAGCATGAATGTTAGGTCAGCAATAAGTGAGCACTGCCATCAGCTTAGCCATCGTCCGGACCCTCGATAGTTTTGAAGTTGTGGCAATGGAGAGCAATTGGAAAAGAAGGCGGATAAAAGAAGGTATCTTCATTATGCAAAACAACACCTTCAATCGGGACTGTGGCTGGTCGTTAGATCGATGCTGGAATTCCCTGTTAAAGTGATCTGTTTACTTCTTTACGTTTACTTTTATATTTTCTTACTGTTACTTTTATTCTTGTATTCAGTAGTATTAAGCTATGTTATTTCAATCAGAAGTTAATCGATGTGTCGTCGAATGGAGTCAGTGTGAAATGTGATCACATGTTCTGTCCATCTTTTATGTCATTCTCTGCTCGCGCGTGTCTGACGACGGGTGAAAGTCACCAGAAAGCTCACAATAAAAACAACGTATGAGATAGAAGCCTTTTGAAGTATTTTGAACTCATAACAAGATCTCAGAGAAGAAGAAGATGTATGAACTTGATGGCAATGTAAACTTACGGTACCTGCGTCGAGTAGAGAAGATTTGCAAGAAGTTGGCACGAGTGTGTAATCACATTGTCTTTCTAAGAAGATGCAAAGATAGTAGTATGATTCCCAAAGGATTGCAAGTCACACTCCCGGTTGAAAGTAACAAGGCCAGAAACATGAAAACAAAGTTGGAGCGGTCGTTGGTTGGTGAAAGATTGCAGTTTTGGAGATGGAAACGGAAGAACCTTCAATGTTCGCTGAACGACATGGAAGAAGTCATTCGAGGAGAGCTGCCGCACGACAAAGCGGAGAAAAATTGGAAGAAGTTGATGGATGTCAAAGATAGTGAATTCAACAGAGTGAAAGTTCGGCAAGTTCAGAAGTTTGAGAGACTACGACAGTCGTTCTGACCTCGTCGCACAATCGACGTTCGTCATTCCATGATTGTGTCGTGAACTTGTCTTCGTGTGTGCTTACGGATGCAGAAGTCAGTCTTCTTTCTAAAGGACTGAAATTTGCACCTTCTCCGAGACAGTTGCCGACAGTTGACATCATCACAGCAGTGGAAGAAGTTGTCCCCAAATTGAGCGAAGATCAAGCTGGTGAATTAAGGTATGAGGTGAAGAAGGTGTGAAGAAACCATACAAGCCGAGGGAGAATTTGTCGTATGAAGAAAGATGTGCCATCAGAACACTGAAGTCGAAAGACAGTATTGTTATCTTGAAAGCTGACAAGGGCAACAAGACGGTCGTGATGGACAAGCAGGAGTATTCCGAGAAGTTGAAGAATGAGTTGACAAAGTCGTGTTTCGTCAAGGTGAAGAAGGACCCGACTGACAGTGAAAGTAGGAAACTGACAAAGTTGCTTATGGAAGCTGAGAAGAAAGGTGAAGTCACAAGAACAGAGCGGTTTGTGCTTGACTGTCAGGGCTCCTAGGTGTCCGGTGGTCTATGGACTCCCAAAAGTGCATAAAGAGAATGTTCCGTTGCGTACTGTGTTCTCGTATACCAACAGCCCAGTGTACTTAGTGTCGAAGGAACTGTCACGAATTCTCCGTCCGCTGCAGTCACATGGCAGCCATGAGATCAAGGATACGGGAGAAATGATGGACATTCTGCGTGGCATCAACATTGAAGACGATGAGCTCCTGGTCAGTTTACGATGTAGAGAATCTGTATGGCTCCGTTCCGGCGGAAGAGGCGGTTGCGATTGCGGTAAGGCGTTTGGAAGCAGACTCTAGCTTGTGTGAACGAACGACGATGACTGTGTCGACTCTGACACAACTTCTCTATTTTTGTGTTAGGTCTACCCACTTCAAGTGCGACGGTGATATCTTCATGACAACGACGTGCCCCATTGGATCCCCGTTGTCGTCCTGCCTGGCATCCCTGTTTATGCAGGAGTTTGAGGAGAAGATGCTTCATCCGCTCCGATATCCGTGATATTGTGGAAGCGGTATGTAGACGACACCTTAGTCATCGTAAAGAAGGGAACTGAAGGCGTGCTCCTGGATCATCTGAATGGTGTTCATCCCAATATCGGATTCACGTGTGAGAAGGAGAAGGATGGAGTGATTCCGTTCCTTGATATCCGGATCCAACGCTCAATCGACACGATGTTGACGACCACGGTATACAGCAAGCAACCGGTATCTGGACTTTGAATCGTCGCATTGTACACAGGTGAAGCTGGGAGTGATATCGTGCTTGCGGAAGCGTGCAGAAATCGTGTGCGAAGGAGTGGACCTACGTGATGAGAAGGTGAAGCTGAAGGAAGTGTTTCTCAAGAATGGATATCCTGGCCATATCGTCCATAGAAGATTGTTTGGAGGTCGCCAGCAGAAGGAAGAAAGTTGCGAAGATGAGCCGGTCCTTCGAATGCCGTACATACCAGGGGTATATGAGCATGTACAGGGCGTGGCCAGGAAGATTGGTGTGAAGGTGAGGTGCTCCAAGTCGAGAACCATCGGTGACATGGTGAGTCGTCCAAAGCTTGACAAAGTCGATATCCTGGATCGTGGAGGAGTCATCTACAAGCAGAAGTGCGGTGATTGTGACAAATGCTATATCGGTGAGACAGCAAGGAGGGCGCGAGAAAGGAAGAAGGAGCACAAGAAGGACATACGCAGCATGAATGTTAGGTCAGCAATAAGTGAGCACTGCCATCAGCTTAGCCATCGTCCGGACCTCGATAGTTTTGAAGTTGTGGCAATGGAGAGCAATTGGAAAAGAAGGCGGATAAAAGAAGGTATCTTCATTATGCAAAACAACACCTTCAATCGGGACTGTGCTGGTCGTTAGATCGATGCTGGAATTCCCTGTTAAAGTGATCTGTTTACTTCTTTACGTTTACTTTTATATTTTCTTACTGTTACTTTTATTCTTGTATTCAGTAGTATTAAGCTATGTTATTTCAATCAGAAGTTAATCGATGTGTCGTCGAATGGAGTCAGTGTGAAATGTGATCACATGTTCTGTCCATCTTTTATGTCATTCTCTGCTCGCGCGTGTCTGACGACGGGTGAAAGTCACCAGAAAGCTCACAATAAAAACAACGTATGAGATAGAAGCCTTTTGAAGTATTTTGAACTCATAACAAGATCTCAGAGAAGAAGAAGATGTATGAACTTGATGGCAATGTAAACTTACGGTACCTGCGTCGAGTAGAGAAGATTTGCAAGAAGTTGGCACGAGTGTGTAATCACATTGTCTTTCTAAGAAGATGCAAAGATAGTAGTATGATTCCCAAAGGATTGCAAGTCACACTCCCCGTTGAAAGTAACAAGGCCAGAAACATGAAAACAAAGTTGGAGCGGTCGTTGGTTGGTGAAAGATTGCAGTTTGGAGATGGAAACGGAAGAACCTTCAATGTTCGCTGAACGACATGGAAGAAGTCATTCGAGGAGAGCTGCCGCACGACAAAGCGGAGAAAAATTGGAAGAAGTTGATGGATGTCAAAGATAGTGAATTCAACAGAGTGAAAGTTCGGCAAGTTCAGAAGTTTGAGAGACTACGACAGTCGTTCTTGACCTCGTCGCACAATCGACGTTCGTCATTCCATGATTGTGTCGTGAACTTGTCTTCGAGTGTGCTTACGGATGCAGAAGTCAGTCTTCTTTCTAAAGGACTGAAATTTGCACCTTCTCCGAGACAGTTGCCGACAGTTTGACATCATCACAGCAGTGGAAGAAGTTGTCCCCAAATTGAGCGAAGATCAAGCTGGTGAATTAAGGTATGAGGTGAAGAAGGTGTTGAAGAAACCATACAAGCCGAGGGAGAATTTGTCGTATGAAGAAAGATGTGCCATCAGAACACTGAAGTCGAAAGACAGTATTGTTATCTTGAAAGCTGACAAGGCAAAGGGCAACAAGACGGTCGTGATGGACAAGCAGGAGTATTCCGAGAAGTTGAAGAATGAGTTGACAAAGTCGTGTTTCGTCAAGGTGAAGAAGGACCCGACTGACAGTGAAAGTAGGAAACTGACAAAGTTGCTTATGGAAGCTGAGAAGAAAGGTGAAGTCACAAGAACAGAGCGGTTGTGCTTGACTGTCAGGGCTCCTAGGTGTCCGGTGGTCTATGGACTCCCAAAAGTGCATAAAGAGAATGTTCCGTTGCGTACTGTGTTCTCGTATACCAACAGCCCAGTGTACTTAGTGTCGAAGGAACTGTCACGAATTCTCCGTCCGCTGCAGTCCACATGGCAGCCATGAATCAAGGATACGGGAGAAATGATGGACATTCTGCGTGGCATCAACATTGAAGACGATGAGCTCCTGGTCAGTTACGATGTAGAGAATCTGTATGGCTCCGTTCCGGCGGAAGAGGCGGTTGCGATTGCGGTAAGGCGTTTGGAAGCAGACTCTAGCTTGTGTGAACGAACGACGATGACTGTGTCGACTCTGACACAACTTCTCTATTTTTGTGTTAGGTCTACCCACTTCAAGTGCGACGGTGATATCTTCATGACAACGACGTGCCCCATTGGATCCCCGTTGTCGTCCTGCCTGGCATCCCTGTTTATGCAGGAGTTTGAGGAGAAGATGCTTCAGTCCGCTCCGATATCCGTGATATTGTGGAAGCGGTATGTAGACGACACCTTAGTCATCGTAAAGAAGGGAACTGAAGGCGTGCTCCCTGGATCATCTGAATGGTGTTCATCCCAATATCGGATTCACGGTTGAGAAGGAGAAGGATGGAGTGAATCCGTTCCTTGATATCCGGATCCAACGCTCAATCGACACGATGTTGACGACCCCTGTATACAGGAAGCCTACAGCAGCAACCGGTATCTGGACTTTGAATCGTCGCATTGTACTCAGGTGAAGCTGGGAGTGATATCGTGCTTGCGGAAGCGTGCAGAAATCGTGTGCGAAGGAGTGGACCTACGTGATGAGAAGGTGAAGCTGAAGGAATGTTTCTCAAGAATGGATATCCTGGCCATATCGTCCATAGAAGATTGTTTGGAGGTCGCCAGCAGAAGGAAGAAAGTTGCGAAGATGAGCCGGTCCTTGAATGCCGTACATACCAGGGGTATAAGAGCATGTACAGGGCGTGGCCAGGAAGATGGTGTGAAGGTGAGGTGCTCCAAGTGAGAACCATTCAGCTGGATGACATGGGAGTCTTCCAAGCTTGACAAAGTCGATCTCCTGATCGTGGAGGAGTCATCTACAAGCAGAAGTGCGTGTGATTGTGACAAATGCTATATCGGTGAGACAGCAAGGAGGGCGCGAGAAAGGAAGAAGGAGCACGAGAAGACAAACGCAGCATGAATGTTAGGTCAGCAATAAGTGAGCACTGCCATCAGCTTAGCCATCGTCCGGACCTCGATAGTTTTGAAGTTGTGGCAATGGAGAGCAATTGGAAAAGAAGGCGGATAAAAGAAGGTATCTTCATTATGCAAAACAACACCTTCAATCGGGACTGTGGCTGGTCGTTAGATCGATGCTGGAATTCCCTGTTAAAGTGATCTGTTTACTTCTTTACGTTTACTTTTATATTTTCTTACTGTTACTTTTATTCTTGTATTCAGTAGTATTAAGCTATGTTATTTCAATCAGAAGTTAATCGATGTGTCGTCGAATGGAGTCAGTGTGAAATGTGATCACATGTTCTGTCCATCTTTTATGTCATTCTCTGCTCGCGCGTGTCTGACGACGGGTGAAAGTCACCAGAAAGCTCACAATAAAAACAACGTATGAGATAGAAGCCTTTTGAAGTATTTTGAACTCATGACCAATGGAGCAACAAAGGTACTAATTACGTACATAAATCAATGACATATGCACAAACTATGGTAAATAAACTCCTCTTTGCCATTCAGAGGTGGTTTTAGTTCAGGGTTGGCCGGTAAAAACCACCAGCTTTTGTCACCACTTTTCGGCTGAAACTGGCAAAAACTGGCTAAAACTATTTTTCCAGCTATTTAACTATTTTTTTGGTACATTCAATATAAGGGATCATCGTCATGATGAACGCTAGTCGCAATAAGTTCATTTTACTTTTTCATCATTCGATAAACATTTTGGCCTGTGTTTTCACAATTCAAGCCTTATCAATATCACATTTCAATCAATAACATGTTCCAAGTATAGGCTCGGTGTGCGAACATGAATTATTATAAAAAATATTGTTATAAAGCTGCTGTGCATTTTTTTAGGCGTGCACGCATTTTGCTGCTTCATAAATTTTATTCATTGTAACAAGCAATAGACGTCCATGCTGGAAGGAAATCACTTGGCTATATTGAATATATTGTCTTAGCTATATTTCACGTTTTGAATGTAGACCACATTTCCTTCCTGAAGATAGTTAACTAATGTTAAGTGAAATCAATTGTAAAAAATAACAAAAAGAAAATAAAACCACCATCTTTCAATATTGGCTCTTTCCAACTGCATTCAAAACTTGGCTCTAAATAAAAGACCGAAAGCAGGCATTCCATGAAGATAGAAAAGGCAAGAAAATGTAGAAATCGTGGCCTCGGACTTCCTACGATTTAACCTGCTTGCTTATCTCATAGAATAAGCTTGTCTTCTAAATGTGCCTCAAATGTACCATAGCCCATTGTTGAATTATAAACGAATATTATCTATGAAATTTATACCTGCACTCCACAGAAAAGGCAAGATTAAAAATATTGCCCTTCAGCATCTTTCATGTCATGGTAATTTACCCCTCACATATTTAGAAGATAAGTGAATATTAATTGAATTTTATACCGAAAATGTAAAGTTATGATTTGAGCTCAAAATTATGGTAAATTCGAGAGAACTTTTAAACAAACTTGAATATCACAATAATGTCACAATTGTTTTGTCGCTCTCAGATTCTGTTTTAACAACGATAAATTTTGCAGCTTACTGAAAATGTTCTTTATTTGTTGAGATTTAAAACTGAAACTGTATTCACTGACTATACCTTACTTTATCAACATTCTCTGCTCCAATCACAGCATTAGTTACATTATTAGTATATTTCTAAAAAAAGGTAGAAATAGTATTCTAAAAAGTGATATATTGCACATTGTCCTTGATTTTGGGAGATTGAGATTTTCCGGTGCAGAAGGCTTTTTGATAGAGTGTTCTCTCACGCCTTGCATGAGACCTTGGGTTCAAATCTAGATCTTGATGAAAACCTAAGCCTACTATTTAAAATACTCTCTACATTCTTGCTGAAACACTCCAACACTAAGAGAGAATGACAGTGGGATTAATGAAGCTTGTGCACACATGAAGAAAGTGGCAAAAATGCTTAATTTAGTTTCTATATAAATCCATCTTCTATTCGTATGTTTTATTTTCATCTCATTTAATGACGAATTGCTGGGAGAATCTAGCAACTTTCTGCTACATGAACTAATGGGCCAAAAAGGTGCTGAAGTCTAAATTTGTTTTAAAGGCTACAAGAAAAGGGCAAGAGCAATCGTAAACAAAGACAAACATCGTAAGTTCGTTCCGTGATAAAAACATATCATGGTGGATTCCATCACAGAATGAATGTCATGTTTTGCAAAGATAAGAGTTGCAATCTGCAAAACCATCATGCATTGTGAATACTCAAACCCCAACTAGCTGTCAATCATATTCGTGGAAGAATAAAGACAATATTTCTGCGAATTTTAGTTTTTAAGGGGAGGACCGGTTTTTTACCAAGTTTTTTGTGCCGGCAAAAAAAAAAAAAAGGACAACCCTGTTTTAGTTTGCCTTATAGTCATCGGCTATCGGCAAATTCGTCAAACGGATTTCACTTTGGTGGCGAATTACGATGGTAAATGTAATATTCCATGGGATGCTGATTATGAAAATTGGGAGTATGTAGAATAAATTGCAGCTCTACTTGCCTGTATGTGCTCAAATACTCGATCAATGGAAGAAACAAGGTGATTCTGCCATCGGAAAAGCCAATCACACATTACAGACTCCTTTGTAAACCACATTTAAGACAGTACATGATCGGATCGTGTTGATTATACATGCGCGTTTGGAGCATGTAAAGATCGCTCATCTCCTCCTCACCTAATAAAATCGGACCTCAACATCATACACTCTCATCAATGTCAAATTATATCGTCATCGGCATCGGATCGTATAACCACAGAATTAAATATTTTGTTTATCAGCTTCGGTTGCTAGAAGTGTGATTTAATACGAAACGGACGCACATTGAGGAACCTATTAGTGGGCAAAAAGGAATTCCTAATACCTTACACAGATAGGAAAAAAAAGTCGAGCGTCGTTTTTTTTTTTTTTTTTTTCTTGCGGATTAATGTGAGTCCAGCAAAGTGCTTTCGATTGCCAAAAAACCCTTCAGATTCGAACAATTCAGATCATTGCGCACAAGTTTTCTCCATAATGTTGACCCTTCCGATCATTATTAAAGAAAGTAGCAGGCGTACGAAAATTAGTTCACTTGATGATCATCTCCTCGGCATTGCTCACTGTGTAGTGCATACAATCGAATGTTAACCAAGACAGGGATGTGTGTTTTGGTGTGTGCGACGTGATATCACAGCACGCACGCATCTCTCACTGGCTCTGGTGTCCTTTGCTGACAGCTTATTGTTTGCCATTTCCAATAGCAAGCGATACACGAATTATCCCATTCGAAAGGAGCAAGTTGTCTAATTCTGTGATAATATGCCATTTCGATAATAAGTTACATACAATTCTTCCTTTTCTAGAAACCTAGGCGAGCGCAGATGAATCAATTCTGTGGGTAAACTTATAGAGCTTCCTGTTACCGTCGAGCACTCGAGTAATGCATGACTCATCACGCTCAAGTTTTAGTAATCCCGCCTTCAATTGACCATGAGAAAGAAGTAGCAAATACAACTACTGTACTGCAATTCGAAGAAATAATTCTCACATTGTGCTCATTCTGTGTCGAAACCAACACACCTGTCCGGTAACACAAAAAGAAGAATACAAGACTAGTTATCAGCATTTATTGATGCTTTTCGTGAAGGTGAAGCGTAATAGTAAGGTAGTGGTGGGAATATTTGAAATTGCTGACGAAAAGATGAAGGGAGAGAGCACAATACCTGCACGAGCAAATAATAATGCCTGAACAGGTGTCAGATCAGCTGCTGATATCCTACACTCACTGATCGTCTGGTAGTTCAAAAACCTACTTGACCGGTTTGCATAAATACCGGTACATTACATGCAAATAGAAAATAACCCCAACTACGTGTAACTTAAGTTTTGTGACGAATAATCCAAATTTACGATTTTAGGCACATTAAAACGTGTGTGATGGGGGAGTTAACCCTTAAATACCAACTTGTTGTATGTGCAAGCAAACCCCGAATACCAGCGATCAACTGATGGAGGGCTCTCACGCCTACTCAGGAAATGGAGCACCAAGGAATCGAAAAGACAACCCCGAATAACCCTCTCTTCGATAACTTCCCGTGGTCGGAGACTCTGAGCCACGTCCTCTGACTTGGTCTGATGTGCGTGCTACCTCGCACCGCTTTATGTCACCGCAGATGCGAAACGCTGTTAAAATGGGAAAGATGGCTAAAACTGAGAAGAATTTCATGGCGATTGGTGGAACACTGATTACTGGCGATGAAGCGAGCTCAATGACGAAATATGGGTTCCATCCGAATAACTTGAATCTTTAGTGAATGGGATGGTCCCTCAGTGTTATATGTGGGGTCTGTCTACCATCTTTGTCATATCCTCTATGTTTGCTAATGACTGCGGAAAAAAGTTTTTGCAGAGTTGATGGTATACAATCGCCCGGTTTGGCACTGCAATCAACTGTGGCAGTCTCAGATACAGTGATAACCAACAAATATGAAGCGGAATGCGCTTCGTGCAGTGGGTATAAGAATCGACATCTCTTCATGTGTCTCGATCACTTCCGGCGAAAGTGGAAGTTCGAGTAGGTAGACTGCTGTCAATGAATTATACTTGTCTGACCAAACGCCTAATTTATATTAATCAACGCGACAGGAAGGCGAATGATTATGGGCGACCTAAACGTTCCCCGGGAAGATCATAGGGGATAACCATGACAGGTCACGCTGCTTATATGAGATTTTGCCGCATGGTGGAAATGAGAGCTAAAATCTTATGAAGTGGGATCCTTGACCATCGAATGAGGGAAATTTCTTTGTGAAGGCCGGTGCTAAAAACTTTGAAGATTATGATCAAGGAAGTTCAAGCGAAGACCGGAAAGTAGCAGCTTTGTGTTAGGAAGGACCTGGACGCAACAGGCCTGCATCGCCGGACCCACAGTCCTGAGAGATACTGAGCTAAATGGACAGAAATCTCGGTGAAGGATGGTGCTCAGATGATGACTCAGGTCCTTTAGGATGCAGAGGATGCTATTGCACATATAGCTTTTCAACAAATGTCTGGATACTGACTTTCTTGAGCATTCATGTATCCAACTTGATTTGCACTATAATCTATACACTGTACAATATTTCAGTTCTTGACGAGTTAAAATTACTTGCTAAATATATAAATTAATATGTATATTATAAATTACAGCAATATATAAATTATAATAATTATAAATCTTTTGAATACCTAAAACACCATACAGCAAGCTACAATATTAAGCTATATGTAGGATGATAGAGCACATACTTAAAGAGGCTCTAATTCAGTTGTTCTCAAACTGCGAACAGTCGCCCCCAAGGAATAATTTCATTATGGTATTATTTCATCATAGTCGACAAAAATTCGTGCTTATAATAAATAACATTAAGCATAATGTAAATCGGTCAATCAAGATTATTTGCAAATGGCACATGCAGAATGAATTAAAAATAATTTATAATGAAATATTCAGTGTTTAGAAAAGATGCGATGACAATGTGAACTTTTGAATGTAAATAATTTCTTCAGAAGACTTGTTCTCTACTTGGTTTTATTGCCAAGCTTTCGGATGATGACTTCACCCGTCCTTTGGCAAGGAAAGAGTGATGAAACTTTACAGCAAGAAACCATAGAAATTTATAACAAAAACGCTTCTAGGATGGAAATTAAGCTTCATGCAATGCACAATAGTGGCACATAAATCGCACGCATTTTCACTTAGATACACTTGTCAACGTCCATATCATTGGGTTAGAATCAGTCACATGTGTAAATCGAAGCTGTTAATTGGCTCTTCATGCCCCAACTTAGTTCCCCCGGATGTGCCGCGACCTTGAGTCAATTTCCATTGTAGTCAACTTCAGATAAACTGTTTATTTCTATGGGAAGAAACACATTGGACAACAATTCACTAAAATTCATGAGACCTCTACTAACACCTAACACGTGACAGCGACATTCTATAGTACAATACAATAACCCTGGGAATTAAAACATGTAATCATAATACTGGTTAAAGCGTGATGAGTAACATCTGATATACTTTAAAATAACTTAGAGTTGTAAAAAAGTCAATGAAAAAAGAGACGTCTTCCACAGCATAGAGCATAGAGAATCCCTATTAAAGTGTCATGGTTGAGGATGTGAATTCCCTCTTTTATTCTCCTTCTTCTCCAATCACTCTCCATTTCCATGAGATCATCAGGTCAAAGAATCCCGTCCCGACAGATGATGGGTATTTCCAAGATGTGAGTATTTGAGATGATGAGCTACTTGTAAGATACGACATGGAGAATCTGCATGGTTCCGTCCCTGCCGAAAGAAAGCAGTTTGAAATTGCAGTTATATACCGTTTGGAAGCGGACTCGGACTTGGGTGAGAGAAAACTGCGATGACAGTTCAGGACGTTCACGACAGCTTCTCTACTTCTGCGTTCCGGTCAGGCCCATTTTAAAGTGGTGATGGTGAAATAACTTCAACTAAACAACCCTGCCAGCAATAATAACCCTGAGAATTGTAATTGTTACTGTTAGAATTGTCGCTGTCACGTGTATGGTGTCAGAGGGGTGTAGTAGTGTGTCTTATGTATTTTAGTGAATTGTAGTCCAATGTGGTTCATTGCTGTAAAGTTTTCATCACTCTTTTACTTGCCAAAAGGACGGCGTGAAGTCATCATCCGGAAAGCTTGCCAATAAAACCAAGTAAGAGAACAACGATCCTCGTGAAGAAAATATTTATAAACATTACAGTTATTGTGGTTCTCAGGAAGTTTATAAAAAAACAAAAAAAATATGGGAACTTTATATGCTAGATATCCATGTGCTTGAATATCTGGTTGAATGTACCTCAAGCAGACGAAACTTAATCTCCACGTTGACAGCAACGGCAAGTGATTTTACGGTGAAGCTAAATCCGGCTTCATCAACTAAGTAGGATAGTGAAGAAATGAAAGACTGTCCGGGAAATTGCGTGGACCATCCAAATAGCATTTCAAGTGAAATTTCAAACGGGCCTATTTATTAAAATACTACGGTAAACACACTACTTATATGTCGCCTAAGTTGCCTTTATACATCGGAATTTTTGTCTCATTTCCATTTCATTGCGTTTTATCAATCGGTCATTCAAACTTCGATTCGTGGCCCAAATTTTCCACATTCGCCCTACATGAGTGAGGAACCTCTGCATTTATTCGCATTTTTGCCCATGCTGGTTTTATGATTCTTCAGAATGAAATTAACATGGCGAAGTAAGTACTGTACATCCTCTAATAGAAATATCATAGACTTTCTTCTTCTGCTTGCTTATATAATCTGTCATGAGAAAAATAAGTCCAAATTGCTAATGGCTTATGAAGGAACGTGACGCGACTTGAGAGCAATGCAATTGATGGTCAAGAACAGGAGGCTGTTGCTTATTGTCATAGTGAAAAATCCACTTTTTCTCTCCTTCAGAGTTTATTGACCAAGTTATGAGGTTATTTACAATAAAATAATTAAAAGGCCAACGCTTCGTGCCACTGACACTTCGAGACATAAATAGAAAAACCAAATATAAAAATAAAAAAATTAACGAAGCATCTGTTCCCTGCACAATAAATTTTGTTAGTGATAGCTGCAACAGAAAATTAAATAAACTCGCTAAACAGTGTGATCTTCCTATCAAAATCGTCAGCAAACCTGGTCCCACTCTAGAAACAATAATTAATAAGAGAAATCGGATTAATAAGAAACACAAATTCCTGTCATCTCTGCTCTCTTTTACCACAAAACTAGTCCTGTGGGGACCGGGTTTTAGTTTATATGCTGAAATGAAATTTATGTGACGATTTTTATATAGGACAAACCAACCGTCCGTTTACCAAAAACGCTATAATGAGCATAGAAGAGATTTGATCAATAAGAACAAAAGAAATAGTCCCTTTACGAACACGGTATGAAAGTGCAACTCAGTTCCAGTGACATCTCCATCTCTCACTTCGATATCGATATCTTGGACAAAAGTCATAGCGCAGTGGATTGCAGGCTGACCGAAGCTCGATTGATCAAATCTCTTGCACCAGCCATTAACCGCAAATACGAGCTCCCTAATTTCTAACTACGCAGTAGGCCAGCTGAACTCTGTTTCGTTGCTTCCATATTTAATGCGTGTCATCAAATGCTGTTTTGCAGAAGTCGGCCCATCGAAGTGTCAGTGCACGAAGCGTTGGCCTTTTAATTATTTTATTGTAAATAACCTCATAACTTGGTCAATAAACTCTGAAGGAGAGAAAAAGTGGATTTTTCACTATGACAATTGAGAGCAATGGCTTATGACTTGTAGCTCTGTGTGCCTCCAGCCTAACTGTGCGCTGATTCCTTGGTGTTTTTGTCTTTCTTACTATTATAACTTTTCCTCATACTACTGATGCACTTTAACGAGTACTTTATTCTCTTGGTATCATTCGCTTATTTTATGTAATTCTATGTTGAGTCCACTATAGTGTCCAACCGCACGGTGAATTGTATTTGTGGTCGTGTCTGACCGCTTGCTATGTTATGTACGTCATTCTGACATTACCCCTGAAAGAGGCAGCGAGATATATTCGGATAATGAAAGGACTTCATTCCAACGCATGGATGGCTGGACAACGTGCATGTTTTTCATTGAAGAGCCAATGACGTATTCAATACGGATCTTGCGATGGGTGTGAGAAATTGATTAGATTCCAAGTGCACGCACCTTCATCATCATCATCTTTGTTTTCATTCCGTTTCTGAACAGCCCTCAATCGTGCCACTTCCGCCAACACCGGATCACCCATTTTAATAGCAGTTTGATAAATATCCTGAAAAAAGAGGCGTCAGATGTGTTGCATCTGCAAATCCTCGTGGCGTCAATCACTTACTGAGAAGAGATCAATGTGACCGAGATCTTCAGCAAGCAAAAATGCTTTCTCCATCTGCTGATGGAACCGTAAAGAAGAAAAAAGAATCGACGAGGTGAGTTGAAGCAATTTTTCTTGAAATTCCAAGCGTATTGTCTCTGACAGCGGCGTCGACTGATGTAAAATGAGCCAAGAGCTTCTTCGCAGAGATCTGTGAATTGTTAAAAATGAGGAATGAGTTGTGGAATCGGACTCGGTGGTCAAATCTTACAGGGTACGGGTACGGCAAAGTAGATATCAATTTTTTAGGTTGTCAAAAATGGAAAGATATCCAAGTACAACAATGCAATACACGTTACGGCAGGGACCAAACTAATGACAATAGCAATAATAATGTTGCATCACAATGCAGATCTTCGAGAGTACTAGAGAGTAAATTGTGGACTTTCCGCACGCCGCGACAGACGTTATCGAATGCAATCACGGGATTCCGCGAGAGCAGCAAAGTAAGGAAATCACAGTAACATGCATGGCAAAAAAAAACTTGCCAGGCAATGGAGCATTATTTTTTGTATTTGAACATCATTACTTTTTTTTAACCCATTGTTCGATTAATTTAATCTCTGAAGATACAGATACTTCGCGAGTAAGAGGACACCAAACATTTCGTCTCATTGAACCATAGACCAAATCGCATCAGGAAAAAATTCCCAGTCAGCATACCAAAAAGTAAGTCCATCAATAAAAATTTACAGATTCAATTGCTCATACGCGATGGTTGTTGCTGACTGTAATCTATTTCCTGCTTAGGTTTCTGTATGTGGCTTATGGGAAAAATTCGAAGATAAAAAGCTTATGTATCGAGCGGTCTGTCATTCATAGAAGGTCCTGGACCCGCAACGTCTGGTGATACTTTCACATATTACTCTATAGCTTGGTATTACATACATATCGGGAGATAATTGAGTTTCTTTGCATTTGCTGAGGTCCTTCTGCCCTCTGCCATATGTTAATATTTAAGGTTTTAAAGGAGCAAACCAAAAATCAGCAAGATCTGTAATGACTAAGATCTTGCATAATTTTTTATCAATAAAATTAACGAAAACATTGACTTCATTCGCACACCAATATTGACATAAAAAAATGACATGCATTAATAGGCATGTCTACATATTGAAGCTCCGTAAGACCAGAAAGAAAATTTTGTGGTAAAAATGAACTTTATTTCCGTGTAAACTGAAAACAGTCGCAGTTGCAAGTGCTGTGTTACAAATTCACTCAATTACGCAATACATTCATTTCTAGTGCAGTCAATAGTATTAGACACACTGGATGTATAACTCTACTTCTACTCTGGAACATATTATTCGCAGTTTTACATGGCTTTAATATGAAAAGGAGTGGTGCATTAATGATGCTTGTACTTATAACAAATTGCTTACTTGAACATTCCCCGATAGCGAATCTCTCTACTGCCAACGTGTGGGGAAAAATGCTGCATCAATTTGGTCAACTTGATTCTAACGATGACGGTAGATTGGTAGAATTCACCCCAGACCTGTCATCTGCCGATTAAGGCTCCCTGTGCAATTTAGTTAGGAAGAAGTTTTAAGTGCCTTGAGATGAAGATGGTGATCAAGCTGTCATATCCTCACAAGGACGCTAAGTATAGTTTCTCTATAGGTGGTGAGAATCAGTCAAAACTATTAACAAAACGTGTCTAAGAATGAATTTGTTGTTGTGAAACAGCAACTGCTGTACCCAAAAGGACCTGAGTCATCAGCTGAGCGCCATACGTCACCGAGATTTCAAACCATTAAGCTCAGTATCTATTAGGATGGTGGATCCGCAACAGCTCCCTGCGTCCAGGTCCTTAACACAAAACTGCTACCTTCTTCCGCCTTTGCACTTTTACCATCAGTTTTGACAAGAAATTTCCTCACCGATGGAGCAACGAAACAGCGGCATCCCACTTCACATTTCCACCGCTGCTTCTGAATCCCTTCGCCACGTTCTTCAAGCAGCTTTTCTCCTATGGACAAAGTTCTCGTCCCAGGGAACGGTAAGTTCGCCCATAATCATTCTCTTCCCTACCGCGTCGATCAGCACTAGGTCAGGCCGTTGGTCAGATAGGGACAATTCATCTGGCAGCTGTGATCCACTCGAACTTCCCACTTCCACGGAACGGATCGAGACACACGAGGAGACTTTCATCTCTTTGTTTGACCACTCGGCATAAGGTCAATTCCCGTTAACACCTGAAGGGTACCATCCTCCCTGCAGTGCCACATGACAAGCAGAGAGGATATGGCGAAGATTGGCATGCATGCCACACAGGTGACACTGAGGGTCCATCTGAATTCCCAACGTGCCAAATTAGCGGGGTTTGGAAACATCCGATTATCTCACAGTAATTTGCGATATTTTCAATTAAACAACTTAATCCGGCTTCATTGATCAATTCCCATATTTGGAGAAAACTTGAAAAACCGTGATGAATTATAGTAAAGATGTCTCTATTCTGGCGAGGCCTTTCGACCGGCACAGCCAGCCATCGGTACGGCACAGCCCTGAAATGGCATATTCAGGGTACGTAAATGCTGATAGAAAGGAAGACGGAAATGTCAAACCAGATTGGCGTGAATGACGTGCTCCACAACCTTGGTAATGAGGTTTAATTTGAGGACTTCATGATCTTCAAGACCAACCTATTTATGCATAATAAGCAAACTTGATGGCCTAATTTATTGGATTTTTTTCAAAATTTTGGAGAATTAACACAAGATTTGTGTTCAATGCAGTGGGATACAGATGTTTGTTAGGATATGAAAGGACGGAAAAGACTGAAATCTGCAAGCTTTGACTATTTTTTCCCTGTCCATTTGTCCAATGAGATTGATGGAGAAAACTTTTGAATTGATGGAGAAAACTTCTGAATTTTGATTGACTTTAGAAATTCAAGATTGCTAATAAAATCAGAAGCTAACAGGATCAATAAGAAGGCACAGAATGACAGTGATGAGAGTGCGACGATAGGAACATGTTCAATTATATTTGCTATCGCCTTTTTATTCAATATAAGAATCTTTAATGAGAGCCTGCCTTGCAAATCCATTCTGGCAACAGGCCGGCCTATCTTCAATCACGTATTCGTTCCAACGGCCACATCCTTCTTCTCACTCCTATCTTCACAGGATTGGCAGGTCCACTTCTCCTGACTGCCCTGTTTGTGGTGTAAACCACGATGTCTCCCACTTACTGTGCTCTTGTCCCTCCCTCTCTTCTACCCCAGTGGCTATCTTCGGGTCCTCGGGCTCTGTTTTTGATCTCTGGCATCGTCCGCGGGGGGGGGGGGTTGCCCGCCTTCTCGGCCTCCTATCCGCGGGACGGGGTCGGGTAATCCAGCCAGCAGCCGGCTATCAAATGGCGCAAATGAAACTTTAAGGTCACTACTCCGCATACTTGGGGCTTGGATGGTGCTGACAAAGTCAGACTTTAATCGAGAGCGCTGTAATCTTTTAATTCGGATACTCTTCCTCCCGACTTCCAATGACACTTTCGGGGCTGGACCTCTGGACCGAAAGATCGCTAGGCCAATTACTTAACCACTGTGCCACGGAAGCATGCAAGAACGTGTTAATGATTATTCATCATATTTTTTTATCATTCAATAATAGAGAAAAGTCGAAATCAAACAAAATCGAACCAAAAATTCACATCAGAATATTGAAACTGCTTTTATGGTGAGAAATAACTAATTATACAGATGAAATCATCAGAATTTCAATCATTTGAAACATTTCCATTTTCGCTCTAAACTACGAATTTCAAAGACTTTCTGATAAAAATGCCACAATTTGTACTCACTGGATAAGTTACCAACTGAAATAAATGATGCAAGACTTTTATGATCACATAAATTGACAAGAGCTTTTCTGTTGTGTTGATGGTTATTTCAACTGCTCGGTCAGACAAACGATCTAAGCAGAAAAGGCCTAAATGTTGCTAGATCTTAAGAAGAATCAAATTGCTAAAATCGTCCTGTACTAATAATAAATTCTGTGAATATCATTTTGTGATCAGGACAGTCTGTGTGTTCATCTGCAGCAATAACATCGATTGTCATGACATTTTCATCATCTTTCAAAGCAAATCGGTCAAGCTGAAGGCTACGAGAATATCACATTTCTACCTTCTCCGGAAGATGTCTGCCTCAAAAGTGCTATCAAAATCATAAAAATGACAAATCTCATTTTGAGTGAATGAATGAATGGTTGATAGTTACGTCTTTAAGTGCACCAAACTCGGAAGTACATGGATCTACTTAAACAATTTGTTTGAGATATTTGACCATCCTCCGTAACTTACAAGACGACTGGAAGAATAGCCTAAGAATTGTCGTTTTACTGCTACAGGACGACAATCTACAGACTAAGAATAAGAAGCTCGTAGGATTAGGAAGCGTAGCTCTCGCTCTAAATATATAATTGCAGCAAGAACTGCAGAGGAGCGCTTTAGCTGCATTGCGCACGACCTTAGATATCTTCTTCGCCAGCCATAGATAACCACATCAAAAAAACTTACTATTTGATTGTTACGTTTACCGTGATAAGAATGACAATCATGATTCTCCATCAACGACATTTCTATGTACAAATCCACACCAGCGGAAGAGCATGCATGAGCTGAACACGAGTAACATAAGCTGTTGATAAGTTTTGATTTATGATTGAAAGAATCAGGAATGTTCAGCAAAGTCACGATTGATACACAGCATTTTTCGGTCTGCAGCCACAGAAAATCTTCAGGTGAAATATGAATTCCTCTTTTTCGTCAGAAGATAGTCTGTGGATGGAGACAGAAAACGTTCCTTTCTATCATAAATGCATTTAGCATAATTAGGGTGGTGAGAAAACGCCTCGCAATATCCAACAGGGTCTGTGGTAGCCATGGAGATATTGACACAACTTCGCACTCAGCTGTTCTTGCAGGAATGATAGACAGCTTTGACTCGTGGACTATCATTGCATCACTCCCAGCCGTGCCGCAGTTCATAGCTGGACAATCATCAAATAATGTGAACTAGGCATGTTGATGATTCTACCACATCCTGAATGTGGTAGAACTGAGGATACACACAACTGAGGATACAAATCAATACTTAAATACAACTGAAGATTCAATATTATTGAATTTCAGTGCATGAAAGTAATTGGAAAACAAATTCTAGGTTATATAGTATCTCATGATTGGGATGAGATAAATCCTTTGTATTGATAAAATACTTTGTATTATGTCCAGGCCTTTCGGACGCACCAAGCGACCATCATCAGGTGAAAGCAATCATTTAACTGAACATCAGTAAGTCATGCCAATTTGCTGAACAAGAGTCATGTGGAACTGGACGGCAAAGCATAGAATTACACAAGAATGCATTAATCACGTTGCGTATGCAATAATAACAAAATGACTACTGTTAAAATAAGAAGTAGATGAGAAATGTTCATAAAATGTCAAGAGAACAAAAGAAAGAATTAGTAGGAACTCCACCAGTCACTCAAAGAATGCTTCACACGATTGTAAGAGCCGAACTTCTTATTCAAGGATCCATACCATCTATTCGGGGTGAAGCCAGTCAATACATTGAAGAACAAGCTCATTCGGAAGCGCCCATATCCAGCAAAAAACTTTGGTGTTGTCTACCATCTCCCTTGCTCAGATACCCAGTGGACGTGGTCCTACGTAGGGGAATCCAGCAGTTATTGGCAGAGAGAAGAAAAGAGCACATCAGGGCAGTCAAAGAAATAGATGTTGAGCGCTCTGAAATTACCCGTCATGTCTTTAAAAGCGATCACCAAGTGGACTTCGAAGGTATGCAAATAGTGGAGAAAGTGGATAGTCCTGTGGACAAAGAAGTTCGGCTCTTAATCGTATGAAGCATTGTTTGAGTGACTAGTGGAGTTTTTAGCTAGTTCTTTCTTTCTTTTGTTTCTCTTGATATTTTATATATATTTCTCGTCTACTTCTTATTTTAACAGTAGTCATTTTGTTATTATTGCATACGCAACGTGATTAATAGATTCTTGTGTAATTCAATGCTTTGCCGTCCAGTTCCACATGACTCTTGTTCAGCAAATTGGCATGACTTACTGATGTTCAGTTAAATGATTGCTTTCACCTGATGATGGTCGCTTGTGCGTCCGAAGAAGGAGAGGGAGGAGGGACAAAGGGCCAAGGAGGAGAGTAGAGGGGGGGGCCGAAAGGGGAGAGTAGGAGAGGAAGGGAAGGAGGGAAGGAGAGAGGGAAAGGGGATGGAAGAGAGGAGGGAAAGAGAAGGGAGAGCGGGAAGAGCAGAGAGGACGTGAGGGTGGGGAGGTCGCAGGTAAGGAGATGAGGGAGACGGAGGCAAGGGCAGCTAAGATGTCCAGAGGAGGGGAAAAGAGGAAGGCGAGGGGGAGAAAGGCGAACGCCGAGGGCCTGGCAACAGTGGCGGCATGCTGCGGGGTCGTCGATCCGAGGTCCCCTGCCCGCGTGCTGCACAGGCACCGCGCGGTGTGATGCCTGGAGGCGGCGGAGCAGTTATCGGGCGCGCGGGACGGAGGCGAACAGGGAGGAAGGGATAGGAGGGCCTCCTGGACATAATACAAAGTATTTTATCAATACAAAGGGACCTCTCTCCTCACACTCATAATGCCTGGTCCTTTACTCTCAACAATAAAATCTCACTTGATCATTGATCACGTGCAAAGAACAACTTTTTAAAGTCTGCAACGACTATCAGTTGCCCGAGCGTGCGCGGATGAGGAATTCTATTGCTAGGGAAATCATTGGAACAACTCACTCATATTCGCCTTGACAAAGGAAGAGCTGGCGATCGAGTTGAGAATGCAATGAGAGACTAAGAAAGCAGAGTTAGGAGTACTGTTCCAATGCATTGCCCGTAGATTAGAAGGGTGACAGCGTCCTGGAACCTCATCTCCATGCAGTAATGCTGGTAATAAGGGGGGGGGGGGGGAAATTTTTTTTCCCGCCCCCGGGGAGAGGAGGAACAAACAAGTTGCTATCACGCAAGATATGAGCAGTGGACAAAAACGGTCCACTGAAAAGAATAGAAATCAAGAAGAGATGGAGTTGCAGTTTTGAAGGATACTCAATTGAAACGAACAACCTTTTCATGCAGCACCCAGCATTTGAGAGGGGTTGGCTTTATTGAAAAGTCATGCGGATGAGCTTCTTGTTGCAACTGTAAAGAAAAAAACTGGATGTGAATGCAAACGATATCATCGGCTTTATTTAGGGAGGTGAATGAATATGGAACTGTGTATGCCTAAGGTGGGGTGCCATAAATACCAGGAAAGAAAATATATTTATTGATGATTTTTAAATTGATTGAGAAGTCTTTAACAGGGAGGTCCGCAATGATAAGTAAAGCAATCTGAATAAATCATCTTGAAGATTTTAGCTGTCAGTATCTGTCGCTGTACGTATTTTATGGACATCAAAATGTCTGTAAGCTTGATTCGTTGAGCGAACTCAACAGCTGCATTCTACTTTTCCTCTCCTCCCGTCCGATGGCAAGTACCTAAAAGTCTCATCATTCCCAAAGGATGCTTTAAAACCTTTGTCTGCCGAGTTCGAAAAGTGATCTATAAATATGTTTGTAATTGTGGAAGAAGAGTTTTACGTGGCAGAACTCGTAAGGCGGGTTTGATGGTTCGCGTCCTGACGATGCACCTGTTTTTTTGTTCACTGCTGGTCATTAAGAAAGTTGATAAACAATTAAAACCTCTAGAATGGAAATGAAGCTTCATCGCAATACACAATAGTGGCACATATATAAATCGCACAGCATTTTCACGTTATGAGGAACACTTGTCAACGGCTGCATCATTGGGTTTAGAATCAGTCACATTGTGTAAATCGGAAGCTGTTAATTGGTGGTTCATGCCCCAACTTAGTTCCCCCGAAGTGTGCCGGCGACCTTGAGTCAATTTCCATTCTAGCCAACTTCAGATAAACAATCTATTTCTGTGCTCCTGGTCGCTCTGGAAAGCCTCTCACTTGTGACCATATAAATAAACTGTTTATCTGAAGTTCGCTGGAATGGAAATTGACTCAAGGTCGCGGCACATCCGGGGGAACTAATAGTCCGGCAGCCAGAGCGAGTTTCTGCAGGGAACGAGGCCGAAAATGAGACTTTCACAGAATGATGTACACCATATGCCTACTACGAATTCGCGCGTCTGCCGAGTTCTAAGTGAGTTCCTCTACTTGTCAGACACGGATCAACAGAAAAAAACACCTGTTTAAATCCCAATGGGAGAGCAGATTGCAGTTTTTTGGCTGAAATCAAATTTTGTATGTTTTCCTCTTATCAATTAAAATGTACTAAGGCTCTAGAGCCATGGTTTTTGATATGGAATGTCTTCAGGGTCCATATCTTATACAGGTTCATGAGGCATTTATCTAATGAAAGTGCATGCATTTCAGATTTGACAGGAAGCCTCCTACTGTAAGGCATGGCAACCAATATGTTGGACCACTTCATTCCGCATTTTTTTTTTGAACCAACATTATCGCATAGATCGCCGATCAGAAGCATGATAATATCAGTTACACATGATAGGAAATGACCTGAAAGACATTCCAATGCCAATCTATTATGACTCTGGCCTTAGTACTACTTTTCGTTTAATCAGAGAAAAGAAAACATAGAAAATTTCAGTTTTAGCCAATAACTGCAATCTGCGTCTCATTGGGATTTTACAGTGTGTTTATTCTTTGATCCTGTCCAACAAGAAGAGGAACTCAATAGAACGCCGGCAGACGTGTCGATTCGTAGTAGGCATATGGTGTACATCCATTCTGTTGAAAGTCTCATTTTCGTTCGCGGATTCCGTCGGGTTCGCTCGTCGTTCGTTCGTTCGTCGCTTCGTTCGTCTCATTTTCGCGGCGGTTCGTTCTTCGCGTTACGCGGGTTCTGTCTCGTCGGGTTCCGTTCCCGTTCGTTTCGCGGGTTCCGTTTCGTCGTCGGCGTCGTTTCGGAACGGTTTTTCGCCGTGCGGGCGGCGCATTTTCGTTTCCGCGTCGTTCGCGCATTCGGATCGTTCTGCGTTCGGTCGCGGCTTTTCGTCGTCGGTCGGCTCGGGCATGTTTCGTTCGGATTTCGCGGCGTCGTCCGGTCAGTCTCATTTTCGTCGTCGCGCCGCGTTCGAGGCTTCGTCGGTCGCGTTCTTCGCGCGGTTTTCGCTTTGTCGTCGTCCCGTTTTCGGCTGAAGTCTCCATTGTCTCGCGCGTTTTTTCCGTATCGGGTAAGGCTTCGGTTTCGGTCTTCGCGCTCGCCGTTTCGTCCGGCAGCGCCGTCGCGACGTTTTCGGTTTCGCGTCGTCGTCGGCTCGTTCGCGTTCGGCGCGTTCGTCGGTTCGGCGGGGTCGGAGTATTTTTTTATTTCTTTTCGTCGTCGCGCTCGTCGTCCGCTTCCCGCGTTTTCGGCGGGACGTCGGACGTCCGTCGCGCTTTTCGGTTCCGTCGTCGCCGCGGTCGCGTTCGCGTTTCGGGTTCGTCCGTCGGTTCTTCGCTTCGGCGGTTTCGGCTTTGCTTCGTTCCGCGGTCGGCGCGGGTTTCGGTTGCGCGCGCGCGTTCGTTTCCCCGGTTCGGGTTCTTCTTTCCGCGTCGTTCGTACGGTCGCGTTCGGGTGCGCGAGTTTTCGGTGCGCGTTCGTTCGTTGCGCGGCGCGGGCTCGTTTCGCTTCGTTTTCCGGCGCATTTCGGATCGGGTCGTCGCCGCGGTCCGCCGTTTCGTTCGCGTTTCGTCTGGCGTCGCCCGGTCGTCCGTCGCGGATCGGGCCGGTTTCCGGGTTCGTCGGTTTTCGTTCGGTTCGTCGCGTCGGGCCGGAGGGGGGCGGGGCAAGGGGAGCGGGGCCCGGGGGGGGGAGAGCGGAGGGGAGTACCGGGGACCGGGTTCGGGGGGGGCGGGAACCCGGCGGGGGGGTGAGGGCTGGGGGGGCGTTCGGGGGGAGGGAGGGGGTAAGCGCGGCGGGTCGGTTCCGGCCCGGGGGTCGAGGGCGGGGGGTGGCGGTCTTAGCGGGCACGGGGGGAGTCGGGGAGGCGGGCGGGAGCGTGTCGGGCGGGGAGGCGGGGGGTGCAGGCCGGAGGGAACGGGGGGCGGGGGGGGCGGGGGGAGGGGGGGCGGGGTTGGAGATCGGGTTCCGGGGGGGGGGACGGGACGGGCGGGGTTGGGGAGGCGGCGGATTCGCGGGCGGCAGGCGGGATGCGCGGGGAAGGGCGGCCGGGTCGGGACGGCGGGCGGAGTGGAGGGAGGGGGCTCGGGGAGGGCCGCGGGAGGGGCGGGGCTGACGAGCGGGGGGTACGGCGGGGGGCAAGGTCGGTCGGGGGGAGGGGGGGTCTGGGTCGGCGGGGGGGGGGCGGGGTGGCGCCGGAGGGGGGGAGGTCCGGTCCGGAGCAATGAAGGGGGGGTAGTCGGGGGTCGGGGCGGGGGCGGGTTCGGGGGGGGGAAGGGGGGCGGGGGGGGGGGAACAGGTGGGAGCGGGGGTTCGGCGGGGGGGCGGGGGGGGACGACGCGTCGGGGGCGGGGGGACCGGCGGGGGGGGGGGGGGGGCGGGCGGGTGACGGAGGATTCGGGCGGAGGGCCGGCGGCGAGGGGAGTGGGGGGGAGGGGCGCGGGAGGGGGAGAGGCGGGCCGGGGGGGGGGAGGGGCGGGGCGGGGGGGACGTGGCGCGGGCGGGGACGGTGGAGGGGGGCGGGGGGGGGGGAGGCGGGGGGGCGGGCTGGGGGGTGGGGGGGGCGGGGGTGGCTCGGTCGGGGGGGGGTCGTCGGCGGACAGGGGGGGCGGGAAGGCCGGTCGAACGGCGGGTGGAGGAGGGGCGAGGGAGGGGGGCCGGGTATCGGCGGACGGTCGAGGTCGGGGTGGGGGGGGGGAGGCGGGGGGGGGGTCCCGGGCGGCCGGTCGGGGGGGAGCCCGGGACGGGAGGTTCGGGGGGGGAAGCGCGGAGGAGGGCTATAGGCGCGGGCACGGAGGGAGGCGGTGGGGGGGACGGGGCGGCGGGCGAGCGGCGGTGGGTACGATTTCGGTCGGAGAGGCGGTGTTCGGGACGCGGGGGGGCGGAGCGCGGGTCGGGCGTGGGGTCGGGAGGGGGGGGGAGGGGGGGGGGGGGAGTGGGGCGCGGCCGGGAAGGACCGGCGCGGCGGGGGGGAGGGGGGGGGAGTCGGGCGGCGCCCGGGGGAGACCGGGACGGGTGGGGGTGCCGGGGCGAGAGGGGGAGGCGGGGAGGGGGGGGGTCGGCGGTAGGTGGGGCCGCATGGAGCCGGGCGGGGGGGGGGGAGCGCGAGGAGGGGGCGGGAGGGGGGGGCGGACGGCGCGGGGGGGGAAGTGGGAGCGTGCCGGGGGGGGGGAGGGGGCGGCGGCCGGCGACGGGGAGGCGGAGCCGGGGGGTTCGGAGTCGGGGTCGGCGGAGCGGCCGCAGGCAGGGGGCGGGGGGGGGAGGGGGGCGGCGGCTCCGGGGGGGCGCCGGGTTCGGTCGTGGGCCGGGAAGGGGACCCTCAGTTCCCTGCAGAAACTCGCTCTGGCTGCCGGACTATAAGTTGGGGTATGAAGAACCAATTAAAAACTTCGATTTACTCATGTGACTGATTCTAACTCAATCATAGAAATAAACTGTTTATCTGAAGTTCGCTAGAATGGAAATTGACTCAAGGTCGCGGCACATCCGGGGGAACTAAGTTGGGGCATGAAGAACCAATTAAAAACTTAGATTTACTCATGTGACTGAATTCATAACCCAAATCATACAGACCGTTGGCAGGTTTGCATCTAAGTGAAAATTCGTGCGATTTATGTGCCGTTATTGTGCATTGCATGAAGCTTAATTTCCATTCTAGAGGTTTTATTGTTGTCAATTTCTATGAACCCAATGATACAGACGCTGGCAGGTGCATCTAAGTGAAAATGCGTGCGATTTATGTGCCGTTATTGTGCATTGCATGAAGCTTAATTTCCCATTGCTAGAGGTTTTATTGTTGTCAATTTCTATGAACCCAATGATACAGACGCTGGCAGGTGCATCTAAGTGAAAATGCGTGCGATTTATGTGCCGTTATTGTGCATTGCATGAAGCTTAATTTCCATTCTAGAGGTTTTATTGTTGTCAATTTCTATGAACCAAATGATACAGACGCTGGCAGGTGCATCTAAGTGAAAATTCGTGCGATTTATGTGCCGTTATTGTGCATTGCATGAAGCTTAATTTCCATTCTAGAGGTTTTATTGTTGTCAATTTCTATGCTTGTGACGAAGGATATCGTTAAGTGTGTCCTGTTGCACGTGACGACACAGATATTAGATCCAATGTTTGAATTGCAACTCGTGCACGGTCAACAAAGAGATAGATTGTTGTCACCAAAAAACATTGTCACCTGCGCTTGTCGGATGGACGTGTCTCGCTCGCTCTTGCATCGGTGATATAGTTTTTTGGCAAGTGTGGTATTTTGGAGTCATCGCTTCGTGGAAAACTTGGTACCATTCGACTGCTCTGTGCTTCAGTAGAACTTTGGCGCTAACCGTTTCTTCATCTGGAGCCTGTGTCATTCGTAATTTGGATATATACGTGTCTGTGTTCTTCCTTGGCTGAGGTTTGCTCAGGCCCGGCCGAAGCTACGTTTTGTATCTGTCTTCACTGCGTCGTAATTGCGGTCAATATCAAGTCATCAATCGTGCACTGGGTTTTCTGTTTCCCTGGATCAAGAAGGCTATTTCAATAGCAAAGCGAACAGTGTTATCGTGGTCTATCGGTTAACGTGCTATTTCGGACATCCTGCGGTTCTTGGTTCAAATCGCTCTGTGAACATTTTTGCTGCCATTGATTTTGTATGAAATAAAGACAATTTTG
This sequence comes from Prostheceraeus crozeri, assembly GCA_907163375.1. Classification (NCBI taxonomy): domain Eukaryota; kingdom Metazoa; phylum Platyhelminthes; order Polycladida; family Euryleptidae; genus Prostheceraeus; species Prostheceraeus crozeri. The sequence continues at coordinate 1,951 of CAJQUW010017008.1, read as the reverse complement.
TGAGTCATGTCAAATGAATCAACGATTGACACTTCGTTCGAATCAGTGCGAATCAGGACGCATACCACTCCAAGAATTTTGGTCTATATGAACATTATAAGAACAAAGTCAAAACTGCACTGAAAGATGCCAAAGATGAATGGGTTAAGAAAGGAATGAAAAAGACGAACGGATTGTGGAGTATGGTCAATCATGTGAATAACTCAAGGAGTACAAGTACGTCGCTGTCTGGTCTTGTCTCGTCCTATCCTTCCCCAGAAATAGCAGCCGAAGCTATCTCAAATCAGCTGGCTCAGCATCAATCTGATCCGCCTGACTGGAATCTGATTCTAAGTTCATTGCAGGACAACAAACGCGAGTGGCAACCTGCTTTCGATGATCGCTCTGTTTTGCAGCAACTGATTAAACTAAAACCTGGTAAATCTCCCGGTAGTGACGGGCTTTCCCCACGTTTGCTGAATCAGATCGCAGATGAGATCTCAAAGCCATTGCAACTCATCTAATCGCTCTGTCCATAGGGGACTCCTGTGTTCCATCTAAGTGGAAAGCTGCAAGCATCAAAGCTATTCCAAAAAGTAAGCCGGTGAAAATTGACAACATTCGTGGTATCTCCCTCTTGCCAATCTTTGCCAAGATTTTAGAGAAGATAGTTGTCGAATCCTTTGAAAGACGAGATAGTGGCTAACTATGGCTCGGAACAGTTTGGTTTTAGACATGGAGTATCAACTGTACATGCCCACATTCACATTCACGACTTCAATCACTCGGAGGATGGATGACCCGGATATCCAAGCCTGTGCCGTTGTCCTCGTTTGATATGGAAAAGGGCATTTGATAAGCTACATCATGCATCTCTGATTTCGTCATTGCGCAGATTCAACCTTCCGACAAAATTCATTAGTTGGTGCTGCAGCTTCCTGCAGGAACGGACCCAAACGAGTTTTCCTCAACTATGAAAACTGTGAGCGCAATAATGCAGTAAGGTCAGGTGTTCCTCAGGGATCGGTTATCGCCCCATAACCTATTCTCTCTGCACATGTCTTCCCTAAAAAACCATGCGGACAGGAATCTCAAATGACTAAGTACCTGATGACGTCATTGTTATTTGTTCCCCTTGAGTCCTTGCAGTTTGATCAGTGTGGTTGATGGAGGGAAAGAGAAGAAAATAAAAGACGAAATCGACAATGTTGACCTATGGAGTACAGAGCATGGCCTCAAGCTGAATAAAAAGAAAAAAACAAAAATCATGATTGCCAGTAAGCCCAATGCAACGATCAACTTCCCATGCGACATAGAGCTTAGTCAGCAATCTGAAAAATTCTGGGTTGTTTACTACTAGGCAGCGACCTAAGATGGAGCCTTCACATCAGCTATTTGATTGTTCGGAATGCAAGCAGAAGAGTTTATTTGGCTGAAAATGCTTCCGGAAGCATATTATCACAACGCTGTTTTGATCACTGCTCTTTAACGGACTCATTCGGAATTGTTCTAGAGTACTGCTCACCGGTTCTTCATAGGTATGCATGCCACTGGTATGCTGAGGAAATTGGAATAAGGTACAGCGCCGGTTGCCACCGGATTATCTGTTGGTCCTGACTGTCGTTGCGGAAACTTTGTGTCCCTGAAGTCACGACGCCGATTGATTAGAGGGTTTAGACTGCTACTTCAGATGGAGGAATCCAGTAACATACTGCATCATCTTTTTCCTAAACGCTATAGGGCCGCTTGGGCAGCTGGAAAACTACCGTTAATACGCACTCAACGGAGACACTCTTTCGTTCCTTCCGTACATTGCTAGTTTGAGAGTAATGCGGAGTACATGCACTTTGTGAATTTCATTTGCTGTATATTGTCTTCAAGAATTTGCTTTTGTTACTTTTTACTTCATTTGTGGTTTGAAATTGTTGTGATTTTCATTTTGGATAATAAACATATACTACTACTACTACTA
>CAJQUW010017007.1:0-66199 GCA_907163375.1 Prostheceraeus crozeri | reverse complement strand
GTGAGAGTATTCGCAATAAAGGGAACGCAACGTTCGAGCAGTCTGTCCATGTCGACAAGAAAGTCCACAAATGGGAGAAATGACTTGAAAGCTTAAGTATTCTTTCGGCTAACGCTGTCGCATAGCTGTTTTTGAGGATTACACATCATCTACGTAGTTGACCAAGCGACTGGAGATCATATTGTAATGATAAACTAAAAAGGTAGCTCCCTTTTGTATTACAGACGAATTTTTATTAAAGTTAAATTTCCAAAATTACAAGTACTTAGGCGTCCCGAGCTTTCAGAGGTCGATAGAACTAGGTGGACGGAGAGATGTCACCTTGTGAAGCTTGATATATAAAGAACAGCTGATATGATAAAAATTAGTGATATTAAGAGATGTGCTGATTGTATGAATGTTTATCAAATTGTGAAGACAGATTGTATTCTGGAAGTTCGTGTCTTCTATTGTTCGTGGGTTTAAGATGTGTGATTTTTTTTAGCTTCTGCTATTGTCGTATCTCGCGTGTTGAACAGCTAGCCTATGAAGCCGACCTGAAATTTTCCGATGCCTTCTAAACCGTCGTGTTTATCTTTGATGTATTGACATAGAGCGCTACTGCTGCTTTTATTCTCTATAGCACGCTTGTGTTCCTGGTGTCAGGTCTTAAACATCCGAGCAGTTTTGCCTATGTAAAATTCACCACATTGTGAACAAGTGTGTTGATAAACTATAAAACAATCTCTATATTTAAGCTTGATATTAATTAAATCCTGACATATGCTACATACTTAAGGCTTAGTATAAGATTTATTATTATAAAAGATGCTGTCTGACACACCAAACTCATTTACTAATGTTTATGACGCTAAACATTACGACTTGCCAGTAACATTGGTAAATAAGCATGGTTGTCAGACAGCATCTTACTTTAATAATAAATCTAATAGTAGCAGGTCGATTTATCACAGCAATAGCAGAAGCTAAATGAATCACACATCTTAAACCCACATTCAGTAGAAGGACACGAACTTTCAGGATACAATCTGTCTTAATGTCACTCATTATTTATAAAAGCTTCACACGGTGACATCTCGCTGTCCACCTAGTTCTATCGAACTCTGAAACCGCGGAACGCCGAAGTACTTGTCGCAATTTTGGAATTTAACTTGAATAGAAAGGGGAGTTACCTTTTTACTTTACATATGATCGTCTATCTTTCTGAAGCGGTTCACATTTTGCATTGATGACGCATACAATGATATGTATGAAGAAAAGACGATAAATACTGATCTTTTTTTATGAATGGCGTTTCTAAGAAGTTAGGATTAGTTCTTCTTTTCCAATATATTCAATAGAAAGGTAGATGTCTCTGCTTCATGCAAAATTCTGTGCAATGTGTCATAGCCTGTTATCTATGCGTAGAGAATTTTTTAACATTAGAAGCGCCGATAAGTTGCAACCCCTCGAAACGCCGCTTGAGTCAATTTTGACTGAGGACTTATATCATTTATGGTTTGGCAATTTTGTTTCATCAAATCTAATAATGAAAAAATGAGACGACGCACATGTACAACTGGTGCGAAATGATATGAAATGTCAGTTATTATCATAGTAATAGCTGCAAAAGGTGCAAGTGAAGAGTAATTTTTGATGTATTCGTAACGCGTGTGGAGCATGTTTGTTTCAACCTGTCATGATAATGGCATTGGCGGAAGATAATTGATGATGCAGGCCTATTTTCGCATGATACAACATTCAAATAAAATCTATTCAGAGCAAAGGGAATTTTGTGATCCATAAATGTTAACAGGTGATCAAGAAATGATAAAATTTTACTATATCATCACATTTTGGCTGAAAAGTAGAGCATTTACATTTGACAAAGCAGCCTACTTTTTCAACATCGAATGGCTGGCTCGTGTTTTTAACTCGCTTGATGCCATGATGTCATTTAATCGTTTTTGAAAAATACCAAAGCCAGTCTGAAGAGCTCAAGTTTTTATTGAATAGCCTTCATATTTCCATTTTTTAGTTTTTAGGTATCTAACATGCATGTCATCTTTTGAGTCGAATGAACTGCCGAATGCCACTGAAATGTATTTCCAAAATCAATAAGATAGATAAATCTCTCAGTAGCTTCATATTCAGATTGATTTTGCCTATTGACGTATCAGCATGATAAAACGAAGTTATTAGTCCAACACCAATTATATTATTCATTGGTCTATTAATGACATAAACATGGAATGTAAACCAGGTGGAGTAGAAGTTTGTGACAATATTGATTGCCTCTCAGACAGTCTATAATTACGATAAATCTTCAAACAGTATCAGGGAATATTAGGGGTATGACCAAGCATCTTGAAACTCGTTTCCTCATTATGGCGTAGATCAATTGAAAAGTCGCTCATATAGGCTCGCAGCTTAGTTCCATAGGATTTTGGCAAAATGTGATGCGCGGTCTGCTATCATCGTGAATTAAGGAAATAGACCTTTACACACTTTAAATGCAGTGAGTCCAATTTGACTCATTCGGTCGTTCTTCAGGTAGAGTTCTACATCCATTAGACCAAATTAGATATCAAACGTTTCGCAACAAATGATCGATAGGTCTAAGCAGAGTAATATTAGACCAATATAGTATTCACAATCACTGAATTAAATCACCTTTAAATCAGAAGTGAGTCAAAACTGACTCATCAGTGCTTCTAGTGTTGAGTTGCGGATCTTTTGGATCTTCATTGCGGTATTGCTCTTTGTTGGATGAACTGTCTGATGTGTGTCGGTAGTATGGTTGTTCTAATTTGTCGGATCCCTTGTCGTATGTGGATCTTGTCTGCCAGCATGATTGCGTTTGTAATAATGTTGTTTACTTAGTGGACGTTGATAGGTGCTCAGAGATAGCTTGTTAGATTTGTATGGTGAAGTCCTCCCTGTTTGCTTTGCTGTAGTTAGTGGATGTGTTTGAGGTTTCTCCTTTTACCTTATGAAGATATGCGGATGGTGATCAGCATGGGTAGGTGGTCTGATGTGAGATTGGTGAAGATCTTCCATGTTGTGCGACGTGCAGTTCAGCTGCCAGCGATGGATGTCTGGAGAAGAGTTCTGCTGGTTCTGTGCCAGAGGGAAGCGTATCGGTGAGTTGGTGTTGAGTGTAATGCAGTCAGTTCCGGCCAGGAAGTCGGCAATGTCACCTCCTCTGCATTCGTTGAGTGTTGAGAAGCATGTGGGTGATTGTGCGGTTTGCGTCTGTTAGGAATAGATTTGTTGCGTTGATTGTGCGGTAGGTGAGAAAGTGGTTGATTTTTGTGTTTGTTTATGAGTGAATGTGTGATTGACTTTTGATGGAAAGTTTCCGTTTGTGATGAAGAACGGCTTGTTTTGTGCGCGGATTTTGAAGTACCGATTGTTGTTCTAGGTATTTGTATGAAGACGGGACCTCGAAGTTTGGAAATAGATGGCATTGTGCATGTTGATGGGGAGGTCACCGCCTGTGTTGTATTTTCGATCTGTTTGGATGGTGGTGCTCAGTGGGAGTCTTCTCCGTACGTGCGAGGCCTTCGGCGCATCCTGAAAAATGATTCACCACCATTTATAAAAATGAAAAGTGTCATTATTCCAGGGATGGTCCGCATGTGAGAAATTGTGAGAAACAGGGAAAGCTGTGTGAGAAATGCATCTTTTGAGAAAATTTGTCTTAAGTTATATCCGATTAAAACATTGCATCAGATCTACATCTCTGCAATCGTCATACAGTGCTTGGTTGTAAGGTTGATCAACAAAATGCACAAATTTTTTCTTCTTTTGATCACATGCGTTGAATATCAGTTCTCCTTCTACATGCAGCCTATATCAAGCTGCAAAAAGCTGTAAATCCGCGTGCTTCCTCTATTTGAGGGGCTATAATTAGGACACCAAGTTTTATTTGGATATATCACCTGAGAACAGAGCATAACCCACCAAAAAGGATGATAATGTACTTTTTATTTGCTCCACTTTAGCATTCGGTGAACGCTTACACAAAATAAGAAATACAGAAAACTGACAAATCGAGAAATAGGCGTGATAAAAGAGAAACAGTAAGAAGTTACAGAGGTCTAGTAAACCGAATAAACGGCGAACTACATCGCTTCGTGCGCGCAAACGGAGGTCGAACATGCAGAGGATGGCGAGCTGTTGGAGTTCTTTCGCAGAAGATCGACCTGAGAGGATGGGATCTACTGCGTTGATTGTCTCGGAAAGGCGACGGCAGGTCTATCTAGACACTAAACAGCCCTATTTGGGATATTTTCCTTGTTTATTCGTATGGTTTTAGCGCTCTTTCCAGCATCAATGTGTTGTCATCAAGAAAGTCTAAACTGGAGTAAAAAACAGAATCGTTGCTTCATCACGAAAACGTGCTTCCATACGATCAGTGGTGACGAGTCATCTATTATGATTCATTGAAGTCCGTTTCCTCAACGAAAGGAGTAGAGCTTTGGATGAAGAACTGCATGTAGTAAGAAGAAGGTACTGGAAGAAAGTACTCCATGCAGTGCACATGTAGACTGTGTGGAATGAGCATTGCGCACACTGTGTCGCGATGAACAAGATGACATAGACGATTCCATCGTGTAAGTGTAAGTGATGAAGAGGAAGAAAACCTGCCGGGCGATCCAGAACCGATAATCGGGGAAAATAAAGTTCACCAGTGCGTTTACTGCGCCTGTAGTCTTGAGCACTGCAGAAAGGTATTGAAACGTGTACATGCGCAGTAATGAGTATTGTGCTAGTGTTCTTTTGTGCCTCAGCATTATGAATTTAATTTTTTGAATCAAAAGGTTCACAAACAGATGGAAATCAATTAAAAGCAGTGGAAGCAAGTGTACAACGATAGGTAAAACCCCAAGCGATGGTTGCATTATTGACAAATTATGGCCCAAGGGAAGGATATTCAAAACATTGAGATGTTGTAGAATTGCAGTGAATGTGGTTTACATGAGAGCTTTCGAATTGTCTAAAGCAGATTACTCGGGTCTCGAATCCAACATTTTTATTGTTCGCTGTTGGGTATGAGGCCGGACCCATTCAGATAGGACAGTTCCTGTCTTATCAACGTTGCAGAACAAATATTTGTCATCCGAGCGTCAAGCACCCGATCCAAGCGCTTAATTCAGTAAAAGGGGACAAGGGGCAGAATCTCTCCACTTATCTCCGAATCTTCAGTAATTATCGCAGATCAATACAGCTAACTAGATCACTATTAGAACAAAAAAAATTACTAAAATGGAACTAGTCTTTCAGAAATTTACTTAAAAACCTATAGTTAAAAAAATACTACAACTGATGAAAAGAAAAGCATGACTTTCATTTTGTTGCAAGTTGATTTGTGGATGTAAACTGAAGCTACATCATGGTCTGTAGATATTCTGTAGATGAAACGTTAGAATATACCATCAATGTATAGTCCACCAGATAATACACAATCAAGCTTAAATATATTGTGCTAATAAGTTTATATCATTAGATATCATTGGATAAATTCGCAATGCCTGCGTTTGAAAATTAGTCATGAGGTTGCTCATACAAAAATTACAGAACTAAATCATATGATAATCAAATGGTAGGCCTACTAGTACATAATACTCGCATGTCATTGCAATAAAGTTGTATGCTAGTCATTATCAAATTACTTGAATTGCATATAATGCTTTGCGTAATGTTCCCTCCTTTAAGCCTTAATTTCAACTTGGGTCTGTTTCCAGGATTTGGACCCAATAATCATCTCTGGTTTCAAGACGAATGTTATGACAATCACAGACATGTCAGGAAACTTGTGTTTTTGTATGACTCATGAGTATTTCAAACACAGTTTTGATTACTTCATCATTGTTATCGGCGTTGAGAGAAATTCGTCATCATCTGATGTGAGCAATTCGTTTTTTGTGACGTGAGAAATTGTGAGAAATTCAATATTATGTGATGTGAGAAATTGATCATCTGACCGATAGATTCGATAGCTTCTCCTCGTGATAGTTGAGCACAGGTTTCCCTCTCAAAATCAGACGCTCAACCTCAGAATGAACAGTTTTGGAGCGCGTGCTCGAATCACAGCTGTTTTCTTCGAACAATTAGAAACACACGCTAGTCGTGTGTTCAGGCGAAGCATTGATGTTCAGACAGCAGCGAAAGAGAGTTGTGTGCGTGTGAGGCAGTAAGCGCACGTGCCCGCGTCAATATTGGCTTTCCCGATTGACATAATGCTTTGCCTTCTCCAACATTTGCAATGAAATTCACCGCAATTCTTGATCGAGGCGCGGTACCTAAATATAAACCTTAATATAAAAAGGGAAGCGCAATCCAATTGTTCCTGGCTTCGCTTCCTGTCAGAGAGGCCACTATGTCAACAATAGCAGATGACTGACGTTCAGACATGACTGCGATCAAATGATGAGCGTTCGCCAATGAGTGCAGAGTAATGCATCTGACTCGATCACCCAGATTCGGTAGAATCTCATAATTTGTTTTTACGTGATTGATGTGACGCTATGTTTAGTATGAGCTCATACCCACGCCTTTCGTCCGAAGGGAATATACTGAAAAGATGACAGTCATCAAGCAAGGTAGGCCAACACCTGATGTAAAAATTGAAAGTACTCACACGGAAAAAGTAAGAGATGCACAAGACATTTTAATACATCAAAATTTCAAACATGTGAGTGGCTGACCGGCCGTGGGAAACGCAAGAAACGTTTGTTAGTCAATTGCCTCCTTTTTCTCGAAAAGATGTGGTCTGGACAGAGAAGGGGTATAACAATCTCAGCTCCTTGAGTAAAGCGGTTAAGCGACATGAGCAATCAACTTCGCATGTGCACATTCACTTGACCTTAAAAATGTTTGGGAAATTGATTGAAAATTCATCTTTCATGAAAATTAATGTTGCAACATAAAACATGTCTGGCAGGAAATAGTAATCCAATGCCGAGCAAAGACCTATGGTCTGGGAGCACGCCACGCCACTGGTGCTGTTATTTGGGATTGCTGGGCCTTTTGTTTTGGATGTTGGTTTGTCTTCTTATGATGTCGACTTTATTATCAGGAACAAGATGTGAAAGTTTAGAGATTTTGTTTTGGTTGTCGTTTATGCTGATTTTTTTCTAATAGTGAGCGTGTTGTATTTGTGCTTCTTGCTGCTGGTTTGAGTGTTTCTTGCGCCTGCAATCAACTTTTGTCTGAAGGTGCTTGGTTGGAGATTGGAGTTCATTAGCAGTGGTTTCGTTGATGACAAAATGAGCAAGAGTGGGAATGGGACAGGTGTTCGTGTGGACTTTGTTGAGAGTATTGTTTTGGTTGAATTTAGTGATATTGGTGTGTTTGGCACAAGTCCTGTTGGTGGTGCGGTGGATGAGTGTGATATTTGTGCATTTGAGGTTTAGTCAGTGACTGTTTGTGGTGCTGCATCGCATGGAGGCTTGACTTTTCTGATTGGTATGCTGCTAACTTCGATGGGATCGAGGTTAAGCTCAGTGTCTCCCACCAAGAAGGTAAGAAGCGCCAGCCAACACGGTGGAGCAGGCGGCGGCCGGCCCGCCAAAAACCCGAAGGCTCCTGGGCCTCTCGTGAGGTTGGTGTTGAGGGATGGGCTTCGCCATCCAAGGAGTCAATCCAATTTAGTGTCTTATTCATCAATGTTGGTTCCAAACAATCAATCGAGAATCCCTCACTCCAAATGAGGTATCACATTTCATTTGTCCGCATGAAACATTGGTGTGATTGAATTTAATAGCAAGTATACGATAACCACTTAACTACTACCGGTACCGCATTTTTGTTGGTCAGAAATAAGTCGAAGATTAAATCGACATTTTGGTTCTAACAAGGAACACACAGCCTAACGGGAGATGAAAAGAAAATAAAGAAGTTGAAGCTTTAATAGAAATAGGAATATGATTACACGTAAATTACTGGGGTCAAGGCTGCATTACAAAGTTGTGGTACATGCGGATAGTACGCCGTGATTCAGTCTGATCTGTAACACAACGAGAAATGTCAGTGAAACACTTCTACTGTGGTCCAAATCAAAAGGTCCGTCCTTAAACATTCCCAATACCCAAGCTACCCTTTTCACAAAGGAGAAAGTTTAACCTTTCACGCAGTAATGATAATGTCGCGGTAAAGAATAGTCGTATTTTGGGAATCCTATTTAATTGGAAGCTTTAATTTAACAGTCATATTTATGAGCGCACTACGACACATGCCCATCGTCTCTCCAGAGTGGCGAACCGTCAGGAAAACTGGAAAACCTGGAAAAGTCATGAGTTTCTGAAATTTTTGGAAAATTTTTGCAGTTTTATACTAGACCAGTCTTGCTGTATCGGAATGATCTTTTGAGTTTAACATGAAATTTTGAAATCAGTAATGCATCCTAAACTCTAAAACAGTTCGTTTTCGTAAGAAACCAGAATTGACTTTTGAGCTTGCCTGACAAGGGAAAGCAATAACTGAAAAGCAAATTTGGAAAACGATGTTCAGAATTCTGAAATTAATTTTCTGGAAACGTATTCGGTATGCTAGGAAACCGTTGCCCAAAATCAGTGATTGATTTTCAGGAAAATCTAATTCCTCTGCTTGGAAACCGATGACTAAATCGAATTGATGACCATTATTAACTATAAAGTTTGCATGTTCTCAATTATTAAAAATGTCAATGCCGAACATGTAGCATGACACTAATTGTGCGAATTGTTGTGCAGTCGATTGAAAATGACAAAAAGCTTGTACGCAAACATTCATGGTATACACCAGTACCTAAGAATGCATCTGATTTACATAAACATCCAAAAACTGGAGACATGAGGAATTTACTGCAGATAAAATAGTATTGCTTTTAAGTGCATTCCCTGCTGTTAGTTTGTCCTTGCCGGACTGACGAATAATGCATACTATGGCCCTGCATTTCATCTTTCTTTTCGATAAATATATGCAGTATTTTAATGCTATAAAACAGCAATCCAGTCTCCATTTTATGTTTACGGGGTATATTCAAAATATGCCCTATATATTAAAAAGTGTTGGTTTTCCAGCCCGATTTTTCATAGAAAGTCAAGGCATGTCTAGAAAACTGCTTTTTCTAGAAATCGTAGTGGCTTTCCAAAAACTGATGAAAAACTAATTTTTTAGAATGTAATTCCATTTTGCATTCCCTGATTTGACGACACCTTCATGTCATACCTAGTAAGGCTTCGTGAATAACAGATGCTCAAAGTTTTTATGAAGAAAGGTAGTCTATTGAATGAGAACTGGCTGACATCGAATTCGCCGAAAAAATAATTTTGAAATCGGTCAAGAAAGAAGTAAGTTGCCAGATCCACTGTCGCCTTTTCCTCGTCTAAGTAGAAGAAAGGCTTTAACAGTGAAATCCACTGAAATATAGGTTTTATACTGTACATGTCTTTGTCTTGATCCGGACGTCAAATTAGGTCGATAATAAGAGGGTGACGGATCAGCGCAAGCTGTGTAAAAAGTGCCTTGATCAGCCCTCACAGACCTATTTTCCTATGTCTTTTAGGAATTTCTCCTTTTTTCGGATAAGATCTCCTATTTTTCGGAATTTGTCGCACTTCAATGAGGGATGAATGTATGTATTTTGACATGTACCACTGACAAAGCCATTATAAAGTAGGCGAATATATTGTTGCCTACAAATATCAATACATTTTTGATCATGCAATCTCTACATTGAAACTTAATTGGGAACAGTGAGAGACCCTCTGTAATCTAATGGTCGACGCTTTCCTTTACCTACTCCTACTTTTTCGGAATCAAATTTGCTGTCCTTCATTGGGGCCAAGTGAGAGATGTATTTTCGAGTTATAGTGAGGCGTTTTCTTTTCCCGATCACGGTTCTTTTTAGGAAATGAATTTCACCGAATTATTCTATCTGACCAGGGAGAGTGAGAGACATAATTTAATCACTAGGTGGTCGACATTTTCTTCTCCCCACTCCCACTTTTTGGTTGTGAATTTCTTCAGAATGAGAGACTTGTCTCGATCTTTAAATGCTCGCCGTTTAATTTTTCCCTCTCCGTATTCATCGTTTGAATCTTTTTTTTTCTAACTGGGCAGAGTGAAAGACTTGGTTTGACAGAACCATCAGAAAACTAAAAAACCAAAGTGGGGATTTCTCTACGGTTCATCTGGATCCTGGGTGGCATGGGAGACTTTTCTCGATCGTTAAATGGTTTGCGTTTTCTTTTTCCAGCTCATTTTTTGGGAATTTTTAGCTTTTAGTTAAACGTACGTGGAACTGAGCTCTGCCTACCTGATTCTGCACCTTTGTATCTGGAACTTCACCTCGAACCTTGAATGACGAAAAGTGATATGTAGGTCAATGTCATGTAAGAATGGTTCACCGATTTGCTCTGTCTACACGCCATAACTTCCTATCTGAAATATGGTTTCCAGAAAGTCCTTTATGACATTGTGTTTGACACTCTCGGACTGCAAATGGACATGGATGCCTCAACAAATCAAGCTGGCGTCAATAAAGCAACAGCATCCGAATTTTTGTCAGCTTCATGACTTACGGTATATTCAATGATGTTTATGGCGCAGACCAATATTCACCAATTGGAGTTTATGTTTAGTTTGATCGACGAGAGACATATCTTCTCCCTGCCACAAGTGCTACTTGATTGCTGTTTCTTCGGTTGAAGAATTCGAAATTTGACTACCATAGATCGATTCCCAGAAATTTTAAAGAAGCTCATGACACCGCTTGTTTAAAAAAGATTGAAATCTTAGGATTTTTCGTTTCAATTCACTAGGAGAAAACAGCAAAACTTCACGAAAACAGTCAAACAAATAAATTATTCGAATAAACTGCTTCATTTCCCTCTTTTTGGCACATTTTACACTACTAAGTTCATCCTCCTACTTTTGCATGCTTAGTTGCTGTGAAGGCTGCTTGATCGTGCATTAAAGGATCTCAACATCATTTATATAATTCATATAATTTGTAAACTTTTATATTTTCTATCGAAATTAACACTTGGCTTATTCCCAGATCTTCTATTTCTTTTAAAGCGCATGCTTCACAACAATCCAACAATGTATTATATGCTGAATCAAGTTTGTGAAAGTAATTATATGGCTCAGCCACGCTGAAGTATCATTCGAAAGAGATTGCTCAATAAACAAGGATGAGTTGGAATAGAATATGTTGGAGGAATTGCTGATTGCATAACGGATGATAAAAGATTTCATGAAGACAAACTATGACGATTTTTTCCAATGTAGAGATAACCAAACCTCCTGTCTGTGAGGAAAGCTGCCTCATGTTACAAGGAAGTTGCAAATCATGCAGACAAGAATGTCAATGAAGAGGGGAAATTTCATGAAAAAAGAGGAAAGCTTTCGAATTATAAGAAATAAAAGAAGCCGAAAGAAAGAGGTTGCAATTTTTCGAATTTGAAAAGTGCAGCTTATCATCAGAAGCGACTGAAATACAGCGAAAAGCTTACATAATTCTTCAGCGTTCCCACTTCCCAATACTCATTTCTGAACTCGTTTTCTGATGCACCAGTTGCTGCTTAGAAGTTGCTTTTGTTTTGCTGGTTTTACTAGAAGATTCCTTGTTGTATTGTTTCCTCTCTTTACATTGAGTCTTTAAAATCATGCATTTTTTGTACCTCATGCTGCAGATATTTTCTAGCCTTGTTTATGAGTGCAATTCAGTCTGGAAATGTTTGAATACAGATCTTTTAAAAATCACTCAAACATTTGTGAAGAAATATTAGTGATCTGCAACACCCCTTCCTCTTTCTCTAGCGTGTCATAAATCAGCCGATTAATCGATACGCCCTTAATACGAATAATGTGAAAATATTTTGTTGATGGGGAAAATTCAAGAATGATTTTATCTTATATTATTTATTATATTGATGCAATCAATTTCAATCACAACCAGTGAGTCTCTTCAGGCAAAAGGGCATTTTAACATTGACTTATACATAAAATTCAAATTTTTTGTAATATGACATGGAAGGGATGATATAGGACATTTGGAATACAGATATATATAAGGCAGGTAGTACTGGTTTATATAATACCAGTAGCAATCTCAATAATGCCTGTCAACAAAATATGCACTTTAGTCAAGACATCATCAAAAGCGTGAAAATATTACTGTCAACTTCTAGCCACCAAAAAACATGTTATTTTGAAAATGATAACTCATTTGCATCTCAAGAATTTTCTGCATTGATGCATGATTTGATAATTTGTGAATCTGCGAACGTGGATTATGACATATATGAAGTAAGGTTACTGCTAAGCGCCGACCCAGGTAAAAATTTTACCTGGGTCGGCGCTTAGCAGTAACCTTACTTCATATATTAATTCACCAGGTATGGTCGAACGCTTACAGTCTGTGGATTATGACAAAATTTTTACCACTCTCCATCGTGAACTCAGTCACTTGTATAACGAGTGGTACCTGCATCATATCAGATACTTGATGTTTTTTTACAATTTTTAATACTTGTAAGTTATTTTTGCTTTTATTTATTTATTATGCGCCTCATGTACATTGCAGTTATGAAATTCGGGAGAAGAAAACGTCGACATTACAACCAACAAGACAGTAGTTCTGAGGCGGTTGTTGAGAAACGAATGAACATCCCTGGATATTACTATGATCCTGATCAAGACACGTACTTTCGCATTGAAGAAGGTTTTTCGGCGCCTCCTGCTCCCTTTCAATGCATGGCGCGCAGACAGACGGACCCTGGACCCGTTACCACACGCAGATCTATCAATGTTCTTACCGTCATCCATCGCCATAGTATTGGACGCCTTTCGGAGGATGCTAGACTCCACTTTGCGTTGCAAGCAGCCAAGGAAGAGAAGTTGTCTGCAATCAAGACAACCCATCAATCAGATCAGGTATTTTTCCATGGAAAATGTACATGTGACGAACTCGTCATATCACGATCTCGTCACTCTTTCAGCTTCAATCGTAATTTTCACCCCCTTCAAGTATTTTCCTTGGAGTACCACGAACTCAGGATATTATATGGTTATAATGGAAAATATGATACATCGAAACTTAATATTATATCGATACAATGGTAATCGCTATTTATTTCACCACGCATAAAAAATTGAAAGTATAATGCGCATGAATTTTGAAAAGTGTGTTTGATAAACATAAACGTTTATTATTATTATGATAACCACTTCCTGGCAGCCTGCGTTTGATATGTGGATAAAATAGATGCAATTTTGAATGCTCGGATTAGGAATGCGCTGAATGCCATTTTTGATATTCGGATGAATAACGATTCCAAACCTTTGGTCGAATAGTTCAACTATTTAATTTCCTGAAGTAGTCATCAAAAATATTCAGGCTATTTGATACCTAGACGGCTTTATCTATTTCAATTTCAAACTCATTGTTAGGCCTATTTATTAATTTACAAGTGAAATTTAATTGCGTGCTCATCTTGTCTCAAGAGAAGAATACACGTTGCTTAATTTGGTTGCAAATAGGGCACTCGGACCATATGAATTTGATGCGACAAATGACAAACATGGAGGATTTATAATATAGCATGCAGCTCACATCTGTGCTTTATGAATGCTAAAGTAGATAAACACCGGTAGCATTTGCTAACAAATTCGTTCAAATTAGTGCAATGACGCATCGAATTGAATGATATGCTAGGACGGTGGACCACCGCTTCATCTGGAATTTTTTGGTGGCCCATTGCAAATTAGTGAACATTTTGCAGTGTATTGTGAATTCCCTGTCATGACGGGCCAGATATGCGTATTTGTAAATACTACACAATATTACAGAATTTTCATCCAGCTGCTTCGAATTTCCTTAAGCATGAAATGATACATATGCATGTCTGTTTACTGGATTTGTGTTGATTCATTATTTATCATTGTATTATATTCATATGTATCATCATTACATATCATAACTTTCTTCAATTGCAAATTTGTTTCTTGAAAAGGAGAAGTGAAAAGAACACCCTGAAAATCTCATAATAAGCAGTGAATGAGAAACTTGCAAAACTTTGACGAGGAAAAACGTGATAACGACTCACCCTTTCGAAATATGTCACACTGAAGCAGGAGTCCACTCTCCTAGAATTTCATCACATAAGTCAGTGAGTCCTTGAGCGAAACTAATGAAAGCAGGCAAGAATTAAGAACTTGAAAGACAGAAATGCATGTAGAGAGATATAATTGATTATGTTAGCGCCTTTAACTACCTGGGACTGATAGCAACTCGTAGCAACTATTTAGCAAAATAGATCTGAGTTGTGCTCAGCGGGAGTCACCAGAGTTGGAAGTACCCCGGAATTTCAGGGCCCCCAGAGGGGGCCGTCCCGTTTCGGCCCGCGTTTCAAATTCTTTGCTGAACTGTATTATCACGATGAACATCATATTATCGATGTTTATCATGACCATCGCAATAGGAAGTAAACAAAGCGCTAAGTGAAGGATTATATTGTGTTGCTGCTGCGCATTTTATGCTATTTAAAAATAATAAGCTTACTCATTGAATTGTAGACTTTTTATGATTTCTGCGATCGTTAGTGGGGACGACATTGCATACAAGTTAATCAGTCAATAAACGGGAATATTCCTTTGCTAGTGATTTTATTTTTCAGAGATTGGAAAGAGCCAAGTAAATTGGTAGAATTTATCTATAATTGCTAATTAGTGCAATATATTTCTGCTACTATCAGTAGCTATCATCAGGCAGTAAGTGACTGATTTACAGAATATAATTTGAAATTCACATCAAGAGATGGATATAAAAAAGATATACAAAACATACAAAACTATGGCAAGAGAAGGAGCTATGCGGCAGGTGGTAAAGAAAGTACTACCTACTACCTGCCGCATAGCTCCTTCTCTTGCCATAGTTTTGTATGTTTTGTATATCTTTTTTATATCCATCTCTTGATGTGAATTTCAAATTATATTCTGTAAATCAGTCACTTACTGCCTGATGATAGCTACTGATAGTAGCAGAAATATATTGCACTAATTAGCAATTATACAGGGTGAGTCAAAAAAAACGTTATTTGAAGTTTGTGAAAAATCTATCTGAATTGTCATTCTGATTTCTTTCTCAAGTTGACTGATTGAATTTCTATGGTTTTATTTTCCATATCCAAGCACCAAATCAATGCTCTAAGTTCAAAAAATTCGAATTCATATCATCGAACGAATGGCTTCTGTACATAGTTTATACAAGTGTATGTACAAGTATTCATTTAGTGCTTCATTCATGCCAAACTATGATGGAAAGGAAGGCAAGGCTTGTTGCATGGGCGGTTACATTCAACAATGTGTCCGAAGCAAGGAGAAAATACATGGATGAATTTCATGAGGAAGCCCCACCTCCACCGACAGTCCATCGTTGGATGAAGAAATTCCTTACGTATGGGGATATGAATAAGCGTGAAAATGGAAGTGGTCGTCCTGTGACGGCTACAGGTGACGATATCTTTACCTCCATCAAGCCGATAATTGAAGATGACCCGAACGTTTCTACGCGTCGCATAAGCAACACGCTTGGAGTCTCGCAAAGTAGCGTCGTTCGCTGTCTTCATAAGAAAAAGTATCATCCCTATAAGCCAACCTTCGTCCAGGAACTCTTAGATGACGATCACGACCGACGTCTCGAATTCTGTCAATGGATCCTCAATTCCTCACTTCAGCATCCTCAATTCCATCTCCGAATAGTTTTTTCCGACGAAGCTGTCTTTCATGTGAATGGAACTGTAAATAAGCACAATCTGCACTACTGGAGCACTGAGAACCCTAAAGCTTTCGTCGAAAAGCTTCATGACCGGAGATCTGTCACTGTATGGGCCATGATAGACCATACTGGAGTGCTGAGTTACGACATCAGTGAACTAACGATGAACAGCGATCGGTACTGCAATGTTCTGAAACAGCATGTTATTCCCTTCTGGCGACGAAACGAAAACCAGAGCAGATTCTATCAACAGGATGGAGCCCCTCCCCACTACAGCAACGCAAGTCGAAGAATCCTCGACGAAAATCTGACGGGTCGGTGGATTGGTCGAAGAGGACCAGTTGAGTGGCCACCCCGTTCTCCAGACCTTACTGTTTGCGACTTCTTCCTGTGGGGAGCGTTAAGAGACCGAGTGTATGCGCGACTGCCAAGAAATACGAGAGAACTGACAGCCTGCATTCGAGAGGAAATTACTTCTTTCACATCTAACGCCTGCATGAAGGCCTATGACTCATTTGTTCGACGATGCTCTCTTTGCATTCAGCAGGAAGGTGCTCAGTTTGAGTCGCTGTTGTAACCACAGCTTGTGAGGAGCAGCTTTTTCAATGTTCATAACCGCCTGTTGTTGCATTTTATTGTAACTTATAATAGATATCCCACAAAAGGTAAATAACGTTTTTTTTTACTCACCCTGTAGATAAATTCTACCAATTTACTTGAGTCATTACAATGAATGAATCTATTAATTGCAATTTTTCGTAGCAGCAATCAAATAATTGTAATGAATTCATTTTCGATGACCCCAGCGTAGAACAATGGAAATTTTTTGAAATACTGACGTAAAATAAAAAGCGATATCTGAAGTGATTTTAAAAGGAATT
Organism: Prostheceraeus crozeri; assembly: GCA_907163375.1. NCBI lineage: Eukaryota > Metazoa > Platyhelminthes > Polycladida > Euryleptidae > Prostheceraeus > Prostheceraeus crozeri. The sequence continues at coordinate 49,567 of CAJQUW010017007.1, read as the reverse complement.
ATTTTTGTTTCTTCAGGTTTTGATCCGACCAGACTCCTCGGGATTAATCTATGTTTCAAATGGTAAACTTATCAGTCAACGTTTGTCCAGCGGTCGCAATGTTTGTCTGGAACCCTCGGAATTGCTATATCGAGATGATTGTCGATTGGTTGCTCAATGGACACGACATGGCTCTTACAGTGATGCTCTACTGCTCTTAAGAAATCCAACTGCGTTTACTCAAACCGGCACTGCACACATTGGGTTGATTCGAACCGGGGAACAAGGGGTGAGCGGTGTGTTCTCAACTACACTCGCTAGTGTCATGAAATGGTGCAAGAAGTCAGATTTGTCTACTTCCGCCTTCATCCGCTGTCTAGAATGGAGCGAACCAAATCACAGTCTCGTTATTGGCACTGAACGCAGCACTCTTCTACACAAAGTCGGCCACGAAGTGACAGAAGTGGTGAGTTTCTTGATGAAATTTAACCCTATAAAAAGTGGGGGATTCGCCCGCTGTCACATTTTTCATGGTAGATGTCCCTCTTAAAATTAAGACCTAAGCCTTCGTGACTGTTACATTTGGTGCGTATATTTAAGGTTTTTTACTTAAAAATGGTTGCATTAGGATCAAGTGGCAAGTTCAAATTCATGACGTGATTTGAGAGTACCCTTCTTCGAAGATCTGAAACTTGCCCTGTTTTGCAAGCATTTGCGTGATAACTTTCAATATTTTGATTTCCAACATGAGTATATGAATTATCTATTACACCATTGTGAGTATGCGTCTAAACAAATAGTTACAAATGGTAGAGGACATCGCTTTCTATGATTAACGTAATTGTGATGAGAAAACATATATTCTAAAACGGATTTATTGGTAACTTTGTGCTAGAAGCAGTCACAGATTAAAAGTAGAGGCCGAATCCAGCGTTTCGGAATTAATGAGTGGCTCTGCAGCTCTAATCACCAGTCAGTTCGATTTCATGTAATGCAGTTAGAGTTAGTGATTACTATTTACGCCGTCCTACCTCGATTTACATCTCTTCTTCACAGCCCCGGGACTGGACGAAGTTGTGATGACCCGTTTCTTCTTCAGTCGATCGAGAACAGCGTATTCCTATACCTCTAGCATCTGCAGGCATTCGTCCATGCAGGCAATGAAAGGCTAATGCATGTATCATAGCCAGATTGATAAAACTCAAAAAAATAACTATGAAAATTTAATGCTTTAGGGTAAAAAGTGAGCACATGTCACTCTCTCAGAATTTTGTTTTGGAGGGTTGATGGCAATTCTAATAACATTATTCTCTGTTATCATTGGAGTCTTCAAACAAATATTATTCATATAGAGTTAAATTTCTTCAAATTCATTTAGAGTTCTAAGTGCGATTGTGTCATTGCTTGTAACTTAGATCATAATGATCGAGTACAACAGTCAGTCATGTTGCTTATTTTAGTCTTCAGCATCCTCAAATTAACCTTTATTTACTGCGTAGATTAATTATGTGAGGCGTAGGTGGAAGAACCTAAAGCAAACAATGCACATCACATACATACGTTTGTTTAAGTTAACTTTAACAACATTGTCATTCTTTCTACTCTGGAAAGTTGTAGGAATGATCGGCATCTAAATATATTTCCTATTAAAATCTATCCACTGCTATCATACGAACTTTCTTTTGAGCTTTATGAACCCCAGAATGGTAACAGTTGACATTTTGTGAGGATGATAATCTTGGGTGGGGCATGAAGGTGAAAAAATTCTAAATTGTCGTGTAGTGCAGCTATCGCTTTAAAAATAACTTCGTTTCCTATGTACAATAAATCTCCGTGAATATACAGTGTAGATGACCGGCATACCTATGCTTCGCACTCCTGCAAACTTTTCTCGTTTTTTATTTACTGATAGAGGTGTAGTTTAAAACTTTGCAATACATTTACAAAATTACAATGCTTCAAGAAAATTATCTATGTACTTGCTTCCAAAATTTGTCACCATTGACTAGCAGATTATGTTTTGCGAAAATAGATCGATCGTCATCTTAGGTTTGCAGGTTTGTTACAAATAGTTTGATGCTTCAAAGTGCAAACTGTATATACGAATTGACTTGAACATGCGTCCTTTTAGCACTACGATGAGTGAGACTTCAAAGGACGAAATTCGGAGGACAAAAAATCACACAATATGCAGCTCATGTAAGCAGTGACATTGATGTAGAAATCTAAAAATCGCAATAATGGAAACAAGTCCTGTTGTCATAGAGGTAAGGGACTACATGTATCAAAATTTACCAGGCGGAAAATTAATGCGCGTCTTGGTGGATTTGAACCAACGACCTCTGGCATTCTAGGCCAATGCTCTACCAACTGATCAATCGACGGACGACAGTAAGACATATATCCTCAATTGAGGAATCTGCGTTATTCAATCAGATGGATTAATGCTATGTTGGGAGATTCATGCCAAGACAACATAGCATTAAACGTCAAGTCAAACTACTCGTACTAATATCACGATATCAGTAATTTCAAGTTACATTAGGCAACCTCAACATTGTAGCTATTAGGTCTTTGATAGCCGAATGACAAAGTTGCACCCCTACTGTGTACACATAAATTGTAAATAGAAACTAAAGGCTCTTTTAACCGATGAAACTTCCAAAGTCGCAACTTTTCAGGGATGTTTTCTGGATTTAATCACACTTCCAATTTGACTGGGCAGTGGGGTACACCGCTCCCATGTTTCACCATATGTGACAAATAATATATTACGCGAACATAGCACTTTCCCGATCAAAGCTTTACCCCCTCAGGTTATGTATTTCCCAATTATTCGATGTTAAATTCGTCGGATTAATGTATTCCAGGGATCTTTTTCATCAATTTTCCGAAATTATCGTCGGTCTTTAGGTGTCATGCTTTAAATCTTATGCTTATAACGATTTCTTTGCTGGAGATACACATTAAGGCAAGTTCAAAAACAGTGTTACATAAATTTTGACATTGAATATATTCTAGCAAGAACCTGATTATTATTTACATGTCTGGGTGCAAGATTAAATAGATAAGAATAATTTTAGACATCTAAACTGTACTTCAATGTGAATAAGACAGTGAATATTTTTGCAAACCCTTACACTAAGTATTCCGTTTTGCAAATCATAGTTTCATACAAATTTATCATTCCACGCTCTTCAATGTACTTTCATGTAAACTTCCTACAAATACAATTATTGAAATTAATGATGTGGTCCCAGATAGCTTCACGATGAAAAACGTAACTGTCGAAGATCTAAAAATAAGGATCGCGAGACGTTTCAGTTGCTGCAAGCATGAGTTGCTAGGCGAATGCTTTTATCATGGGTATGTCCGGAACTTGAGATTAGGTCGATTGTTAAGCTTTTTGGAAATTCTATCAGAAATTGATCGCGATGATGCATTTCGAAACTTTTTGTTCAGAGTAATTGTCTAAAAATGAAATACAGCCAAACATTTGAGCAAGTGACCATTTAGAAGGAAACTTTCGTGAATTTGGTTTTTCACGAATAGGGAATCACACTGGAATAGAGATTATTTTTAAAAAAGTAACTTAATTAATTACCGCATTCCATATGAGCTGTCATGAGTTAAATGTTTCTTATGACCATCCTTCTGCCACTTTCGTGCCAAGTACTGCTTAACTTAGTCATAGAATGTATGTTTATCATTAGGACTGTGCGCGGTGCACCAGTTTTTCTGCTTGCAGCGATTCTCGGGCCTGTGTGAAGTTTGATCAAATTGATAATTTACTAAAAAAGAAAATGATTTTATGACAATAAATTCGGTGCTTCAAAACACAAAGAGATAAAAGATAGATGCATCAGAGAAAAAGAAGCACACAAGGAAATGGAAGTCATTAATGTGATGTAGAGCTATCGAGCCGGAGTTGATAATATTTTAGGAAAGCAAATTTTGTTGGGCTCAAATTAGATCCATTGGTACACAAGTTTTCGGCCTAAGACCTTCGTCTGGTACAGAAATAATGTGATCACAAGATTAATTCGTCAACCATTATTCCTGCAATATTTTTCGACAGATTTTAAAATTTGATGCTCGTTCAGTCGCTACTGACCGACTTCAGATCCTCCACGTGTCGGGAAATTTCGGGTGGACCTATACCCTCATGCTCGATGCATTTCGAGTCACAGAGAATTAATGGGAAATATCAGTGCAATATTAATAGAAAACCAAGCAAGACAGCTGCGTGGGGAGCATGAGGAGTCAAAGGAAAGAGAATATCATGCTCAGAGACATCATGCTCGAGTTTTTATGTACAGGATTGCTTCATCTATACAAGTTAAGATTTCCATACCGCTGAATTTCTACGTTATCCAATAAAAATAATGAGTTAATAGCTGTTTTCTTGTGATGAGAACATCTACTTTCTGCCTATTGCTGAATTGGTTTATTTCCTTTGTGAGCTTCCTGTCAGCGCCTGTTATCAACTGGAATGGATCCTGCCTTAAATAAGTAACAAGAATTTTTGTTGCAGATTTTTTTATTGTGGTTCAGTTGTAAGATTAATGACTTTTGGCTACATTTGCTATTTGCTACATGCACTTGTATGTACTGGTTGATAAGATGGATTCGGTAACAAAATGCCAGCTTTATATTTTACATACATAAGTTAAGAAAATGGCTCCTAAGAAACAGCGGATGGCGGAAGTAGCGAGTTCATGTAATCATATATTTGCAAAAAATCTTTTCTGAGACTCATCAATGACGAAACGTAGTCACATATACTTTCGAAAATTCTTGCTTATTACAAGCTATCATTTAACTGCCATTTGAATCACTGCGTTGTATCTACATCACAATTTGCGGAAATTGCACAAGATAGGTATTGAACTATCAGTTTCTCCCGAAAGATATTGGGCATTCTCGGTCAAGTTTTGATAAGAGCGGCGTTTACTCTGTATGATCATGAAATATAATGCCACAATTTGCTGGTATTAGTGGGCCTCCGAAAATTTTGTGGAGCTGCGAAAAAAATTGAACAATCTCTTGGCCCGACCACTGGGGGTAGGTAATTAATAGACAACGAAAAAAGTAATTAATATTTGTCCCTAAATGTATCTCAGCATTCAAAATATAAAACCCTACTAAGCATGGTATTAATTGAATCAATAGTTAAATGATGCTGTGCGTGCATGTACCTGCGTAGTTGTGGGTACTGGCATTTTGTGAGTGCGTGAAGACGTAGTCGAGCTTCTGTTAGACTGAGATTTTGATTTTGTATTTATTGTCCTATAGTTTGTAGTCATACTGCTTTCCATTGAGTTACTGCGTAAAATTTCATAAAATTGACAAATTTTAGTAGAAGTTTTATGGTTGGGAAAATTCTGTGATCATAACACGTGTGCAGCTTCTCTAATACTTGGCAGTGACTCACATCCAACCAACACGATTGAATTCACGAAGGTCCCATCTAACCGTCTGGAATAGTAGAGAAATTGTCAATGCTAGATTCATGTCCATCTTTTTCAAAAATATAATCCAAATGCGGTGATAGTGCTATCTTAATTTTTCTAGTTCATATATGCCAAGTACAATATACAATTGTACTTGTAATGTTTACATGTATATTACAGAATTTTATGCACGATAACATGTAATCTAGTCAAAAGTCTGCTTAATCAAATGTTTGATAATTTATTTCCATTATATCAAATGCAGATAGGATCACGCGTCATTAAAAACTGTGGGATAACTCCTTGATCTTGTATGTTTCATACAATATGAATTCTAATGTTTTCTAATAAATAAATTAACCCTGTTTATACTCGGAAGCACATAAGGTACGGAGCCTTTCTTTCATGTAGCCGAGTTGCTATTTATCCCACTCTCATTCTTTTTGTGCCGAGTGTTTATCAAGAATGCAGTGTACATCTACTTTAAAAGTCTTAAGGTTGAGCTGAGGTCTTCCGGACACAGAGCAAATACTCTCCAACAGGGCTACAGTGACAATAATGAACATAGTCTCCGAAAAGCCCTAAGAGCTCTCACGCGAGAGTATTAACCATAACCTGGCAAGAATTGTCAGTGTACGGAGGTTTTCCCATCCCAACTTGATACTGTGGATGGATTCGCGTATTGGGCGGGAAAGGGGGGAGTAAAAATGCGATTATGTAGCTGAACGCGAATTCAATGGAAAGTTGCAATTTCTAGGAGTGGTAAGTTTTATGCGAGATATAATGCACCCCCACTAAGCACTGGTCATTAAGCAAGCATTTTCTATCGAATAAGGCTGGTGGAACTGTATCTTGAATGAACTGCTTATTTTATCCACAGGTGAAATGCTCCTGCCCTCACTCTTTAGCACTAGTTGATAATACAGTGTACATCGGGAGAAAGCGAGAAATTTCGTCATTCGATCTGCGTCTTTCACAAGAACGCCCGACGTCTTGCCTGCACTTCGAAACTGACGTAGTCATCCGACAGCTGAAAACCATCAAGGATGGTCGCTTCCTCTTGGCTGAGGATCAAACAGGGAAGGTAAGTTATACATGTAGGTATACAGTGACGAAGTTACATACGGATAGCCAAATATTTAATGGAGAAACTTGAATTACAATCTTCAAAATAGCAATTTATATATTATGCAAGCATCAGTTCACATTGATTATTTTTGTCTACGTACGCAATCTGTTAGTTTTTTAATTTGCGTGGAGTTTTCCTACATGTTCAGAAATTTTCAAAAAGTTTCAAGAATTAATTGTTCAAAATTTGGGAATCCATAAGACAATCAAATTGAAAGTGGATGAAAGGCAAAAAGGCGTCTTTCGAAGTACAGGAGGTTTCAGGAAAGCTATGATGAAGTTTTAAGCAAATAAGGATACATTCATGAAAGTAAGATAATTATTTAAAGATTGCTGCCCCCCAACTAGGAGCTGGGACGGGGCTGATATGGTCAGACTTACCTGTAACGTTGTGATGCTCTTAGCACGGATGCCCTTCCTGCTTTCTTCCAATGACTCTCGCGATTCGACATCCAGACCACTGTGTCATAGGCTGTGATGATAAGCCACTGTACTACGGATACCACAACGTCTTGTAATGAAAACATAGATGAACCAGATGAAGAGAACAACGACTGAATGGAAAAGCTATTCCAATTCTTCACTTAAACGACAATCATCATGGCGAAATCTTTCTGCTGCAGATGATCACACAACATCAATTGATTGATGACTGGATCAACCTTCATCAATCACGCCTTGTAGCAGAACGTCATTTAAATTTTATTTCTTCCAAAGTTTACCCATCTCTTCCAAGCTAAACCCGATACATTTTCTTTTTCTACTTCCAATTCTTCATTTTAACGATAATAATCATGGCGAAGTCTTTCACCATTGTTGCAAATGACGAAACAGATTTCACTTCAATCATGCAATACTGAGTATTTGTAGGTACATAAATGGATCGATGTGTTAAATCAAATATCTTTAGGGAAGATATGTTTCATATGAAAATCAAAACCCACAACATTTGGCCTTCATCAGAAAACAATAGGGCCTATAACTTGCATATCTATGAACCAGGGTTCCCAACTGGTCACAACTTAGTGACCGGTCTCTAAAGCTCTCTATTTGGTCACTAAAATATTGCAGGTAACTACTATCAGTGACCTAAATCGTTTTATCTACTATGTATGCGAAGTGCTGCTAAAAAAGTTATCCAAGATTCGGGGCAAGGGTTGCATACGAGATACTCAACAAGCTATTCAAAAGTTATTGATAGCCTTTCGTCAGATATTTCTTGCACCCTATAGTCGGATTTATACGAGTTGCAATGATGTTGGACTTGGAGACCCGTGAGGCAGTCATTCAAAATCGAGTTTTTGGGCCTTTAAGTCAGCTGTTCTATAGCTATTACATTGATGTTCAGGGCCCGTCTGAGACTTGATTAGAAAGGCCATCATGACTGAGATTCGGTATTGTTTTCATACTCATGTAGCATGTTTTAGGTCAGAACTTTGGGATTGAATGTTTGAATTGTCTTCTATATTTTTTGTTCTCGACACATAAGGCCAAGTGCATATTCAAGCAATACTGTACAGCTCTTGGCATTTACTCCTATAGCCCTACCCGATTTCTTGACTTACACAGAGACACGGAAAATATTTTAGATCAATTTTCTGTAATTTGTAAATTAATTAGATTGTCTCCCAACCTTGAGTTGAAGTAGATTGCTGACATTCCTTTCTAATTGATTCGGATCGACCAATTATCACGATTTGATTCCGAGTGACCGATTTCAGTGCCGAATATTCGGTGCTGGTTTGTCATTCATTGCTGTAGAAATGCCTTTCGAAGGTGAGCTTTTGTTGAAGTGATTGATCGACAATTAAACAATTAATCAATGATCTCTTCATTCTCCTGCACTGTCACATGTTCGTGAATTATTGCGATTTGTGTTTTGCAATATAACGCTCGCGGTCACGTTGCAATACAGGCAATGAATATGAATACATGCTGATGTTTTCACTGACCATATCGTTGGGGTGTTAAGCGAAGATACAGCAATGGCGACAAAGATGTGATTCATTGAACCACTAACGGCAGAAAGTAATGTAGCAAGGTGGATACAAGGGTCCGAGGCAACGGTACAATGGGAAAGTCTGGATGAGAAGAAGACAAATCATGCACTGTTGGCTCCAATCGGTGAAATGGCATTCAATCATTTGGAAGATAATGCTTTAACAGAAAAACCAGTTGACAAGACATACTCTGAGCTGAAGGATCTTTTATGCGAAATATAACGTAGCCAAAATCACTATGCGTCTTGGCAACCCGATATCACTCTCGCTCACAGTTGCTACAGTAAACTTTATGATGAAAACGATGACCCAGTTAAGCTGATGTGAAGGAACATATCCATCTTCTATTCCCAGACACATCGTCATGAAGAACAAAATTTACATGAAACTTATTATTCTGATATGAAGGAATAGCAAGTCGTGTGGAATACCTACTTGTACAACCAGGAACTTCATGAAGGATTCTTAGAATTATTTCGATCGTTTTTGAAGTCACCAGTAACGTGTGGATGTTGTTTTGTTTTCTAAAATAAAAGATGTCACGATAAAGAAATCTAGCAAGAAAAAATCATGAAACTTACAAAAGCCTTTCATCTGCCTGGTATTGCTGTGACGAAACTCAAAGAAAATAATTGGAAGAGACATTATCGTCCTTATTTCCAAAGTCAGTGTTTAGTTCCAATTTGATGACACTTGTTGAGTCATAGCAGCTATTCGTGACCCATAACATGAACGTGGAACGAGGTTTTTCTGTGAAAAAGCGAAAGTCAAGGTTAAATGAGAGGAATCTTGCATAATTCGGTGCGTTTTGTCCGAAATCGGTTCGGTCGTCAAACTTTTGAATCCTGCGATCTACCACAAGTATTACTGGACAAATTAGAAACTGCTGGCATGGAGAACAATCGCGAGCCTCAACTTTAAGCTTCCTGTCGGAACCAAAAGTTTCAGGTAGAAATGGTTTTTTGCACAGTGGTTCAGAAACTAGGCTTTGATAAAACTGTCCAAGGGAACGCCACAAACTGAAATTTAAGGATCTGAAACGATTTCGGGAGCATAATAGACCAAGGTTTGTTTCTGTTAGAATTTAAGCCAGAAAGTCAATAGTTGCATTTTTTGTTATACTCGTTTTTTTAATACACGAGGGGGATCTATGTGCGTATTTGCTACAATTACTGAACAAATTAAAGCTGTGAGAGTGAATAAATGATTTCATGTCACTGTGCAGTACCTCATAGTATTAGATAATTTCTCGATGATCATTTCCATCGCATGATGCATCTTCGGATCATTTTCATGACGAAATTTCAGGTCACTTTTTTGACAGGAAATTTGGGAGCCATGCTATGAACTATATGCAAAGTCGAATCTCAAATTTGGAATGAGACGCAATTGAAGTCGGGCCTATAGCTCGAAATGTTTTTGTTCAATTCTGTCAATTAATTATGTCACAACTATAAGTAGAGAGAAAATGAGTTTATTAAACAATGCTTAGAATGCCTTCATCACCTGCATCCGCACTGGATCCCTTGTAAAATTTCTGACGAGATAAAGAGATCCCGCGATGAAGAGCTCAATGATCGATCATGAACACATTGAATGCAGTCTAATGGTGAAGCGGAAGTGTGATGACATGTTTCTAAATGAAAATGTTTGGGGTTTAACTTGAAAGAAATGTGGAGACTTTGGAATAAATAAGACAGGAAAACACAGAATCTTTTGCGTTCCAATAAAATGATGATTAAATGATGTTGTGTGATCATCTGCAACAGAAAGACTTCGCCATGATGATTGTCGTTTCAGTGAAGAATCGGAAGAGCTGGCTTTTCCATTCAGTCGTTCTTGTCATCTGTTTTTTTTAATTTCGAGTTCTTCTGCTTTGTGTACATATTGTACTCTCATCTTCAAATGCAATCATTGCAATGCCGATTGTGGTAATAGAGATGTGTATTGGCTTCAAAATGAGACCTTATTCGTTAATTTCTGTTGGACAATTAGAAAGTTGTGATGCATTAAAATTTGGTCACACTCTATATGCCGCACCATTTAAGAACTTGATGGTCTACCTTATTTATGAATGCGCAATATTTTAGTGAGTTCATTTGGCCAGACCAAGCCCACTTGTTTCATGGTAAGTAAGAACACTAGATGGAGGAATCAAAAGATGAAACAGCATTACAAGAGACCTTGAAGGTACGGGAAAGCGATAGCATGATCAAGTGAGCATCGATTTTGCAATGTTGCAATTGGCGTACAACGAAAATTGCATCTGTTGTGCCCTTACCAGACATAAAGCCAAATTGCATTTCGTCGATCTTTACTTGCGCTCTAAACCGCCTCTCAAGTATTCTATGATATTTCGAGACCTGAACTGAGATGATTTCTATTTATTTCACTTTATAAGTACTATCTCGTTCATCGATATTATAAAACGAAAATGAAAATGTTGAACAGTTTTCGCTATCGCTTTCGTTTTCTCATTTTTAATAGCTTTCGTTTTCGTTGAAAAAACTGAAAAATGCCAAAAAACGGGAATGTTTTCGCTGCTCTTCCCAATGTGGCTTTTCATGTATACTAGTCCTTTCCCAATGTTTCTAAAACTGCATATTCGCTTTTCTCTCTACAGATCTATCAATGTGACGCGCGGAATCCAAGTAGCTCAATCGCGAGTATGACAAATCGATCCATTGATAGTTGCCGGGCAATACCTTTCCATGTTGATGAACAGGAAGAAGTTCTTACATGCGTAGCAGAAGGACATGGCATTCATTTGTGGGATTTGAAAACTAACTCTCTTATTCGTTGTCTGTCCCACACTGAAGACTTGATAACGGCTGCCTTTAAACATAGATGGAACTCCATTCTCATTTTCCCTCGAGATGGTATTCGTGTATTTCATTTGCCTTAAATATAATCATCTTCATGAACTTGTACAATTTTACATTCACATGTATCATGTCAACAAAGAATCATCGGAAGTACTGAAAACAAGGACATACTTGATATCATTCTCTGATTCGTGCTTCGATGCCCCAGCTGAGTCAGTTCTCAAAAACTGGGTCAATATCGAAGAGAAATTCACAAAGTTACGGACGTTGGGCTCATTTGCAAAATTGAGCTCAACCTCACACTTTATGATTCACAAGGCAAAAATGGTATTGCGTTCGAAAGTTCTTGTTCGGATGACTAGCAATGCTCTTGTAGGAATTAATTGCTCCGTTATAGATCCTTTTTTGGAAATACCTTCGAAATCTTGGAGACGTTATTTTTTGTGGCATTCTTATAGTGAGCGCATGTAATGTAGGTTGCATCACGTGAAATGCCAAAGGATTATTATAGGCCGAGTCTATTTGTTATGTCCATTGGTGTAGATGAGATTAGTGATGAAAATTTTCCGGAAAATTTTGAATCAAAATTTTCCATGGAAAAAATTGGAAAAATATGGAAAATTTTGAAAGTTTTGATTTTTGTGATGCGCCCTATAATTGGGACGCTTCCGCAGCCGAGGCAGTTACATACCAATAGAATGGGTCTAAAACTCTTGATTTCATCATTATTTCGATTAAAGCGATCGCAGCACTGCGAGTTCCATCCGCGGATTTTTGAACATTCCTTTGCCACCAGTGGCTTGTGCTAATTTGTTAACATTTTTGATTATCACACAGACACCGTTTGGGATAACGTGAATCTTGCTTTAGAATAGAGGTATAATTTCATGCAATGTGAAAGATCTGGAGCAAACATAATTTTGGAGTTTGCTTGTTATCTTGAAAGTTAAGCTTTATTGTGCAGCCTTGATCATAGTGATACAAATTCTCCATATGTTGATGAATACTCGTAGGTGAAGAATAAGCACACAGTCCACGCAATACATGAGCGACCATATTGTAAGACTGTAAACTCGTGAGATATTTGGAAACTAAAGATATCTGTGATGAGTAGAAGAATATCTATGACAGTTTCTAAGTTCTGGCATATTGTCCGATCTTCGTTGAGGACAAACTGCATGCACATCTTCCATTTCTACCTCATGGTTCAGATCTAGTTCCAAATCGATTTCAGATCTACCCAAATGAATTTCAGACATTTCCAGATGAATTGCAGATTCTCCAGTTGAATTTAAGATCCTTTCAAAGTTGGGTTTCTGATAGATATCTGAAATTCAATTAGAGAAATCTGAAATCCATCTAATATCTGAAATTCATTTGAGATGATCTGAAATAGACATGGAAAGGGTGCAGTTAGTTCCAAAAGGTAATGCAGGAATGATAGAGAAGTTTTCGGTCTTTGCATATTGCATAGTCTTTTCAAACGACTACAACAGGTCTCCAAAACAAAGGAAAAAATGTCAATCACCAAAAAAAAAATTTCAAAATTTTCCACTGGAAAATTTTCCGGAAAATTTTCCATTTGCATCACTAGATGAGATACAGGGCCCACAATCTATTGATTTATTTGCTGGGCTAGATGGTTGGGGCTTCGCAATTGTCGTCGGAATGAATGAGTCATCAGGCATTAACCACAGTTGTCGACGTCTGCAGCCACATTCATTGTTAAAGGAATCGACGGTAGGCCTACATCAATTGCAGTGTATGCAAGTTTCACAGCAATGCATCCAACAATAAGCGAATAGTAATAAACACGAATGGCAGTTCAATAGATATCCAGCTTCATTTCACAAGTTGTTTTACATGCTCTATGCGGCCACTAGTCTAGCACGTTTTCATTTTTGAGTTTACTTGAGGCTTCTTATTTTGTTTTGTTATCAAATTAGTCATAAATTGAGAAACATGCTGATCTCATTCTCAACAATATAGGCTATACCTTTAAAATAATTGCAATAGTTAATCATTTGCAAATAATAATCAATTTTGGGAACAATCACCCAAAAAGTTCTCGAACTTATTTTCTTATATGGTTCATGCTACTACACATTTCCCCTGCTTCTCTTAACTTCCTGATGAAGATTGAGGCAGTACTTTAACCTCAATTGAAACCGGTTGAAAATCCTTTATATATATAATTGAAAAATATTTGTTATGACGTTGACCCTTTTGAGCTACAACTACAACAAAAAATTCCTGCGAAATTCATGGATATTTAAAAAATCAATGTCCATCCATAGAAATCTCCATGGATGTCCACATCCTCGGCAAACTTGACTTTTGCACGAACGAACACAATCATCGCATAGGAATCATACAGGATAGCATGCATAGGCACATTCCTATTGAATCCTGAGAAAAAAGTATTTTCCCAATGAATATGAATTGCAATTCAATACTAGAGGAAATGCCTCTTTATGTTTGAGGACATGATTTCAGCCTTCATACTTCAAACATTTTCCTGGCATATTTCATTAAACACCTCGAGTTCTGTCGATCAATTAGGCCTAACTCCCTAACCTCAGGAGGGGTAACCTCCTCAGGTAGTTAATCTCCTCGTATCCATCTTTCAATGTCAACCCTGGACCCTTGATGATCGATCTCGATTTACCTCGGAGGTCAGGCACACGTTCAACTGTTCTATCCGTATGCTCTTGAAGTATGGTTCTTCAGAAATGAATATGCGGTCTGAAATTCATACCTTCATCATACTTCTCAAAATTGTGGTAGTACTCAGATTGCTGACAGTAGTATACTTCACAAGTTGCTTTATAATTCAATTACGTTGATGTGATATCGATTTCTGACCTCGCGTTGTCTCTGATTGTGTTAGCTTCAGAAATACACAGCGTCAGACAGAACCCGTAGTTTTGAAAAGAAACAGCGCAGTTCTACTTCACAGTCTTGCAGTCTCTTGCCATGATTCAAAATCAACAGGGCACAAATTCTCCCAATGTCGTAGCTCCGGGCACAGCAACAGTCGTCTACTCTGGAAATACTGTTCCATCTCAGCCGTCGTATGTGTTGCCTAACAAGCGTTCACATATCGTCTTCGGAATCCTTCAAATGACAATCGGCTGTGGAGTATCGGCGCTTAGTGTCATAGGAGTGATTGTAGGTACTTCTCAGCACCAAACCATCACAGGTTTAATTGCTGGTGCTATTTTCTTCATTGCCGGATTATTAGGGTTTGTAGCTTCACGAAAAAATTCTCGTGATCTCGTGATCGTCTGTCTTATCATGTGCGTCGTTGCCACCGTGGCGAGTTTGATCGCAGCAGCATTTGCTGGAGTCGAACGAGACGGGCTCGAAAATTATATGAGGGGAGTGATGCTATCCAGAGACAATCCTGACTCAATGCATTCATTTACCAATCTTCAATTGGTCAAATGTACGGTGGTGATCGGCGTGTGCAGCGTAGAATTCTTGATATCATTAGTTCACACTGGGATAGCAGGCGGAAGTTGTTGCGGATGCTGTCCTCCGCGACTTTCCAGCTCTCTCCCATCTCAATTCGCCACTGCTCAGGTGGTCACTTACCAATCTCCGCAAGCTCAGCAACAGAATGTGGCCTTTCAACCGATACCACAACAGAAACCTCAAGTTACCCCTGCATATCAACCAATGCCTCCATCACAGGCCGTTCCAGCTTACCAATATCCGATGCAGCAACCGCTTCATGCGCCTTACCAACAAGCGCAGAACGCGTATCCCATGTCATCCACATCTGCCCAAGGATCACAATCTTCACCCCAATCTTCGATGCCTGCTAACTATGACATGCCCCCACCATACTCCCCCGAAGTAGTCCCTAGTGCTCCTCCAGCCATGGAGGCAGGTCCGCTACCTCCTAAAGTCTGATCGTTAATGCATTTAGTAACCTTGTCAGGGTTAATTCGCTTCATTTCTCCAAAAGTAGATTTCAGATTTGTTTCTACTTTCACATGTGATTTCCAGCACAGTTGATATGAACGAGTTGTCAGTGAAAATAGCATGTAGTATTTCTTCATCAAGAAAGAAATTATTTACTCGATTAACAAACACTTGCGTTTTAGACCCTGGGTACAATGCACATTTTGGAAAATGATCACAATCACATATTGACTTGACTCAATCAATATTGGACATTAGAATAGACAACTTAGCTAATGCAAAGTCATGCTTAAGGGAATAATTACACGTTTGAAACTAACAGCTTTCCGGTAGGTTTAATTTTGTTTCAAGATAAACTATTGGAAACCTTCTCTCCAACTCCTATCCGGATATAAATGATCGAGTCAGACAAAGTCCGAAATCATGCAGTCAATTATCATGGATTCTGGTGCATTTAAATGCAAGAGTGGTTCAATATAAGCAAAAATTAAATATAAGTTGAGGAACGTACCGTTACTGCGAATTTATTAAGTTTGCATGGCTTTTTTAAAAAACATCTATAGAAAAGTTAAAGAAATGTTATTAGCATAGCTGAGCGCTCCACAAAAATCCAAAATACATGATTTTAACCTAATCAAATAGGCCGTATTGCTTATTTGATAAAATTCATGTATTGCGTATTTTAATATCATATTTTGAGACACTACATAATTACCGGCAGGGCCCTATAGGATTGAGGATCAATTTACCTGACAACAAGCTTAATCATAAGAGCTTAATTAACAAATGCTCACATTGGGTAAGTCGGGTTGCTGACACAAATGGTGCGTTTTTATCACATTTCCACGGGCGAAAAGTGCATGATTGTCCTCTCATCAGGTCTGCGGAACCGCTGATTCTGTGACAGCACCTTCAACGTGTTCCGGTTTATCTCAATGCTTTGCTTCGCGGTGGTATGTGTTATTAAATGTCTGGCCAAAATTAGCTGTCGCTTTAATGCCAATACATAGCCCAACTCAGCTGACAATTTGTATATAGCAATTACTAACAAATAATCATATGCAAATGATTGAGTAAAGCAGATCATAATACTCAGTAATCTTGCCATGATTCCGAAAAGCACAGTCTGCTCTGGTAAACTGTCAAGTTATTAAAACTCCTTCAATATTGAACTTAACAAGAGACACTGTTAAGATCAGTTAAAGTTTAAAATGTGCTAGAATGTCTTATCAACAATTTTTGCATTCTTGTGATGATGTATTTGCATGCAAATAATGAATTATTCAGCTTAATTATGGCAATATGTATGCGACTAATTTTACAGTTTTGCAAAATGCGATCAAGTGGGCAAAAGTAAATTTCCAGAATGTTCTTTTAGTGACACATATGTTACTTAATTTATTTTTAGTTTTAGATAACAGCATCAGAGTCATCAGAGAAACAGTAATAAAGGCAAAGTATGTAGCTTAGTTACAGTAAAAAATATTTCCTCCTAGTTAACCCATCATATATTTAGGTAAAACAATGCAGAAACAAAATTGCTTGACAGACAGCATATCAGAATGACGGCGGCCCATTTGTGATGCTTGAAAAGAGTTGCGCACTCGGTCTGATCCACCGTCGTCCTCACTCGTGTCAACCATGCTGATGTCGATGCTATTGCGTTGCATGATCTCACACTACAGTCTTGGTCGGCCTCTTCGTCTTCAGCTCCCGATTCTTCATGCTGTCATTTTCCCTTCATCTTGAGGCCAATAAATAACCTCATCTCTTGTAATTTTATGTTCAAGTTGCTGCTTTCTGATCGCTTGCTAATTAACTGTGGCCATCCAACCTCCTTTAGAACATAACCATTTGTTTTTCTGATAATCCAAGGGATTCGTAAGCACTTTCCGCCAGCACCACATCTCAAACAACTCCAGTTTCCGCCAACTTACTCAGGATTCATATCTGCAGCCATATAGCAAAATCGAGAATACCAAATACCGAATCAAATACTTCTTTGTGGGTCAAAGTAAATTTATCAAGAATTTTCCAAATGTTTGTCAGAGACGTCACTTTTGATTGGCAATTTTGTCTTCTTAAGTCTCCATCGTCCCATTATGATATATTGAAGTTCCAAGAAAGTTTACTTACACAGTGTCCAACTAAAGGGTCTTTCACCTTGATGTATAGCACCTCGTTGATCGTTCCGAAAGCCATGATTAGTCCTCTTGACATTCAGATAGAGTTCCACTTTTGCACTCTCCTTACAAGCATTCTCAAGGAACTCATTCGTTCTTCGTGGTTGCGATAAAGTGTGACATTGGCTATGCATCTCAGTGTATTCGCGATTCTTACGTGGAGGTTTGTGCTTTTATTATACATGCTGGCACATGTATATATTCTACCTAAAAACATTGAAATAAAAACTTTATCGGCAACAAACGATTTAGAAAAGCAGCATGATATGTAAACTGAACAATGTGCAAGTGCAATGTGCATACTTGTAATTGTTCTATAGATGAGCGTCGAATAGGGTTTCATGAATGTTGAAACCCGACTCGCACTGAAAGCCATCCCGAACCCGAGGTCGGGAATTTTACCCGAACCCGATTAGAAAATACTAGAACCCGACCCGACCAGATTAGATGCGAAACCATTCATGATATTACGCAAATACTCGCATTACCTGAAACTTATCGCATTTCAGGAATCCATGTAATTTCATAGCTGTATAAAAGCTTCATCCAGGTTCAAATCTATCTACTTAAACAGTGTAGGTAGTCTTCGGGATGGGCCATCATCCAGATTTAATTGTACTCTCCTGGAGAGATGACCGCTGCTACGACGACTATAATTCGATAGAACTGAAAGGTTGACAAAGTAGCATGATCCATGTCATGAGACTAGAAGTTTGCACCTGAGGAAAGTTAGCAAATAAAAAACCATGTTGTCTATAGCCCTAATGTTGATCAGTATATTGATCACCATATTTTGACGCAGACTGCATTTCATGGTTGACACTTAAAAGCAGCATCGGCGAAATAGGATAGAATGCTTGCTCCTTAAAAGACATGGATTATTGGTCATCAGCCAGATTCAATTGTACTCTCCTCAAGGAGTGACCGCTGCTCCGACCAATTCGATAGAACTGAAGGGTTGACAAAGTAGCATGATGTATGCTATGAGATTAGAGGTTTGCATCAGAGGAAAGATAGCAAATAGCATAGGTGGACGCGCTCCGGCAAAATTTTTGCGCTCCTCGCTCCAGCTTGGCTGAACCAGGTGCGCTTTGCGCTCCGATTTCGGACATTTCATGGGTTCGCTCTGCACTCCACCCTCCGGACTACACTGATAAGTGTTATCAACTTTTGATATGGTAATCAAATTGTAGAAATGTTTTCATCGAAAACATTAGGATTTGTTCTATAATACCAAACATCTTCACATGGAGTAATCCACGATCTCGTCGGATCGCTGATCGAGTGGCAAGAAAGCCAAATATGAATATTTGCCACGTTTTAGTCCATTCAGGAATCATCTTATTATTTTGACTAACCATGAAATGATGATGAACACAAATATCAGAAATGGACATGGGGTAGAAGAATCGCGTGAGAAATCATAGGAACTCGAAACATAACCTTTCTTTTTTTCGCTTCCTCCACCCCTTTTTTTATTGCCATCCTTCTCCCCATGTCCCCTCTCGGTTGAAGACTCTCTCCTTCTTTATCTCTGCATGTTGTCCCGGTGTTGTGATGCTTGTATTTCTTCTTTTTCCTGTCTGCCTCCGTCATTTATCAATATAGAAATAATAGGGATTTCCTTCTAAGTCACTGGTCCTCGCATTAACAGAGCCCCTGTCGTCTACATGCATCGTCTCTCCGGCAACATGCTGTGCATCAATGTATCTTCCCTTCACACTTACTGACCACAAACGGTATTATATGCATTCACTCAATGTCAATAGACGCCACAAAATGTTCTCAATTTCTTTGTTCATGGTAGGCATGCTTCAACACGATCATCCGTGTCAAGGTTTCCATTATAAAATATGTAGTGCATTCTCGCCACTTCACATCTCGCTGTCAAAATATTCACTTATCCGTGCACATGTAAAAGCAATCAAAGGGATGACGACATATCTGTTATTAGTGTCAAAATTCACAATTACGATCCTAAAACTCATACTGAATGTGATGGATTTTTGTTGAAACAATTTACATCCAAGTACTTCTAAAGATTTTACGGTTCAGTAGCTTTCACATAATAGTTCCAAACATCTATATGCTGCTGATCCCAGAAAGTTCTCTGTCATGATAACTCAAATTGATATGATGCTATTTTGATAATTATGAAATTGAATTAGTACACCTTCCGAAGTCGTGTGAAGGTCGTTTTATCATACTATTTATGAAGCAGCTTCGCTAAAAACGACATAATAAAAAAAACTAAAAGTGAATGGCCTATACAAGCAAGAAATAGTAATTCCCTTAGTTATTTATCAGAACAATGCAAAAGTGCTGATCAAATAAATTACCCATACCATCGTACCACATGCAAGAATGATATTATATCAACCCTTCTCAGAAAAATTGTGCATAAATTCTGATAGATTTACAAAATCTGCAAGCTCAAACCAGAAAAACCGAGTCTTCTCGGATTTGTGATAAAAAGCGGTGATCCAACCCGACCCGACTTCAAAATTGTCCTACCCGAACCCGTACTTTCGGAAATTGCTTACCCAAAATTAGATCATTAAATATCGATGAATATAAGTACCATGGAAAAGTGGGTATTTAGGATTTCCGCGGACTTTGAAGCCAAGCGTTCTACTCCGTGTGCAGTTGTTGTATTTGGTGCTTCTTTCCCATGGTTTCTTGAAGGCTGATGCAAAACTTGAGCTTGATGAGTCTTGACAAGAATCGATGTTCTACAGTACGGGAAGCCAGGGCGTACTTCAAGCATTTTTTAGTGGGTGGGCTAATTTTTATAATTGAACTAATATACTGATAGATTTTTGCTCATCGATCTCTATAATGTTATATAAATTAATGGGTACATGAGTCAAAATATAGAGTATTCATAGACAAATCCCTTCCTGGAATTAGTTACCATTTGAAGAAAAAAGACGTTTTCTTTCTCAGAAGTCATTCTTAAAAGTCAAAAAAGTGAGCCAAACAATCACGTTTCGCAAAGTTTCAAAATGAGGGTTCTCAGAATCGTCTTTCTTTCTTTAGCAAAAACTTGGCAACAGCCGGTCTTGGATCCAATTTGGAGGTCGTAGGTCCATTCAAGGCAATCGAAAGACGGTTTGCTGTCCCCTGTAGTGTCATTGATAGTCGATGAGCAGACCTGCAAGCGTACAAATGAAATCATGTCAAAACTATCCCACACTTTTATCATACTTATTCATAATATCGTAGGAAAATCGTTATTACTTTCACTAGAATGCTGATGATTCTCTGAGTTCTTCTCAGTTTGAGACCTTACATAAGTTTCAAATCAAACCGGCTACATTTTCGACTAGTGTTCCCCATTATTGTGAAAGAAATGCAAGACGGAATCTCAATCAAATGTCATAGTAAATAACTAAGATAACATATTTTCATCTACAACCTGTTTTGATTAATATGCAAGCGCAATTTTGTTGCCTTTCATACTAATACAACTAAGACATTTACACTGTGACTTTAAATTATCCAACAGTAGGCCTACTTGATATTAGTAAAACAATCTAAATGTTAGAGGATTGTATTCATTTGAAGAGGGTTGGTAGGTAGGCCTTCGATATTTTTTGAATGAGAAAAAGTTCGATTTTCTCTCTTAATTAATGTCAAATGACGAAGGCCTATCCTCCAATCCCCAAATGGGAATGGTCTTCGAACCTTTCAATACATTACTAATACATGTGAACAGCATTATATAGATGCATTACTGCAACTCAGACTATTCCGGATAACACGAAAAAATCTATCATGATCTATTTACTGTATTTTACTTTACTTTTAATCAACTTATCCGGATTTTTGTAAGCGTATATTCTCACCTGAATGAGTTGTAATGTGAAATAACTCTTTCCACCATCATTGAGTGAGGTGTGGCGGTGAGGATGGCGTCGCACACCTTTCTGAGTGAGGACTGTGGTCGGGAGAATTTCCTTATAATCCAAAATCGATTGTTCAGCTCTGAATCCATGGGCTTCAGGGAAAGCGTTTCATCTCCAGCGGCAAACATGTCACATATATCATCATACAGGACTTGTAGGCTTTGTTCATCAAGAAGTTTCTCTGCCAGCTTCCTGGAATTTCTATACATTTGACCTATTTCTGTACTCGCGACGAATTCATTGATTTGTCTCAGTATTTCCTCTTGTTCATCCGCCAGGCGGACCTCAAACATATTTTTTATTGTTAAAATTACCTCTTGTCGAATGGCACTGAATGATGTTCTGGTAGGCACATAAGCATTCAGTTTTCTTCTCTTTTGTGGTGGTTCACAAGGTGAATCTTCTGCTTGAGATCTGCTGGTATCATTCTTCTCTTCGTATCCACCTGGATATGGGTTCTCCTCCATGGCTGCCAGCTTAGATAATGTGCTCTTAGTTATGGCACGGATGTCCAATATGGTCAATTGTTCCTCTTGGAATCTTTTTTGTGTTGTAGACAGTATTTTCAACAAATCAGCCATAACAAAATTTAGCTTACAATTAATTCCATCTTTTTTCCACGTAGAAAGGAATCCGCGCCCTTTAGATCTTTCCTCTCTTTCACCATTAATTTTCATTTCACTCCAGACATGAAAGCATCCATTCATGTTTCCTATCAAAGCCAAACACATCTGCAGCAAATGTTGCGCCATACGAACTTCAGGAGGATTGACAAAGTTCTTGAAGGTTTCGCCGTTGGTTTCCATGTATTTTTTCACTTCTCCACATCGATGAGGTGAACAGCGGAAAAATGACACAGCGTCCTTCATGTTCATCCACCATATCCTGACTTCGCTCATATTATTTATCAAATCATTCCATACAAGATCACTTCGATGACAAATACACCACTGGCAAATCAATTTCCTTCCCAATGCTTCCTGTAACTTAGTCCACAATCCTCCTCGCTTCCCGGTATATTGGCAGATTCACCATCAGTTGATAGACTTCGAACTTTTGAAAATATTTTACTTTTAAAATCAAATTGCTCCACCACATGGACACATTGATCTTATTCTCCATCATTACATGTTGCTGGCTTTGTCAGACTCAGACCAACTGCCTCCAATAAACCTTCCGCACCTCTCCTATTCACTTCTGTCGCACTGAGAAACAACGTCTTCAAAGAATCGTCTAAAGCTACTCTGCATGTGACAAATTTCATCATCAGTTGTTGGCGGTCGGAGGAACCGTCAACCTGTAGACCGATAGCAGATGCGTTCGAAAGTACGGACTTAACTTCATCCTGAATAGTTTCAGCGATGCATCGAAGCATTTCTAGATATATATTAGGATAACAGTAATGCATCTGGGAACTTGTTGGTATGAAAGGGACGAAGGGAGCATCCCATGACTCTGTAAATTGTGCTATCATGGAATCTGAGAAGTTTGATGTGAGTGAGCGACTGGGCCAAGAAGATCTTGCTGATACGGTCTCACACTTCGTGTCATTATATACGTCCATTGCCATCTTGATTAGTGATCTCACTGTTTCCACTTTATGCTTTTTCATAACATTAACCCACGGATGATTATCGCTCTGAGTTTCTAAGAGGACTATCATTTTGTTGATTTCTTGAGCTCTATTATGGTGTTCACTGTGCAAATGATCAATGAGTCTTCGAGCTCCAGTCTTTCCCTCAACTCTTACACCACTTGCGAGGTACACGACTCCATTTGCAGCCAACGTACGAACTTCATGCTCATGCTCCTTACAAATCATGCATGTAACAATAAGGCGCATTTTTCCTAATTTATCTTTGGTTTTGTGGCCTTGAATATTTTATTTTTCATCGACAAGAGACGATGGAGATCTGTTGTCAAGCCTTTATAAAGTTCAAATTTTCCTGTAATCGGCTCACTCTCGCTGACATCTGTAATAAGTTTACATTTCGGAATCGGAGATGAATTATCGAATGCTTCTTTGTCTTTCTCTGATTCGGTATGTGTCGGCAAAATGCTTATGTTTACCGCTGGAGATGACGGCTCATTCTCATGGCTAATTAGGTCCCTTTTTTCGGTAGGTGATTTCTCAGACGCAGTGGAATTCCTTGAATTTGAAAGTGATTCCCACATTGAGATAATGCTTCTAGAACCCTTAGCATGTTCAGCTTTCAATTTCTGTGGACGACCAGACATTTTCCTGAAATAAGCAAAATACGGACGACTAGCCTACATAAAGATATGGATAAAACTGAATAGATGCCATCGTTTCATAAAAATTTAAGTTACAGCAACGTCTCATAATTTTAAGTGATGTTGAAAAAAAGTAAAAATAAAAACTATGAAAATCTTAATTTTTTTAAACCTCTAACCAGAGAAATGTAATTGCTGTGATTTGGTCCTGTAGGAGTCTTAGTCGCAAAACTTATATGCGGTGAAATGCTTTTGTCCCATTCAGCCTGAATACACTTTTGGGTGGATCACAACTTTTGTTAATACAGCCATTAAATAGAAACTGCCACAAAGTAATTCATGTCCGTTGATATTGCTCGTAAATACAGATTTTAATATTGAATCAATAGAAGTTACGAAGAGATACTGATATATAAACGATATTCTTGTCATGTGTGTGAATGCGTGTTGAAAAGTTTATAACACTTAATCCCTAACCTAACTACCCTCAAGGTGAGAAGGAACCACCCTCTCACGATCGGAGCTGCTGGCGAATTGACTGCGGCATTAAACTTCCGTCTCTTCTATCAGGCCGGTCCTTCTCGGGTGGTTATTTCGTCAGGGTGCCTGTTAGATTCATCGACTGTCGAAGTCGCTGCATTCAACACTACCCCCAGACAGGTCATCCGATCAAGGTAGGGGAGGAAAAGTCATACTAATTTATGAAAGGTGGCCAACTTATCTAGGGGACATCCTACTTCTGATAGCCTAGTCAGTGATGCATCTAAGCCCGTGAGTTTTTCTTCCTCCGACTGCTTCGTTAGCGTTACTCTAACGCATTCCCGCCAAAGACAACCACCCAGGATTTATTCCTGGGGCCGAGGGTTGTCACGTCGAAGTAAGTCGAATCTACTGCCAGAAACGACGCAGCGACAGGGCTCTGGTGCCGCTGTGGAGTTTACTCCATACCGTAAATTGCATCACCGACCTTGATTGTAATTTCATCATTTCACTGAAATGAAAATTCAGATCATTGATATTATACTTCCTGTAAAATTAAATTGGACCGATTTGAAGATGGATACGAGTGTCAACTGTGAACGTAGCGAGTCACAAGTCAGTATGACAGATTGATAAATCAGTTGCTTTTAAGTTATCAGTGGCACATATTACGAGGACCAAATGAAATCTAAGAGTTTGCTTATAGACATGGTGATTGGAGAATGTAGAAATAAACATGTACGCACGGGTCAAACTCACCTGGAACATTGCATCACTTAATGGATTAAACAGTCGCCGGACATTGCATCCCAAAATTTCCATGAGTTATTAATCAGCAGGAGATCCACAGCGATGTTCGCCTTGATTGATCCCTTGAATTGCTTTAGGCTACATCCGTAATTATAAGCAGCATATGTGTTGAACATTTCATTTACAGGCAATAAAAACAGAGCTGCATACATGCGAATCAGTTAGCAAATTTAAGTAAATATTAACAAAGAACCACATGTAGACGTGTTTCATCTGGCCTGGAAGTTATCGTCTGACATAATCATCTTCTTCCTTGCCTTGCGGCGTCGTTTTCGCCTTTGTGTATCTTATCAAATAAATCAGGAATAGAAAGAGAAAATAAACTTCAATTTACAATGACGTTACCAATGAATGAATATCAATATTTTTAGAAATCAAAATGGGCGAAACTGAGTTTGAGGCAAAATTACTGGGTGGGCAAATTATATTTAGTGGGTGGGCGAAATCTTTTAGTGGGTGGGCAGTTGCCCACCCACTTAATATGTTAAAGTACGCCCTGCGGGAAGCTCGAATTCCCCGAATCTGATTCAAATTCAGAATCTAACGTTGATGACGATATCACATTAGATGAATTGTCGATTAGTGTGAGGTTGAGTATGACGCCTTTACAGTGATGATTGAGTGTCCCCTATTTTTGAGTGATGCGCTCGTCACTAATAGGACTGACATTGCTCAAATCACCTAACCAGATTAGCCAATGTAGCATGAATTACATAGGATTTATTTAATTCTTTTTAAATTGGCATAACTTTAATATTTTAAGAATATGATCATAACCAACTGTGACTATCAATTCAGGCAAATTGAACTTTAATCAAGACAATTTAAATGCATGATGATAAAGTTTTGTTATAAGACCATGCTTAGATAGTAAGAACTGGACTTACATCATGTCAGACATGGATCATCAAAGTCTTTCGGTTTATGCATTCTGCGTTCTGTTGATTCTACATTAATATTAATAGATTCATCTAAACCGTTATACAAAAATGAGCGGTCTTAAAAGTGTATGAAAACGAACACAATAAAAACTCTGATAACGTCTTCAATAATTGATGTTATATATTGTCGCCTCAAAAAAGTTTTCTGAATGGGAATGCAGAATAGGGAAGATTGATAATCTTCACTGACACGCACCGATCGTGCGGTGGGTAGCAAGCAGCAGCGGAATGAGTGAATGGGAGGAATTTGTCTGCGAACTGGAGACATAAAAGGTGTTGATTTACCGGATAATGTCATTACCGTGACTCGATACAAAATAGGCTGGGATAACAAGGAAATGAAGAATCCGAATGGCTTCTAAGCACACGGGAAAAATAAAGTTTTGTTCGGGGGGAGATCCCCGGATGCCGGCAAAGAAGCGTCATCATTCCATTATTCAAAGACAAAGGCGATCATCAATCGTCAGGGCTCCCACTCCTGCGCAAATGCGCAAATTTTTAGGAAATTCCAATTTTCTGCGCAAATTTGACAATTTTGTTGTAAAAATGTTAAATTAATAATTAATATCGACATGGTATCCATGAAGTTGCTACCGTTGTAACATGATGCACCAAGTATTTTGTCTGTCCAGGGCATTCCTTCTATATTTTTTCTAAGCATGCTTTTCTTTTACTTTTTCTGGATTATTATTGCGTCTTTCCCGAGACTTAAACAGAAGTAAACTTTTGTAAACATCCCGTATAATGATCATTCAGATAGTAAGACGAGAAAATCTAACTTAATGTACATCAACTTAAGTAATCATGCAACAAGTTTTAGTAATCATGCAAAACAAACGTCATAATTATGCTATGTTTACTTAAGTTTGAAATATAAGCTTCTAACCATCAACTGTCTCGAACGCTTTTATTTCCAAAGTCATATTATTTCCAAAACATCCTCGATGTCATCATTAATAGAGAACATTTCTGTCTTTATCGACAAAAACTTATAATTGTAAGACAAATATTATATCGACATCTATTATGTCAGACGGTACCTAAATATAATTCCACGATAGGATACTTGGCCGGTGAAACGCCTGTAAAAAAACTGCATAAATGCGACTACACTTCCGACTAGTATACTTTCTTTTAGTATACTGCCACTCTTTGTATATGCACATTCATTTTAGAGTTGTTTTTTGTTGTTTTATGTTTACAATGCCAAAAATTCTGTTTCATATATTTCGCTGTTTCGTAAGATTTTTACGTTTAGATCTGCCCATATTGTATCGAGATTTCGAATAAATAATTGTTTGAATACCATAATATAAAGATATCATAAACATGACTCTTCCTTTGTTTTTAAAAAACTATTACTGGATACATCACTTGTAGCTAGTAAGTATCGATAAATTACATGCTTAACTAGGACCTACAATTAATTACATACATTATTACAAGTAGGGCCTTATGCCTAAATTACATACGTCCTACTTAACTCTGAGATAACTATCACATCATCACATGATATAATAAAATATTGATTGACAATCATTTAGCAGTTCATTAGCTCAAACTTTGGTCTACATTGATATTTTAGAAATGCAATAAGATAATAACTTGAAGCAATTATATAAATCACAAACACAAAGATGGCGACACAGGGGGTCTAGGCACAAGAATTTCGAATTTTATCCCTGAAATCAAAAGCTGCGCAAATTTTAGCAGCCTGCGCAAATTTTCGCAAATTATGGAGTGGGAGCTCTGTCAATCATTCAATTCATATAGAGCCATCAAACTCGGACCAAGTATTAAAGATATTCGAACGCACGTCGGAGCGTTCTGATATGGAGCGTTCTGTCAGAGCGAGGATCCGGAACGGTTGGTGCAGGTTTCTAGAAATGTCTCCCTTTTTGACATCTATAGCAACTGCACTTTCAATGAAGGCAGTCATCTATAAGTCATGTGTGCGCACCAGCATGTTGTACGGCAGCGAGACTTGGGCCATCATCAGAGTGCTTGAGGCGTCTTGAAGTGAATGAAATGCGGATGGTCCGTTGGATGTGCGGAGTCTCCTCCCGCGACCGCATTTCCAATGAAGAGCTCAGAAGTAGAATGTGCCTGGAGCCTATCGGTAACTCTATAATAAGACGACGCCTAAGATGGCAGAGTTGGAAGTGGGTCATGGGTCAAATGAGTCACAAAATCGCGTGGATCACGTGGGTCATGTTTTTCCAGAAAGTTAGTGAGTAGTAAGCAAGTGACAAACACTCGACCGGCGCCCCCCCCCTCTGGAACGGCAGAGTGTCGTGGTCGGCCGCCGTGGTGCTTCGGGTCTGAGTCCCCCCCCCTCTGGAACGGCAGAGGTTGTAGTCTGTCGTGGTGTGCCGGCCAGGTGGGTCCACGTTCACAAACTGTTCGCTGACTCCCCCCCCTGCAACGACAGAGTGTGAGACTCGGGTGAGTTGGTCCGACCGCCTGGTTGACGTGGGCGACCGTCCAGGTTGACGTGGGCGACCGTCTAGGTTGACGTGGGCGACCGTCTAGGTTGTCGTGGATGGTGAAATGGCTGCCAGATTCGGATTCAGCGTAAAATTCTGCATCGGTAGGGTGAGTTTC
The DNA here is from genome assembly GCA_907163375.1 of Prostheceraeus crozeri. Classification (NCBI taxonomy): domain Eukaryota; kingdom Metazoa; phylum Platyhelminthes; order Polycladida; family Euryleptidae; genus Prostheceraeus; species Prostheceraeus crozeri. Next base: position 21,091 of record CAJQUW010017007.1, on the reverse strand, counting down.
AAGGCAATCGGCGAGAAAAAATTTTTCTTCAAAATTTTAACAGAGTTAGAATTTGGGACGTTTTGGTGTGTAGCGCCCAAACGAAGCATCGGATGAGAAAACGGAGACCAGATTCGGATTCAGCGTGAAATTCTGCATCGGTAGGGTGAGTTTCAAGTCAATCGGAGAGAAAAATTTTCGCTGACGTCCCCCCCCCTCTGGACAGCTTGCTTCGATTTTGGCTTCCAGTGGACGGATTTTGTCGTGCGATAGCTCGTTTGAAAGCTAAGAGTGAGACAAATTCAGTGAAAGAATCGGCTTGTTCCTATCTGTCTTCGTTCAAAAGTTAGAGCGGTTACAAGATTTTAGGTCGGAGCTCGCTTACCTGAAAAAATCCTAAGTGTCAGAGTGACTTTGTATGGGTAAAATTTTGAAAATTTTCCAAAGTGTGGAATTTCGACCTGGGACCGTCACCAAAACATTTTTCATCAAATTTTGAAATTTCACTGACGTCCCCCCCCCTCTGGACAGCTTGCTTCGATTTTGGCTTCCAGTGGACGGATTTTGTCGTGCGATAGCTCGTTTGAAAGCTAAGAGTGAGACAAATTCACTGAAAGAATCGGCTTGTTCCTATCTGTCTTCGTTTAGATGTGAGACGCCATTTAAGATTTTGGGACATTGGCGAAAAACGACAGAGTTAGAATTTGGGACGTTTTGGGCTGTAGCTTCAAAACGAAGCATCGGATGGGAAAACGGATTTCAGATTTGGAATCAGCGTGAAATTCTTTATCTGTATGGTGAGTTTCAAGTCAATCGGAGAGAAAAAATTTTCAACATTTTTCGAAAAAACGACAGTTAGAATTTTTTGCGATGGCTGCCTACTGTAGAGCCAAAACGAAGCATCGGATGGGAAAACGGAGGCCAGATTCGGATTCAGCGTCAAATTCTACATGGAAATGGTGTATTTCCAGCTCAATCGGAGAGAAAAAATTTTCACTGACGTCCCCCCCCCTCTGGACAGCTTGCTTCGATTTTGGCTTCCAGTGGACGGATTTTGTCGTGCGATAGCTCGTTTGAAAGCTAAGAGTGAGACAAATTCAGTGAAAGAATCGGCTTGTTCCTATCTGTCTTCGTTCAAAAGTTAGAGCGGTTACAAGATTTTAGGTCGGAGCTCGCTTACCTGAAAAAATCCTAAGTGTCAGAGTGACTTTGTATGGGTAAAATTTTGAAAATTTTCCAAAGTGTGGAATTTCGACCTGGGACCGTCACCAAAACATTTTTCATCAAATTTTGAAATTTCACTGACGTCCCCCCCCCTCTGGACAGCTTGCTTCGATTTTGGCTTCCAGTGGACGGATTTTGTCGTGCGATAGCTCGTTTGAAAGCTAAGAGTGAGACAAATTCACTGAAAGAATCGGCTTGTTCCTATCTGTCTTCGTTTAGATGTGAGACGCCATTTAAGATTTTGGGACATTGGCGAAAAACGACAGAGTTAGAATTTGGGACGTTTTGGGCTGTAGCTTCAAAACGAAGCATCGGATGGGAAAACGGATTTCAGATTTGGAATCAGCGTGAAATTCTTTATCTGTATGGTGAGTTTCATGTCAATCGGAGAGTTTCAAGTCAATCGGCGAGAAAAATGTTCAACATTTTTCGGAAAAACGACAGAGTTAGAATTTTTGCGATGGCTGCCTACTGTAGAGCCAAAACGAAGCATCGGATGGGAAAACGGAGGCCAGATTCGGATTCAGCGTCAAATTCTACATGGAAATGGTGTATTTCCAGCTCAATCGGAGCACTAGAACCGGAGATAGACGGGATTTTTAGTGTTTGAATGATGGGTATTACGTCATCAGCTGATCGCCACACACTATATAAGCTGGGAACCGACGGAGACTTTTCATTAAGACGAGAGATTGTCAACGGTAAGTCGTCTCTCTGAGCTCCGATGATAGCTTCGGACATTCCAAATCCCGAGTTTCTGTAAGAAACCGACTTAGAAAATTTCATTGCTGATATCAGCTAAGGCGTCAGACTTCGAGGTTAGCCAGGAGATGGCCTTCGTCTCCAGGCCATAAAAGACTCCAAAACTTTAAAGGCTTGTAACTTTGCTTCTACAAGTCCGTTTGACTTGATTCAAAAAAGGTTCGGTCGCTATTGACCTGCCCTAAGTGATAGACTACTTATAAAATTTCATAAGTAGTGCTAAAAAATTGAAAAATTTAAATTCGCTATTTTTGGCAATTTTCGGGGTTTTCAAACCTTCTGAATTCAACTAAGACATTTATAAAGTTGTGGGAGGCAAGCTTCGGCTTGGAATTTGCAACCTTTGTAAACAATCCACTGATTTTCATGTCAAAATCGGGGTCCGAATACCAACACAGTGATATGACGCACGCTCTGTCCGCGGGAGGTTGGATTTGTGGGCCGAGGCCTTGGAGTTGGGATAAGATCCCCTCTGAGTAATGCCTGTAACGGATTCAAAGGTTCGACACTTTCCACCAATCTCACAATTTAGCTGTATGATTATAAAAATGACTGTCAATGTCGCCTGTTAGTAATTCTATTTCATCCTTCCTTTACAGATACATAAGTTACAAAATGGGAGGCAACTCAAAATTTTTATTTAAAAAGTGCTCCTGCGGAGAAATAAAGAGAGGTGGCGAATTCAAACGCCACATTAACAAATATAAGAATACTCCTCACTTTCACGAGGAAAGAGCCGTTATTTCCGGCTGTACACATTGCCTGAAATTTTTAAAAGGCAAGGAGCATGAGGAATTTTACATCGCCCACGCCGAATGTCCGCTCAAAAAGGCTAGCAATTATATAACATCGGACATCGGCAAAGTGATCGCGTCCTTCTTCAACGAAGAAACAGTCGATCTAGATGCAGCACTACAAGAGGCTATTGCAACAATTTTGGAACCTGCTGCTTCGGCCACTACCTCATCAACAGCAGAAGAGAAGGCCCCACTAAGCGATTTGGACAGCTCAGATGACTCCGATTCTGAGGAGGTCGTCATCACTAAAAACACGGAAGAGATAGGAAAACCAACAAATCAGTCTTCCCCGAAAAAGAAAGTAATCGCACCTTCCCCAGTAAAGAAGGGGATTAAGCAGCAGATGAACAGCTGGAATAAGGATGAGCAGATTGCAAAAGTGAGCCAGGAATATGCACTCACGAAATTAAAAGATGAGCTCACTCGTTACAAAAACGAATGTTCGGCCCTTAGGGATGACAATTTCCACCTGAAGGGTCAGGTAGCCGAGATTCGGGCCCTCAAGACCCAAGTCATTAACTTAGAACCTTTCCGACAAAGGGCGCTTGCCAGCGAAAAACGAGTTGAAGAGCAGGCGACTTACATAAAATCGCTAAAAGCTCAGGAAGAGGTATCAAATTTAAAAATTGAGCAATTAAAGACTAGCCTGACTGAGAGTCAGAAGAAAGAAGAGAGACGAACAACGCTCCACATTCCCATCATCAAGAGCAGAATCGTCGACAGCGTCATCCTTGAGAGTGAGGACTTGGATGCCACATTTGAGTGCTACGAGGGAGCAATGGCGGAGATGCGCTGTCTCCATGTCTCTATAAAGCATGATGGCGAAATAAAGGAGCTGCGCCACCGGAAGCGGAAACTGCCGGCCAAATACTTACCTCAACCATCACCATCGAAGGGGTCGCGAACCGGCTAAATTTCTCTTATGGTAAGTTAATATCATCTCTATCACTTGAATATATTTTCATCTATTTTTCCTTCTATTTTCAGATACGACGAGAACGAACCATCGGCTCTCTTAAGGGCCACCATGGGGCAAGACATGATAGAACCTCCTCGCGGTTTGCCCTGGGCAGTCTTCGGACTGGCGAATACTATCATTAAGTTGAATCTGCTATCAGTCAACTTGAACGTTGCAAATGAAGTTCGGTGTAATACTTCCTTTCGACGGGCGTTCCTGTAAAGGGCGGCGGTGAAACCCGTAGCTATGTATACCGCAAGGGACATTCGGCAATGGTCAATCTTGTTAAACCTCTCTGCGTCATGTTTGCAAGTGATTGCCTCTGTCTCAACGTAGTATGCATTCGCGCCAGGGCGACATTTAGCCAACTGTCGAAGGTTGCCTAAAACTTTCCATTGCATACGTTATGAGAGCCATGAGTTCTACCTGTCTCTATCAATGAGACGAATTGATGAATGGAATGAAATGGGAGGACACTCACGCGCCACACGCAACATAACACACTTCTCTCTTCCGTAGTCTAACAAGCTCTTTACACATGGATCGCAGTCGATTGCTATCCCAGAATCATGTAAGCTATCTTAATTTTATTTGACACTATTTCATCTATCATCATCGCCCATATGAAATGTTTTAAGATTTACAAGTTAGACTAAGCGTGCTACTATTTCCAAATGAAAAAGTATACATGGTTAAATTATTCACTAAAACCCCATTCAAGTAAGTCAGTATGAAAGCAAAGATAATACGAAATAAACATTTATTATGGCATGTATTTCAAAAGGTCTTCATCGTCAATATCGTCCCAGAGTCTGACTTCACATAGATCACAAAAACAGTTGAGCTGCTTTAAACGTTCTTCTGCAGCGTCCCTCACTTTCTCAATGTACGCCCACTCCGCCACGGTTCGCGGTTGGGAGTTAGGGGTGTACCACTCCCATATTTGATGCAAGTGCGACTTGCTGGTCATCTCCATCACCCCTTCGGCATCATATTGTAAATATTTCCACCGTATGCCTGTTAGGTCGGGCAACTCCTCTTCATCATCCTCCGATAATGATAACTTTCGTATATTGTCCAGTCGGTACACCTTCTCCACCTTCGCCTTTCTTGGTGCATTTGGTGTAACGAGCACCTTTGCTGATGTGCATGGAGAGGAGAACTCCAATGCGGTATTTGGTGTTGTTGGAGGACTTGTCATGTTGTCTTTGAAATGCTGACTTTGAATAATGATAACTTTAACATTTTTCTAATTCTTAAGTATACACAAGCAGCCAATCAGAATGAACATCCAATGAATGAAGAGAATGAAAGTATATAAGCAAAGTGACATCCGTATCATTTCACTCTGTCTTTGAGACGCATAAGTGAACTGTTCTCTGGCGAATTCTGTATTTGAGGCGTACAAGTGAACTGCTCTTTAGTGAATTCCAAATTTGAGTGAAGTCTCTATCTTGTTGAAGTATCAAGCTTAAACATAATTTCGTTCAAATGGTAAGTTGAAAATTTCCTCTCTCATCTCCCTCAAACGTGTGGCTAATAGCATCTTCCTCAATTTCAGGCATCAACTTCATCACCAACACCCTCCCTTCTCGAGGAAAGTTTAGAGTTGTTGAGTCAAGGTAGGTTGTAACAATACACTGAGACTTGAACAGAGATGAAAGAATGATTTCTCTTTCAGGTGATGCCAGTTCCATCTCGTGCGAGTCCATGTCAACATTGTCGCGGGAATGCGACGATCGGCAATGTGCTGACTGTGGACACATCTTCACGAGGAAGCGTGATCTCATCCGACACATCAAGCGAGGTGTTTGTAGACCTAAGCCGGCATCAATCTCCGAAGGTAGGGATGATTCTGTTAACGATGTCTCCTTTTCTTGCGATTTATGCATTCAGTCTTTCGAGACACGTTTTGAACTATCTTCGCACAGACTTCAACATACACACACGAACGATACCTACACCAACGGTACCTCCTCTATCCGACTCACTGAGGTGTCCATAAATAATTTAGTGAGGAACTACCAGATGGACTCCTCAGAAACCATTGCTAACTTTGAGGAATGGTTTCATCAAAATTCATCATTGATAGAAGCGCTCTTCAACAATTTAGACAATTTTAGAATGAAGGCGCTCATCTATCTTAAAATAAAATATGTAAAAATCGACCACCATACTGGACAAATAATAGAGAGGTTGGAGTTTCACATACCCTCCTCTCCTGCAACCGAAGTTGTAGACTGTGAGTCTTGGATAAATTTTCATATCCAAGGGTTAAAATTAAATATAGATAAATTTAACGAGCGTGATAGTGGACTCGTTTTTGATGGTATTGAGACCGCCATGATTAAAATCAGTTTATTAGGAAATCATAGTGGTCGAGGCTCCTTTAAACTTCCGAAAAATTTAAGAAATAAAGCAGCAGTCATTTCTGTAGATTGCGAATCGCAATGTTTTAAGTATGCCGTCCTCTCCATTCTCCACTATAATGATGTGCAGAATAGTCGATACCGCAAGAGTAAGTATCAACAGTGGGAGAATGAATTAAACTTCGATGACTGTAATAGTGACGATATGAAAATTAAAGATATTGAAAAATTTGAAAAATTGAACAACATCAAAATAGTTCTCCATGTTTGGGAAAAAGGATTGAAGGGTGTGCGCTACAACTCGCGTTCGAGTTGTTATGAACGTACAGTAAACCTGTTATTAGTAAAACAGGATGATAGTGAGGAATGGCACTACTGCGGTATTCCCAAAATCTCTCGCTTATACCACCACTTAGAAAACTCTAGTAGAGAGTTATATTACTGCGACAGATGTATTCGCCACTTTAGGAGGAAAACTAAATTTGAAACTCATTACGAATGGTGTAAGCGAGGTAAACTGCAAATGGAGCGCATGCCCAAAGATAAGGAGTTTTCATATAGAGAGAATGGTGATGAACTAAGTCCTCTTCGTGTCATCTATGCTGACATCGAATGCTATATCGATGATAACATCCATCGACCAGCAGCCATTTCCTGCTATGAAGTATGGCATGATCACTTTAGGAGTAGGCAAAATAAAATGCGCGTCTGGCAAGGTGAGGATTGTATTTACCAATTCCTACAATTCCTCGAACAGGCTGTAAAATTTCAACAAAAGTATGATGGTGAACTCTATCGCAGATCATTGCATATGACAGCAGATGATCAAGCAAAATTTGATAGTTGCAACGTTTGCCCCAAATGTAGGAAAACATTTGACGATGATAAGATTAAGAAAGTGCGCGACCATGATCACATCACTGGTAAATTTAGAAACGCACTCTGTTCAAAATGTAATTTTTCGCTGAGGATGAAGCGGCGTACATTACCCGTCATTTTCCATAATTTCAAGGGCTACGACAGCCATATGATAATAAAAGGAGGTTTAGGTCAAATGAAAGAGTGGAAGCTTGATGTAATAGCGCAAACGAGAGAGAAGTTTATGGCCATGACAGCAAAAGTGCCTGTCGATAAAACTAAAGAAAATAAGACGGTCTATTTTGATATAAAATTTTTAGATTCCTACCAATTTATGACTGCATCACTGGCCTCTCTCGTGCAAAATCTAAAGTCTCTTCCACTAACACAAAATCTTAAGAAACAATACCCAAATCTAACCGATGAAGTCATCACACGGAAAGGAGTCTTTCCATATGCATATTTTGATGCAATTAGTAAACTCGGCGAGACTTCTCTTCCGCCCATAGATAAATTTAAAAATGATTTGACCGGCGCAGAATGTAAGACCGAAGATTATGATCATGCACAAGATGCATGGATAAAATTTGACTGCCATACATTTGGTGAATATATGATTGCCTACCTTAAGTTAGATGTATTTTTGCTGGCTGATGTATTTCAGGAGTTTCGACGAGTGGCATTAGAAGAAGATAAGTTAGATCCCGTCCACTTTGTCAGTCTGCCAGCCATGTCATTTAAGTCTGCTTTTAAAATGACTGGTGAGACCATTCATCTCTTACAAGATCCAGAGATGTATAATTTATTTGAGCGAGGAATTCGCGGTGGTCTCACATTTGTAAATAAACATAGGTTAAAATCAAAAATAGTAGGCGATGATCAGACTCATCTTAAGTATTATGACCAAAATAATTTGTATGGTAGTTCATTATCCAAACCGCTACCTCACTCTGAGTTTAGCTGGTTAGATGATAGTGATATTCAACATTTCTCCAACCCTTCTAACATACTAGCAATTCCAGATGAAGGTGATTGGGGATATTATTTTGAGATAGATCTAATCTATCCAAATAATATTAAACATAAAACCGTAGATTTTCCACTCGCACCCGAATCAGGTGAAGTGACCCAAGATATGTTTTCCGACTTTATGAAACAATTTCATAAAGATTTAGAATCATGTGGACAACCCAAGTATAAGCCTTGCCGCAAACTTTTGCTCACTCAATATGATAAAGAAAACTATCTAGTCCACTTTAGCATCTTAAAATTTTATTTAGAAATGGGCATGATTTTAAAAAGAGTTCACCGCATTATTAAATTTAGACAGAAAGCCTTCCTCAAACCCTACATAGATAGTAACAGCCAGAAACGTGCACTAGCCCAAAATAATTTTGAAAAAGATTTTTATAAATATAAGAACAACAGTCTATTTGGTAAGACGATGGAGGATGTTAGAAAACGTGTAAACTACAAACTAGTTAATGATGATCAAAAGTATCACAAATTGACCTCATCACCTCTATTCATCGATAGAGACATAATCGATGAGGATCTTGTAGGTATTAAAATGATAAAATCTGAAGTTGAGTTGTGCAAACCCATCTATATTGGTCAAGCTGTTCTAGATTACTCCAAGCTTGAAATGTATCAACTCTTCTATAAAATACTAAAACCGTGTCCTCTCGTAAAAGAGGTTCGTTTGTTGGGTGGTGACACAGATAGTTTCTTTTTAGGTATTACCACTCAAAAAGATTTAAATTTCAATGAAGTAGGAAAATCTTTAGAAAGATATTTTGATACATCAAATTATCCTGCTGATCATCCACTCTACTCCATCAAAAATAAGGCAAAACTTGGCTGCTTTAAGGATGAGACAGCAGGGAAGGAGATAGCTGAAATGATTCTCCTCCGTCCAAAAATGTATTCTATGAAATTAAAGGATAGCGACGATAGTATTAAGCGTGCTAAAGGCATATCAAGATCATTGGTCTCTAACATGAAACATAAAAATTTCAGGAAAGCCTATAGAAATAAAAATATAACGTTTGTCAATATGACAATCTTAAAATCTAAGTCGCATGAGATCAAAACTCATACTTTTAGGAAACGGGCGCTTTCAGCATGGGAGGATAAGAGGTGCTGGCTAGAACACAACATATCTCTTCCACATGGACATCCTGACACAAACATACCACCACCCAAAAGAATTAAACTCACACTACCACATTCAGGAGACGTCTTAGCATAATCATCCTTAACTTAGTATTTTGATGTTGATTTCTGTAGATAAACATTGTTGTTTTATGTATCGCATGAGATTGTTTTTTCCTTGTGAATATGTGTCCACATCTGTACATTCCCCATGTGATGACTTTTCCACTGAAAGACATTTTTCCTATCCCTGTATATTTCCACCCTTCACGAAGTAAAAAGACTTTTTGTATATAGCAATGTTTATTGAAGTACACTCATGTATATATTTTCAGTGGATGTTGTATAAAGTCTATTGCTTCACATTCATGTACATATTTCAATAAATGTTGTATAAAGACTTCACTTTGTTTTCCGAAACACTAACGTTATGAGGGATTTAGTATCTTTCACGTGGATGCACTCTTGTAAACCATTGGTAATTTTGATAGCAATAGAGGGTATAGTTTGTTTGACGACGGGATGATAGAAAATAGATTCAAACATCTTCTCGACTATTCCATATGAAGCGTCTTTATCATGAATGAAATCGCGTAAAATGTATTCTTTTTTCTCACCAACAGAAATAGGTAGAATCAAATCACTTTGAATGTAAAGGTGCTGTTCATGTTTATCAAGTGTCATTGGTGTTTCTATACCAATCGTATGCGCAGCAGCAAACACTGTTTGTAGCATTGAAAAACCAAAGAGTTTTTTCAAATTTTTACTCAATTGACATTGAATGTCATCACCCAGTTTCAGAACAACGCGTTGATTTTCAATTGAAAACGAAATGTGGTGTGTCTTTACATCATATTTACTTTTCATCACATGCTTCAACTTCTGTTGTATATAAGGATTTACTACATGAATGAAGCTTTCAACTGTATGATATAGACGCGGCATTATATTGATAGCAACTTTAGATTCTTCATAAGACTGGTAAATTTTCTTGATGCGATCGCCATAGATGTCCACCCACCATTCATCATTAACTGAATCAGCTTTAGTGTGATATTCATGAGAAGCATACACCACACCGCTTCCAATAATAGGTGTATAATGTCTTACAAAATGACGCAAGGTTGGAGAGAAATAAACTGTAAGTTTGTCATTATATTTCTGAATAACCAACTTATTTTTGTCCGCCATAATTTTCTCTCCATACTTCTTACCCACAGTCTCATTCCATCGTTTTACTAACTCAATAAGTGATAAAGGTTGAACACCACGCTTTTTCAAAATGATGCGTTCTTCGCATTCTACAACATCTTCATCAAATATTTTAAATCTATAATGAAATTTGTTGATTCGATTTGAATAAACTTTTTTAACATTTGCAGTAGCAATTGACGTTAGATGTAGTCCATGGCCAAAACCAAGATGTGGATAGAATTCACTATCCAACCTCAGCGTAAGACCTTTAGTAAAAGAATGAAAGCGGAGGAACTGTCTCCCACTCCAATGATAGATAGTAAACTCATAAGCTTTCTGATTTTTATTCTTCATGATGGAAGTATTACCACTGTTGAATGCCTTAATAATTTTCTCATTCCCAAATGGCTTATAAGAATCTGATTTTATCTGAATCCATTCATAGTTCCACTTTCCATCTGATGTTAAATTGTATGGGAACTGAAATGCATTATTCATCGTTATTCCATCATGGGTGCGAGGAGTCAATATCATTTCTTCCAAATCATTCACATTCTGAATATTGCTATCATAGCAAATACTAGAAACGCCAACCTCCCATTCTCCTTCTAAATGCAGTGGCCGATTTAATTCTACTCGATAGTCTGATGGTTTATTTTTGGGAAATTTATTCATAGAAGCATTACTGGGCAAGTAGATTAGAAACGAGTCCTTATTTTCACTTTCCATATTATTCACATTGGAAAAATATATTAGCATACGTTTGCATTAACTCTTCATTCGGAAATGGAGTGTGATACTTGTCACAGCATCTTTATGAAAAGGAATCAACGCACCAGCATCGTCATAAATGGCAATATCAATTTGTGGGATGTAGTTTGATTTCAGCTTTGTATAATGCACTTTCTTGAAAGTATGCTCAGATAAAATACTGCAGCTCTTTGGCTGGTATGGTATCATTGCTAGCAATGGAGCTTCAACATCTCCCACACGTACATCTTCACCAATATTGGAATATATCTGAAAATAGTTAATACGACGCGATAGCGACATGTCTGCGCTAGCTTTGGTTACAGTACCACTTTTAAAGATATTTTGATCAAAACCCAAAATGTCCATTAGAGTTTTATCCATAATTAGTTCAATACCTTTTCCACTTATAGTGAGAGACAAAGTACCTTCTTTTTCAGAAAATGAAATATGTTGGTCATTAATCACTTCATTTAAATAATCTACAACCAATTTAACCGAAGTAATAATGCGAGGCATCAACACTCTTGTTTCATGTAAGATACCACCTAAAGGCTCTACACACTTTCTGTATAAAGATACGGTCCATTCTGTATCAAATTGATTTGACCTTTCACATGGTAAATGTTGCATATCAGATTTTCCATGAACAGCTGCAGAACGATGTCGTAAGAACTGATGAAAATCTTTTGAACAAACTAATACTAGATCATCATCATTTAATTTGCTTATTGCAATATGATTAGATGATTTAATATAAGTCAATGTTGCCACTTGTTTGCCATCAACTCGAAGGAGATAATTAAATTTCTTCAATAATGTTTCAGGAGTCATGTTTGTCTTTCTTGGCTTAATCACAATCTTCTTCACCAACGTCTTCTCATTTTTTGGAATAAGATCTACATAATAAGCTTCCTCTCGATATATTAACTGTTTATGACCACTTATGTGGTAATTAACGTTAAAATTATCATAGCTTGTTAAGGCGCTAGCGAGGTAGCCTAAATCATTTCTTAAACTTGGACTTAAACCAACAATCCAATCTTTCTCAACTACATGATGTACATAATTATAATCATCATTGTGCGGAGTAAATTGGACAATATGTTTACACGCTTTATTCAAGAAATCATATATAAACTTTTTACATGATAAGAGATCTTTCTTTGGCCACTGTGGAATGTATACTCGGCACCCCTTTTCACATTGATAAGCAGCTGTACGCCTCATATTAATAGTCATCACCTCATGATCAAAAGTATAGACACAGTTGCTATAAACAAGTTGAGTGACACCCACTTCCCAATTTCCATTTAGCTGTTGTGCATGATCAATGGGAGTAGAAAAGAGTGCGGCTCGATTACTAGTAAATCTCTTTGTAGCCGCATTGCTAAGCAAAATATGATAAAACGACATTTTTATATTGCTAATCTGCAACTTTGCATAACATCATGAAGACTTGGATTTTGGACTCTCTACAATATATCAGAGTTGATCGTGATGGAAACGTACATTTCAAAAATTCTCATGGTCATACATCAAGAGGAATTACATTAACATGGCGACAATTTGTCAACCTCAATGATATCATGAGGGATTTGGAATATTTTGAAACATTAAGATTCATCTCCTTGGGTGATCAAGTTTGGCTTCAACATTACAGAAATGAAATTCAAATCTACCATTCTCATTCCGCAAACTGTTTCTCATTTCGCAAATACAATTGGGAGAAGTATAGAAGATACATACATCGCTCCATCATGACATTTATTCGTCGTGAGTTCATCGCCCTACTATGCAAATCTTAATCAGACATGATTACCACGCACCATGAGTTGGAAATTAGATTCCCTACAACGTATTGAAACGGATCATGATCGAAACGTCTATTTCAAAGATTCAACTGGAAATGTGAGAAGAGAGTTTGCTTTATCTTATCGTCATTTTCAATCTCTACATCATATCATGAAGGACTTGAAATACTTCTATATGAAAAGACATTCACGTATTGGAAATCGCATCTGGCTGCGCGTCAACAAACGGCGAATTCAACTCTATCATTCCCAACTTCATACTAACTTCACATTTCATCAAGGTAGTTGGGAAAAGTATAAAAGGAAGGTACATCGCTCAATTTACTCATTCTTTCATCATGAAGCGCCATCGCTACACCATCGTCAACATTCTCCGTCGCTTCAGACTCTACACCAAAATCGATCTCACAACATTACACCAACAGCTTCCAAACAGCAAGTATTACCCGGGCCGTCCTCAAATGTTAGTGGTGAAGATGAACAATTCACGGAATCTTCAACTCTTCCCAAATGGGACTGTACAGATTCTCGGCGCCCTTTCTCATTCATCGGCGCAGTCAATGCGCTTAGAGCTACAAAGACTACTACGTCGGATATGGAAGAGGGAGAGGTGTGTGATGTCGAATCTGACTGTGGACAATATGGTGATCTCTACTCAATTGAGTGACAGTCTATCATTTTTGAAGATTCGTACCAGCAGTTACAGTTTGTGTTATGAACCCGAACTTTTTCCTGCAGCTCTCATTAGTTGTTGGTTACCTGTGCATGTGGCAATCTTTCATAATAGTAAAGTGATCATTACTGGACTAAAATCTCATGTACAAGCAAATATGATCCTAGACTATCTCATTGAGTATGTACGTACCCAGCGGATTGTAAAATAAAAAACAATTTTTCCAACATGATGTTTTTATTTCAAATCATGATAGAACTTACAAATCATTTTTTCATTAGAGGATGGATTACATGAAAAGTTTTGAATAACAGATGCAAATCGAGATACATGTAAACGTCTTAAGATGAAGTACAGTACAAAAGCACCACACGTTGATGAAAGTGGATGTTGTAGTATGCGTTCATTTCGCTGATATTGACGCGTATGTTTTCTCAACCACTGCTGTGTTGGTATATTTGGAGGTTGAGCAAGAGAGTCAAATAGTTCACCACGTCGGTCTTCTCCAATAAAGATCGCTTTCCAATGCTCACCGCCTAAATTCTGTGAATGAGTGTTTAGCACAATAAAGATGGGATAGTGATTTACTGCAGGTGGTAAGGTATCGAGTGAATAGACATTATCGAAAGCTTTCAACGTCGCTTCGTCTGCATTACGCTGCACTTTAGTCTTAATATCGTCAGCAGTCAACCAACTCATTAACGATTATACTGAAGAATCACGTCACGATACTTTGTAATTTCAATATTTGAATCGAAGACTGCATAAATTAATACATTGATCGTCTCAGGTAGTGTTCTTTTGAACGTCAAATCCAAACGAATATTATGAGGCACGTTCGCTTGACGATAGGGTGCACTAATATCGCTGTCAGCAGTCAAATCAAATGCATAAATAGTATATCCACTCTTAAACTCTTTCATAGTCAGTCCGTTGGTGTCATCCGTATTGTAAAAGCCAAAGACATCCATAAAATCAACATAACTGCGCATAAATTGATCCGCAGCAAAATCTGGTTTGTAGGGTGGACCAGGATGACTCACACCATTTACACGTAAAGCAATTTCACTTAACTGATTGTGTTTAAAATTGAAAGATTCTTCTTTATATTACCATTAAATGCATCATTTTCAACCATTGCCACCATGAGGAGCTTCGGTGCTTCCGATGGAAAGAGGCCATCTTTCATGAAACTCTTTTGATCTTTCGGAATTGTAAAGGTGAGAAGCTTTGTATGCTGAACGGGGTAAATGGCATTTTGGCGGTTAAGGCCTTCAGCATGCCCTCTAATGACACTTGGATTCGGTACTACTCGACGAATGTAAAGTGCAATATCTTCCACATGAATTCTAAAATTGTCAACTTTAGCAAATGCATTCAGCGCAAATTCAGGCTTATTCAATGTCAGCTTGAGTCGCATGCTGGTATTACAGAGTAAAAACTTTGACTGTCTAAAGAAGTCTAAATTCAGCGGACCATATAGCTGACATACTCTACTATCTTTAATCATAGCAGATCGCTTTACAAAGCCACTGTTTGTTTCAACATCAAATTTTCCTGCTTCATCTCTGTACCATCCCATGGCTTCCATATGACTTTTTTGTGCTGCTGGATGAAACTGTGATACATGATTGAAATATGATTTATAGGGATAATCGCTTTGACCACCTTCCACCTGCTGCTCTCCAATCGTTAGAGAAACATCACGAAGTAATGTAGTCAATGGTAAATTGTTCAGACCAACTTTATGTGTATCGTCAATAGCAGTTCCATCTGCTTGCTGAATTCTAAACCTCAAATCAAGCATCGCATAACTCAAATCTATGTAGTCATCACTACCACCAGGAATAACAAATTCAATGGGGCCAGCATTCTCAGCTGTTCGAGGATGATAATCTACAATACTTGAACTAAGAATATCTGTCTGTATGGCTTGTTGATCGAACAAACAAAAACCGGAAGTTTTACACTCCATGATTAGAAGTTATAGCAGCGTCGTCGTTTAGCGCCTGATGAATGATTAGAGCCTCTGCGACGTTTGCGTGAATGCCTTTTGACTGAAGATCGCACCTTACCAGCTCCGCGATGTTTCCTCCTTCCTTTTTTCATTCGTTTAGGTGATTTCTTTCCTTGAGTAACACCAGCAATGGTCTGCTTCAATGTTTTTAAACCGCGTTCCTTCCCACGATTCAACAAACTGCTCTTAAAACTTCTACCTCTGGAAAGATCACTAGCAACATCACCAGCAAAGCCAACGGCATTACTTAAAACATTTCGTTTTTTAAGATCTACCGACATTGGATATGAGAGGTGCTACAACAGATTTCAGTGCACCAAGTATGCTACCTCCACGTTGACGGCGAGCGCCGATGTAAATTTGTCCTCCACCACTTACATAGGAGGTCGTGAATAAAATGAGGCAGTTGGATTCATAGCTCAAACCCTAAACATTGTTAGTTACAACTTTGCATGAATCACTGTCGAATCACTTAGATGAAAGATGTCGGCACGACGCATCCAAGAGTTCATACTTGAAGGATAACCAGTCCATTTAACAAGACACCATTCTTCACCTTGCCGTTTTTTTACATCGAATGATTTTCTCTACCAAATATGTTTCACTTTCAGTGACTACCTCAATCTCATCGCGGTAAAAGCTACCCTCAATTTCTTCATTATCGTAATCTTTCAACTTGTAGGTGGTCGGAGAGTCTTTTTGATTAATCCTTGATACTGTAAATACCTCCTCTGTCCAATTCGGGAGGTACCCTTTAGCAAAAACACTTTTCACTTTTGAGATACGAACTTTATCGCCAATTTTCACATCACTTTTCACATGAGTGCGTTTACGTTGGAATGATTCGCGCACTTTATCTACATTGTCAGCATTTACATCTACTGGTCTGAGTCCAATAGAACGATGGATAGAGTGATTGTAGGCATGGAGTGTATCTTGTAGAACCTTTGTCCAATTTTGTGTCAAGTTGGCAGTAAAATGTCGCCACAAGCGATTTTTTAATGTGCGATTAAAACGTTCAACGAGTGCAGCTTTATAAGCGCTCTTTACACTAAACAACTCAATGTCATGCCTCTCAAATAATCTTGTCACATGCTGATTTTCAAACTCTTTTCCTTGATCACTCTGAATTCTTTTTGGAATGCGACCTTCTCGAAAAATTGTTTGGAATGCTTTTGCTACTCCTTTCCCTTCTTTAGTTTTTAAAGGTTGAGCCCACGCATAACGCGAGAAAATATCAATGACGGTTAAAATAAAATTATTGCCCGAGTTATGTTTTGAAATGGAGGCAACATCACACAAATCTGCTTGCCACTGTTCATCGATGTCATGAACAATATAATGGCGGGTGCGGTACTTCTTTTTCGCTTGTTTGTGGAGTGTATAGGTAGCCTGACCCTTTAACCATCGTTTCACTTGTGATTGTGGAAGACCACTCGCTTTGATAATTTCTTGATAGATGCAAATCCTGCCGGATGTTTTACATCATAATAGATTGACTTCAAACGTTCAGTCGATGACGGCTGACTCTTTTTCCTCCTTCTCATCTTTTTGTTTTCTTGCCTTTCTACATTTACAACAACTGCAGCATTTAGCTTTAGCGGTTTTGCGATCGTGTTCACATTGCTTAGGGGTTTCATTATGAGAGCTGGCGCAGCAAGTGCAAGTGACAACGACATTCACCTCTGGCGGCTCATTACATGGCAAGCAACACATCTGCTTCATATTAATAGTCTGAGAACATGTATTTCCTAGGAGGAGCTGTTTTACGTTTTCCTTTTACCAGTTTTAGTGGCGATGTAGATCTACGTCGAGTTCTTCCTCTTGTTTGCTTAGTGAGTGTGGGAGGGGATGTAGCAGGTGACGTCTTAAACCAATTTGTTGGCATTTTCATCGCCTGAAGCATTGGAGTAGTAGCCACTGTTGAATCAAGTTCTTTCAATGTCTCATTATTTAAAGCAAATTTTGGCACATTATGCTTTTTCAATAGTTTAAGAAAGTATGACCAACCAGGTGGAACATAGCCCTGACGGCGCTTTCTACGTGTCGCATACTGAATCAAGTCTTCATAACGTGAAGCATCAATCACTTTATTTTCATCTGTAATGATTTCTCCTCTATCATTTACATTGAGATACTTGGTTCAATACTGTTGAAAAGAGATATGGCATGTGCGCGAGATGCTAAAGGTGTAGCAGTCGATACAGAGTCACGCATCTTATTCTTCAAGTTTTTCAATTGCTCAAACAGTTTCCGATTGTAATAATACAGCACGATGTGGATCTTTGATGTGAACATTTTGCTGATAATCTATTTCTTTCCTATACATTTGATTTGCAAGAGGTTGCTTTACTTGCTGCATGGCAGTCAATTGTACATATTCAATCCTGGAGATAGTAAATAAATAATGAAGGTATAAAGAACAAAAGAAAGGAAGAATAAATAATTAGAAGAAAGCAAGGGTAATTACGTAAAAAAAATAAAGAGAAAGGAATA
Source organism: Prostheceraeus crozeri (assembly GCA_907163375.1). Classification (NCBI taxonomy): domain Eukaryota; kingdom Metazoa; phylum Platyhelminthes; order Polycladida; family Euryleptidae; genus Prostheceraeus; species Prostheceraeus crozeri. The sequence goes on along the minus strand of CAJQUW010017007.1, from coordinate 3,046 downwards.
ACAATCATGCGAGAATAAGAACTCATAGTTTGTAGATAATCATGGGAGTTTTCAAAATATCACTTCGAAATCTAAATTCTTCCGGACACTCTTGCGTAAAGTCAATGAATAAGTAACCGTATGGTTTTTTCAGTAGCTGCTTGAAAAATTTCAATTAAGGCTTTTGATCCTCTGGGTGCAACTTGTCGCGCTAAAATTTCAAATTGACTTTTATCTCGCGGATTCTTGAAAATAGCATAATAGTGTGTATTCAGGTTTCGTGTACGAGCTTCTTTTCCATCAGGAAACAAATTTTGTGTAATATAGATGAATAAAGCACCTTTTATGGTGTGCTGCGCGAGTGAACATATCTGTAACATCTTTTGAATTCTTACTTTCTTTTAATAAATCATCCAATACAACAACATCATTAGACTGAAGTTTATCCACTGGAATAATTCCTTTAACCTTCCATGTCGAATAAAGTTGCGACTTTGCAATTCCTGAAACAGCGACGGTTGATAAATACCATAACACCAAATCACTCGATTGATAGGTTCCTTAAACAACTCCCTTCTTTTATCCAATAAATTCAGCGTGAAAACAGTTTTACCTGCATGAGATGGACCTGATACAGTCAGACTTTATCACATTGAAGTCTGAAATCCATTTTATTACTTTGAGATTCAACATTTGCATAATTAACGCTTAGAGCCAAAGATATTACCCAATAGGTTGCCCACGGCAGGAGCTATCATTGGAAGTATTGCTGAAAGGAAACCGCCCTTTTGTGTTAGAGTTTTCCTCTTTCTTTGAAGGGCGACATTAGATTGGAGATGAAACGCAATTTCGTAAAAAAAATAAAAGCATATCGCCCTTTTTTTTATTTAAGTAACTTTCGTTGTTTTTGGCGCTAATTTCTTCGTCCTCAACTTCCTCACATGAGAAATAATTTCACAAATGAATTTATCATAAGCATGGCGTATAGCATAATATCGCTATTTGCTTTCATTCGTCGGAAGAGCTTGAATGGCTGAAGACCAAACTTTTGACTTATTAAACGTTTCGATCATTTTACGTTTCAGCCATTTTTCCCGTGTTAGTCCCTTTGCTAAAACCTATCTTACCACATTTGCATATGTACTAACTATTAGCGAGAATAAAACATAAGTGACACTCGAAATGAGCAATATCACAGTGGTTACATTGGCAAAAGTTGAATGCAATTACGTATGAAACAGCGTTGACAAAAAGCATGCTTACATCTCTTGAAGATGCGCTTTTCATTTCCATCCTTTCGCTTACATACAGCGCAACACATAGTTTCACCGTTACAGATGTCTATAGCAAGTCTTTTTGAAGATATGAATTTGCTAGCCTTTTCTAAATAATAGACGCATGTACAGAAGGAATATACTTCGAGAGTGAGCAGACATAGCTCGAAAACCAGTTGTGCTACAATCAAGTACCACTGCATTTTCAATTTTTCTTTATGGAAAGTTGAATGTGAATATCTGAAATCGCTTCAATCACTAGACTGCTACCATGATGGTTAAATGCGTTAAGACTTCGCGCAATTTTTATCATATGTCCCTTTTAAAAAAAATCTGTTGGGGTGATCTACACACTTTCCATTGAATAAGAAGCAAAATGGAAAGACGACTTTCCACCTCTTCCTTTCCAAAATGACTAAACTTAATTTTCGCAACTAATCGCGCCATGATAAAGCTATCAGAGAATGTATTCATTAACTCTAGAAATAGAGTGCTAGCATCATCGACCACTGCTTCGATGTCGGTCTCATCTTTATGAAAATTTATCACATAATCTTGAACAGCTCCTTTTAAACTTAGCCTATGAAAACGTAATGTTCAGCAGTCGTTTGAGAAAGACATGATCGCCCTTTATCTAACCCATCCATTGCATGAAAACAACAACTCTTCTCATAGTAACATTTATTGAATAACGGTAACAATCATACATTATAAATCAATGGTTTGAAAGAGATAAAATAGATACAGCTGGTAACTATCATACAGCGAGCAATGATAACCATACAGGACTTTGGCAGTGTTGAGGTAAGGAGGAAAGAAGCATTGGTTATGAACGTAGCTACTACAACGAACAGACAAAATAGGAACACACAAATCCTTAAAATTTTTCGTGACTTCATGATAATGTTGATTCACTCTACTATCCCAAGGCGGGAGCAAAATATCATCAATGATTAAGATTGAATACTTTCCTCTCCTTACCAAGGATTTATTAACAAAAGATGCGTATAATAACATTGAACAGCCTAACCATCGTTTAAAGTCAATAAGAAAGAGCACTCTCACAAGAAAAGCCCATAGGTCTATGCAAATATTTCAGATTAATCCATGAATGTGTTTTCCTCGCCGCCATTGATCAACATTGGGATCGCAAGTTTGGCATGTTGATGATAGACACTAACAATCTGATATGTCCAATTGTTCATCAAGCAATAGCACTGAGCTCCTGTATCAGGTTCAACCCTCACAATCCATAAAGATGATGATAGAAAAGCCTAAAACGGAAATTACACATCTAAGGAAGCGTTCTATAACATATTACAAAATGAAATAATTACATCGATTGCTTTTCACGACAAAATACACAAATGATATGAATGGCAAACGAAGAAGTAAAATGTATGCTAATGAAGACCACGTCTACGACACTCAAAGCCACATAAAAGCGAATTGTCATAGGGTAGGAGAGTTAGGAAAGGACTATAATTCTCCTTCTTTGATTTAGCGTTTTTGATTAGCAATTCCTTTCTCCCACTTGCGCTTCGTAACCACTACTGTTAAGGATTTTGATCAATTATGTCGTTCTCGTTGCTGGTTTGGAATATATAAGGATGGATTCCATATGCATGGAGAGAGAGGCTATTTATTATTATCCTTGTGTCGACCATAATATAGTCCCCATTCAACTTTGAAAAGGATATCCCAAGTACCTTCTCTCGAGCTCATCACATCTGATAGGCTATTGATTGATCTCCCCTCCTTCTTATAGTAAGTACACCAATCGTGGATACCGG
>CAJQUW010017006.1:0-73241 GCA_907163375.1 Prostheceraeus crozeri | reverse complement strand
CAAAAATAAAAACTCAAACTGTCAGCATATTGGAGGTGACATACAAAAAACATTAGAAAACTTTCCTGGCTTTATTTGGAGTAAATATTCGAAAGAAAAACATCTTCCTGGTCATTCATATACTGGTCCAGGAACTCGATTAGATATAAGACTAGATGAGAATAATAATCCGAAACCAGGTGAAGAACCAATAAATAGAGTAGATGCCGCCGCTTACAGGCATGATTTAGCTTATCGAAATCATGATCTAAGTTCTCGTCATGCAGCTGATAAGAAGATGATTCAAGAATTAGATAGTATTCAAACCCTACATTTAGAGAAAAAATTGAAAGAATGTTTGTTAAGAAAGCTTTACAAGCTAAAATATTATTCGGTCAGGGTTTAAATGAAAATCATAATTCAGACGTTTATGCATCTGAAATTCATAAAGAATATAGAAAGCCTAAATATTTATTAAAAGTAAAAGTATTTAATAAAGATGATATTTGGAGTGCTGATCTTATTCATATGCCGAATGAAAGGGACTACAAATACGCATTGACCGTTATAGATTTATATACACGATATGCTTGGGTAAAGCCTTTAAAAAATAAAAGTGGTCTTTCAGTTAAATATGCGTTTGAAGAAATCTTTAAAGAAAGTAATAGAAAGCCAAAAAAATTGTTTGTTGATAAAGGGTCGGAATTTTATAACCGAAACGTTCAGCCACTATTTGAAATTGTTTATTCAACTGAAAACGCTGGGAAGGCCGTAGTGATAGAAAGATTCAATCGGACGTTAAAAAATAAAATTTTCAAGAAATTTACTCAGCAAGGAAATCAGAAATGGTTAAAAATATTACCAGGAATTGTAGAGCAGTACAATAATAAAGTTCATTCAGGTATTGAAGAAACCCCAAAGAATGCTTCTGACGACCCTGATTTAATACGAAAGAAAATATTCGAGAATAATTATTCGAATGAGAGTAATCCGAATTTGCAGAAACTTAAGCCGAAATTTAAAATTGGAGATAGAGTTAGAATATTTAAATATAAGAACAAATTTGAAAAAGGCTTTGTTGGCTATTGGACTAAAGAAATATTTGAAGTTTGCAAAATAAATCAAAGTTATCCGATTACTTATGAAATTAAAGATTTAGATAATGAGAATATCAGAGGCCGTTTTTATCAAAATGAATTACAGAAAACAGAGCTTTAACCTCTAGGTGGCGCTTTAGCTAGCTTCGCTTGAGTTATAGATTGTTTAACTCTAACATAATATCTAGAAATGGTACTCCTTTTTGTAATTTAAATAAAACATAAAGACATAATTGTCCACAATAAGTTGTTCCCGGTTTTTGAATTTGAAACGTATTGTATGTTCCCGTTCCAAGTAATTCTTTTACTTCATTTGTAGGTGGAAGCCCGTATGAGTCAAAATAATAATTATCTCCGTTTTTACTAAAGATACCTGCTGACCAATGTACGCCGTTTTTGTCTGAAGTGTGAAGATTCGTTATGAAATTTACAATTATTGATGGAACTTTGTTCCGGGAACTGAAGGTTCCTGTTGGCCTATTTTTTAGGAATTGTAATTCGTTTCTCATTAGAACATGAAAATTCTTTATTCCTAATTGATTTGCGATTTTCTTTAGGTCGAAATTCGTTGTCGTTTGTGTTCCATATAATTTAAAAAACTCATTTATGTTGCTCATTTTATAATAAAAAAAATTTCTTAAGGGACCCCTAGAAGACAGAAGGGAGGGGGTATTGATTTAAAACTGTTCTCTAATGATGTCTTTCCTTACTACTTATTCGATTTTGAAATGATTATATTATAATTATCGGAGCGAAGCTCCTCTGGCTTTAGCCGATTCTAATCTATATTGTTTTATATATTTCAATTTTCTTCATGAACTTTATTTGTAAAATATGTTTCATCGTTAAAATGATTGTTTAAAATTGTCATAACAACTATCCCGCATGTCGCCGTCTATGCGTTCTAAATTTAGAAGAAGAATTTTATTGTCATTTGCTTTTATTGTCAATGCACTCTTATGTGCTTAATCTATTCATGTCTTCACAATGGGAAGTACTTTACTACCCGTATGTGTTTGGCAAACGCTAAATGAATTTTGCAAATCGATTTCTAAAACTGAATTTGAAAATAGACTTTGCAAATGGATTTTGAAAATAGATTTTGAAAACAGATTCTGAAAATAATTTACGTAGGGGTAAATTGAAATGTCAAAACTTTACGCACGCGTAAGTTGAAATGTCAAAAGTTTACCGATGGGTAAATTGAAATGACAAGATATAGCATGATAATTTTAGGGGAAAGCTGCTAGACGTTTCTCTCTCTTCAATCTCTGTCTCTCTCTTCAATTATCAGGCAGTGTACGGGTTCATTGAATAATTTTGAGTTTATGAGTTACAATGATCTTCTAGTTCACACAATTAGTACTTTAAATAATGTTGAGCATACAATAACGAAGAATGACTAAGTAATAATTGCGTCTTCTTAATTTATCATAGTGCTCTAATCTTAATAATAATTGAGAACCATTTCACTTATTTTTAATTGAGATAACGAAGGATATATTCTTGAGGTTTCTTCCATTTCTGAAGTTCCTTCCACTTTTGTTCCTTCCATTTCTGAAGTTCCTTCCATTTCTGAAGTTCCTTCCACTTTTGTTTCATCCACTTTTGTTTCATCCATTTTTAAAGAAATATTTTTAACGGGCGAAGCCCTGGAAGACATCTCCGATGTCCCGCTAGTCACATGATATATTTTAAAAACCTGAAAGATGGATAAAATTCATGAATTTGAAATTCTCAACTTTTATAATTTTTTCGGTGTCCTAGAACGGTCATGATTTAAGCAATGAAAATCGAACCGAAGGTTCTAGGGCTTCGCCCGATTGTTATTCTCAAATTTTGAGATACTCAACTTTTATAATTTTTAGTGTCCTAGAACGGTCATGATTTTAAGGGTGAAAATTGTAATTCTCAAATTTGAGATTCTTAACTTTTATGATTTTCGGTGTCCTGGAACGGTCATGATTTTGGGGGTGAAATGTCATAATCACAAATTTGAGATTTTGAAAAATTTGAAAAATTGGGTATTTTTAAAAACGCCCAAATCGGAGCGAAGCTCCTCTGGCTTTAGCCGATTTATGAATTTAGGTCTTCATAACCTGAAAAAGGGTTCAAATTCATGAATCGGCTTAAGCCAGAGGAGCTTCGCTCCGATTTATGTCGTTTTTAAAAATACCATTTTTTGAAAAAATGGTACTTTTTGAATGGACTAAATTCATAAATTTAGGTCTTAAAAACCTGAAAAAGAGACTAAATTCATAAATTTATGTCGTTTTTAAAAGTACTAATTTTTTTGATTTTATGGTGTCCTGGAACGGTCTTTTGTCCATTACTTCAACTAACTGATTATTTTTTGCTGCTTCTTCACACCACGAACTTATTTCTTCTTCATCTTCAGATTTTTCATATTCTTTGAATAATGAAGCAATTGCTGTTTTTTTAAGATTATTTTCAAATCCATATTTTAAAAATTGATAGACGGGTTGTTCTGCTGTTGTTGTATAAATTATAAGATTGTTATAATCCAAAAAATTTGGAGTCGTGAGAATTTTAAATAATAAATATGTTTTTCCACAACCCGATCTTCCACAAATAACTGACAAAACTTTATTAGATAAATTTGGATGATGATTAAATTTAAGTTTTTTTTATTTAATGGGGGTAGTTCACTCATTTTTAATTAAAAAAATTATTTTTATTTTTTTGTTTCTAAAGAAGAAGAAGAAAATTAAACTTCTCTAGCTTCGCGTGGGAGTTTATACCTCCCGAACCAAAAGATCTATCATAATCTCTTCACCTCCAAAATTTATTTCTTGTCCTTTTTCATCAGTGATTCTAATGTTAATGTTGTTAATAGTTTTTCTTGTAATAGGGAAATATATTAATGTTTGCGGAATTACATTTAATCTATAACCAATGGGTACAGTAAAAGCTGGAAAACTGAATATTAAATTTGACAATTTACCATTTATATATCCTCCTTCAATAATGTCACAATGTACAACAATTGAATTTATTTCAGTTATTTTTGGAATCTTCTCACCTAAATGATAACCTTGACTATAGGTTTGTTTATTAAATCCTAATAGCTTTGACAATGATCTATCATGATTAAAATCAACTTGATGATTTTCGTCTAAAGTAAGAGAAAATTTATTGACTGCCGGTTCAACTGCAAAATGTAATTGTTTCTTATCTTTAAATGGTATACCTAAATGTCTCTTAATTTCATTTGATATTGATTCAACTTCGTAAGAACCAGGAAGAAAAGTTAATATTTTCCATGTTTTGCCTTTATCAGTAGAATATATAAATTGATCATTCACATCTTTTATAACATTTTGAATAGTGTTAAATGTAGAGAAACTAGTCAATGCAATTTGATAATTTTTATTTTGTTCCAAATGTAGAATGGGTTCTAAATTACAAGTGTGTGATGAAGTAGTTGTTATAATTTTTAACGTCGTACTAAATTTTGATGAACCCAAAATCTCTGTCAAATTTGTAAACGATAATTAATTTTGTCTAAATCTACTGAACACATTTTTTAGTTAAAATTTTGAATAAATATTTTTTTATGAAATATTTTTTTAAAAAAATTAAAAACAACAACATATTTCAGCTACACTTTTATAATCATCTTCCTTTAGAATCTTCTTTTCTAACAGTCTTTTTAATATAGCATGAATTTCATTGAAACTAGAATTATGTCCTTCTTTTATTGCAGATATTAAAATATTTAATCTATTTAGTAATTCTTGTAGATCATCTGGTAAAAATATGGTTGTTTCTGTTTTCTGTTTTTCAGATAAACCTTTCCCTACTTTAACTCCCGTTGATAATAAATTTTCTAATTGTTTATAACGTCTAAGAGTTTTTACTGCACCAACTCTATCTAACATAGCTTTATATTTTATGAGATCTCCTACAGCATAATTTTTTAAATCTGCTCCTCTTAAAAGATCAACAAAATTTCTATCTAAACTAAAAGGAGATTTATCTGGTGAAAAAATTAAACCTCGAAAAGGTTGTGGAAATATTTCTTTTTGTCCGAGATAAAATCTAGGTATTGTTTTTCCATCTATAAATGAAATAGAATGTTCAAATTGCATAGATTTTGGTAATTTCTTATTAATGTTTGATTCTAGTAATCCATAGTCATCTAATATAGTTTTGTGCTCTGGATCTGTTATATCAATTTGTTTATAAATTTGTTAATAATTTGTAAGTTCCTTTTCAAGAGTTTTAAATGGCTTCATAGTTTTTTCAAAATCAGTTTTTACTTTCTCGGTTTGCTGCATTTTTTCAAACATATCAGATTGAATACCAGCTTTTATCATTCTATGTTGAAGATGATTTTCTTTCATAATATTTCTTTGTTTTATTAACTCTTCTAATTGTTTTATTCTTTTAAAATTATCATCTCTAATTTTATCCATTTTTAAAATATAATATTTGAATTTTGTGGTAACATTGGAATACAGCAAAAAAATTTTACTGAACAAATTATTTTTTTATTGCTTTGTTGTCTGACATCTTTTCGTTTAAAGTTTTCTCGTTTTAAGTTTTGTTTAATAAAGTTTTGCTTAAATTTTCGCTTAAAGTTTTTAGCTCTTCTAAAAAAATTTTAATCATTTTCTTCATTAGAAATTTTACCATCACTCGAAATTTTGCCATCCTGTTTATTCTTATCATCAACTTTTTCTGACTGTAATTGAAATGATATTTGATTTACTTCAGTAACTATTTGATCAAATTTTTCAATCTCATCTAACGTAATAACATTATCATCACATACTCTTTGAAAGTAGTAATGCAATTTGTCATAGAGTTCTATAATATGTAAATGCTTAGTTTTTAATGATTTTCGTTTCTTAGTTATTAAAGATTTATCTAACATTGTAACAAGTGAAGTTGCAAAAACACCCGTACCTGTTAAAGCTGTAGCAACTACTGGAACTACTAAAACACCTGAAGATATAACAATTGTTAAAGCACCTAAACTTATTGTTAAGAATATGCCAATTCCTTGTGTTACATTCTTAACTTTAGACCATCTCTTTCTTAACTTTTTATAATGCTCTAATCTTAATAATAATTGAGATTCCTTATCTTTCATATAACGTACTCTATCTTTGTGTTTTTCTTTATTCATTTTTTCAATGTCCATTAAAGTAGAACTACGTTCATATGATAACGAAGGATATATTCTTGCGGTTACATCCACTTTTGTTTCTTCCATTTTTAAAGAAATATTATTAGTCACATGTTATATTTTAAAAACCTGAAAGATGGATAAAAATCATGAATTTGAAATTCTTAACTTTTATGATTTTCGGTGTCCTGGAACGGTCATGATTTTCAAGGTAAAAATTGTATTTCTCAAATTTGAGATTCTTAACTTTTATGATTTTTCGGTGTCCTGGAACGGTCATGATTTTAAGGGTGAAAATTGTAATTCTCAAATTTTGAGATTACGTGATATTTTGAGACCGGCTAAATTTTTGAAATTTTGTTTTTTTGAAAATTTGTCACTACCTAAATTTTCGCCCCTTCGGCCTTCGGCCACGTGAAATTTGAAGTCTACCTAAATTTTTGAAATTTTGATTTTTTGAAAAAACCCGCAAAAGTGTGACATCCGGCGCAAGCGAAGCAAAGCGAAGCGTCGCGCCGGATGTCACACTATATACTAATTACGCAAATGCTACCATTGCTACGTTGCAGCTACGCAAATGCTACCATTGCTACGTTGCAGCTACGCAAATGCTACCATTGCTACCTTGCAGCTACTCAAATGCTACCATTGCTACCTTGCAGCTACTCAAATGCTACCACTGCTACCTTGCAGCTACTCAAATGCTACCACTGCGACCTTGCAGCTACTCAAATTATACTTGCTGTTGCTACCTCACTTCAGCATCCCTTATTGCGTTTTTAACCTGGTTCTGTGAATAAAACCCTCTAACTAAGCATCATACATCATTTGAAAAGACGCCATGTAGTATACAATTTATTCCATATCAATGGACACTGATAGAGCAGTCTGTCTTCGTCTCTCCAGACGCCGTGGAGCTTGCTTAATCCAATTTGCGATCAGCTTCCTGACAGCATCCTGGCCCTCTCTGATACCGTTTTCGACGTAGTGCTTCTGTAATAAAACCACATACGATATCAATATTAAAATCGAAATTGTAAATTATTTTGTCTTATACATTTATGGTAGTAATGAAATAATAAGTAGTTTGCAGGTAGACTTGCCATTTAAAAAATCAATGACGTAAGGAAATCCAGTGTCTGTAGTCTAAGGGAATTTATAATTATAGACTAGGCCAACTGTAAATATCTATTTTCTGAGACACAGGTGATTCAGGACAAGAGGAACATGCGTCTCTATCAACAGTAGACCATCCACCAAATATGGACAAATATCACTATTTTTGAACACTGACTAGATTTTTGCATGGCTGAGATTCGGCCTTATATGGTAGAGATAAAGTTCTCCACTCAGGTACTCTGAGGCAACAATAGGCATACCACAAAGATCAAGTCAATCAGGTGGTTCAACAGTCACAAGAGTTAAGTGCAAAAAGTTAATGAAAAGTAATTTGAGGCAAAAGATCGGATGGAATAGCCTCATGATGCATACAGCAATCTGAGTTTTTCTTCCTTACGTCATGGCCTACTTCATACGAGTTCCTGCTTTAGGTAATATTGTGGCATAATTCACTGTTTTCGTAAATCATGTATAGTAGACCTAAAGATTACTGACGAAAGACAGTCTAGCTCTAGTACAAGCCTACGAGCGCCTGCTAATGGACTATATTTTCTACATTTCACATTTCTACAGTTTTAACTCAAATATTGTGAAGTATAACGGACTCCGTTGGAAAGATCGACCGAGTCCACGCCCTGATCTGAGCAACATGCAGCACAAGCAGCAATTATTCAGGATGCAGCAAATTCTATAGCTGATTCGATTGACTTTTGTTCAGCAACCGACGCCTTTATCCACTTTCAATGAGAATCCAGCATCTCAAGCATGTTGCACTGTCACTTTGAAGTAACAAATAAACGTCCCTGCACCTGAAATTTTGTTTTGGAAAAGTAATAATCACTTGCACTATATTTGCTTCCACCTTCGATCCTATGACATCTGATGTCATCGGATTAGCCTATATACAAACTCAGCAAAATTCGAATCAAAGCCAGGCAAGTGCGAAATATAGAATATCATACATTTCTATGAAAATTATGGATAAGATGATGTAATTTCGGATGCCAAAAAACTTCCAGGAAAACTCCGAGCACTGAGTGCATGAAGTTAGTCAGCAAATAATACCAAAATTGATAGGGGACTTACCATATATAACATTAAGGATCCCTTTATATTCAATGAACGCCTTCTTTCGATGGTCGCCTCTCTTCTTCCCATCCATACTGAACACCGCAGCCAATTCATCCACCATTATTCCCTCCATTATAAATGTCATAATTTATCCAAAAACATGTGTAAAATTAAAAAACGACAGGTGGCGAAAAAGTTGCTATAATTAGTTGGTAGATATTTGTTTACTAATGCGAGCTGATTTTTCGCCAACCGGCGAAATCATGGATATTGTGGCAACTAATTAGTGGTAAGTAGTAATGTTCGTATATTGCCTTCACATGAAAATGTATTGTATTCTCAGTCTGATCTGATAAGAAGGGATCTTTTTTTAATTCACGAAGGCTTAAACTAAAAAAAAGTATTTATCTTCCATAAATGTCGCAGTAAAGACTATGATATTATTCAAATATTTGTCATTGTTGTAAATTATTGAATTTCAAGAGATGTTATGAAAAGTGATATATGCGGATTCTCTATTTTCTTATCATTATCAAATAATGATAGTCTGCACTTATTTCTTAGATAGAATACCCATATGTGGGGGATAGTGAGGAGGTGAGGGAGAGAATAGAGCCTCGGCTGTAGAGGCGGATTACTAAAGAAAATAAGAGAGAAAGTCAAAAGTAAAAGGTGACATATAGAGCGCGAATTGTCGCCGGCGAACTTCGCCAGCGAATATCCCGCAAATATGACTGAACTTTAGCATGATATTCTGCAGCTGACATTCGCCAGTTTTTCGCAAGATTCGTTCCCACAGGGGATGAACTCGAACCATCTGACGCACTCAGGCGCACCAAATCTATGATAAGCAAAAGGCTTTTTTATCACTTAGTTACATGTAGGGTAAGTTCGGGTAATACGGGACACCTAAGGGAATGTTGAATTTTTCACTAACTTCTGCTTACTCAATAACTTTTTTACGATACACATGCCTTCAGTACATCATCAACTCACTTTATCGAAAATTTCTAACTAAACAAACATTTTGTTCATAAGTAAATATTTGAAAAAGTGACACCTATCAAATGTCCCGTATTACCCGACATGTCGGGTACTATGGGACACTTCATATTTATTCAATTCATCATGTCAGGTATCAATAAAGATGCTTTTTGTTATTCCTATAACCACTAGAAATAATAAGATAGACATAGGACTATCTAGTTCCCTTAAAGTCAGCTAAATAGAATAAATGCTTAATGTAGAAATATGCTATTTTCAAAATTCCAAAATTACTTTGAAAAATTCCCATTTTCAATAAGACAATTAAAATCATGCCATGTAACTGAACTATTACTTTATTTGAACAGTGAATGAAACGAATTGAAATATCAGAAATTCTAGAAAAGAGTAAGATGAATTTATGCAGTCCTCTTAATGCTAGTCCTCCTCACAGTCATAACAAATATAATGTACTTTTCCGATTGCACCTGCACAATCTTCATGCGCTCATGACCCACACTGAGTACACTTTATCCAGTCAACTTGGATACCACATCTTTCATCGTCACTGTATTCTCCATCACAGAACTGGCAGATGTTGTCACTAGTTGTTGATGGTTGAGGATTGTGTATCCATTGAAGTACTAGTCGGTTGATCCGGGTTGGAAACATTTCGAGATTTTGTTTTGTTCATCTTTGTTTTCTCACGCCCATTTTCTTTACCTTTGTTTTGAGGAATACATTATTTTTCTTCTCTGTTTGCTTAACTTGGGACACATAGTTTGAAGTAGTCAAGATTCCGGATATCTTTGGTCTCTCAGCTGCATTTTTCTTGTCTTCTCCACTCGTCTGATCTTCGGGACAGGACTGATTTCTTCAAATGATGCGTGCAGTAGGCCTACCGGTATTGTCGGTTGATCATCATATGATGTACTGGGGATATCCGCTTCATTGCTGCTCGTAGAAGGTTGGAGATTCTCAGCAGGCTTGTATATTGAAACTGTGCTCACTGTTAAAGACGTCTGGTCGCATTCCGAAGTTTCAGCAGGGCAGAATGCTGGTATCGCATTTGGATTATATGGGTAAATACCAGTTGCCTTGAAACCAGCAATTGCATTTGCAGGTTTTGCTGCGTTCATCCATGCTTCCGAGAAGAGACTGCCGAATCTATACTTGTTGATCACAACTGATGGATTCTGCCTTTTGAACAAATTAGTTGCATGATCCCAGAATGCCTTGAGACTTTTGTAAACGGACCGGTCCAATGGCTGCAAATACTTGGTTGTGTGCGACGGCAGGCAAAACAGGATGATATCATTCGAAAGGCAGAAATCGATCACCTCAGCGCTCTTTGTGTGGGAGGTGTGACCATCAATTATCAACAGAATCTTTCCAGATACACAATGTTGCCGAAAGAATTTCAACCAGACAAGAAATAACTCCTTGTTGATGTACGATGATTCCGACATTTCCAAAATATAACCAGGTGGGAGATCGATCGCTCCATTCGTCCTTTTGTAATACCTTTCATGATTACCATCGGTGGTATGAAGTGTCCAACAGCACTGCAACATCCCACAACAGTAACAATTTCACCATGCTCTGCACTTGTGATATGGATGACAGATTTGCGTCCTTTCTGAGCAAGTACTGTCCCAGATCTATTGCTCATTGCCAAAACGCTTTCATCAGCGTTGTATATTCTATGGGGTTGCTGATGAAAATCCTCTTCTGCCATAACGACAGACAACTTCTCGAAATGGTCTTGTACAGTGACTCTATTCATTCCTGTAGCTCTGAATTGGGATAATCCTTCAGCCTTTCTAGGTACAATGGATGGGTGACGTTTGAGAAATGCCGCGAGCCAGTCTTTACCAGCTTTTTGACGAGTGTTATTGAATCTGACGTTGACAAGAGATCGAACGTCTTTCCTCGATAAGCCATATCCTCTACTTTCCATCAGCTTGATATATTTCACAAGATCATCCTCTTGGGAACTTTCCATACAGAGTTTTCTTCCAAGTCGACATGCTGCACTACCACCTGAAAATTGTGAATTTTAGATTACAAGTTACAATCAGTTTCATTAGGTGGGGGGAAATCCTACCAGTTTTAAGCTTCTTGGCTAGTGTTGATTTAGGTACTTTGTACATCCTTGCAGCTTCCAAACGAACACTTATACGGTTGCTGATATCACTTTGACAATGTGTAATAGCGGCAGTCATGTTGTTGATAGACCACGACAACTTCTTCGACATGATTGCGAGAAAGTGAATTAAAATTCTTATGTCATACAAGTTTAGCTACCTTCTCAAACATTGATTGGATGGTTAAACAATAAACTCGAATGCTTGTGTCCTCAACTCCTTGCTAATAGGTGAGGAATGTGCATCAGGGAATATGCACGTGATTGTTTGAGAAGCTCAGATCAGCTCCCCACTCAGCCTTGTCACTCGAACAATGCGGTTTATTAAGTTTAAGAGGCTTAACGCTTAGGGTGTCCCATATTACCCGCCACGCATATCTTATTTTAAAAGCTACAAAAATATTTGATAGAATTCTTGAAATGAAAAAGTGAAACATTGTGAATGTAGCACAAGACCCCAGCTTTTGTATCAGTAATGGGAAGAAGACCGTTCCAGGACACCGTAAAATTCAGAAAAATTAGTATCTTTAAAAACGACTAAATTCATGAATTTGAACCCTTTTTTCAGGTTTTTAAGACCCAAATTCATGAATTTAGTCCATTTAAAAAGCACCATTTTTTAAAAAATCGGTATTTTTAAAAACGACTAAATTCATGAATTTTGGTCATTTTTTCAGGTTATGAAGACTTAAATTCATGAATTTAGACCGTTCCAGGACACCGTAAAATTCAGAAAAATTAGTATCTTTAAAAACGACTAAATTCATGAATTTGAACCCTTTTTTCAGGTTTTTAAGACCTAAATTCATGAATTTAGATCGTTCCAGGCCAAGACAAATTCAGAAAAATTGGTATTTTTAAAAACGACATAAATTCATGAATTTGAACCCTTTTTCAGGTTTTTAAGACCTAAATTCATAAATTTAGTCCATTTTAAAAAGTACCATTTTTTGAAAAATCGGTATTTTTAAAAACGACTAAATTCATGAATTTTGGTCATTTTTTCAGGTTATGAAGACCTAAATTCATAAATTTAGGTGTTTTTAAAAATACCCAATTTTTCAAAATTTTCAAAATCTCAAATTTGTGATTATGACATTTTACACCCCCCCTTAAAGTCATGACCGTTCCAGGACACCGAAAAAATCATAAAAGTCAAGAATCTCAAATTTGAGATTATGATTATTTTTTCTCCTTAAAATCATGACCGTTCCAGGACACCGAAAATCATAAAAGTTACGAAACTCAAATTTGAGAATTACAATTTTACACCCCCCTTAAAATCATGACCGGCCCAGGACACCGAAAATCATAAAAGTTAAGAATCTTAAATTTGAGATTAAGATCATTTTTACACCCCCCTTAAAATCATGACCGGCCCAGGACACCGAAAAAATCATGAAAGTTAAGAAACTCAAAATTTGACAATTACAATTTTCACCCCCCTTTAAATCATGACCGTTCCAAGCCACAACATAAAAAAAATTGGTATTTTTAAAAACGTCTTTTAAATCCATTTTCAGGTTTTACAATATGAGATAACTAAAATTATGTGTCTAAAAATATTTCTTTAAAAATATAAGAAACAAAAGTGGAAGAAACCGCAAAAATATATCCTTCGTTATCATATGAACGTAGTTCTACTTTAATGGACATTGAAAAAATGAACAAAGAAAAACACAAAGATAGAGTTAGGTATATGAAAGATAAGGAATCTCAATTATTATTAAGATTAGAGCATTGTGATAAATTAAGAAAGAGATGGACCAAAGTTAAGAATGTAACATAAGGAATTGGCATATTCTTAACAATAAGTTTAGGTGCTTTAACAATTGTTATATCTTCAGGTGTTTTAGTAGTTCCAGTAGTTGCTACAGCTTTAACAGGTACGGGTGTTTTTGCAACTTCACTTGTTACAATGTTAGATAAATCTTTAATAACTAAGAAACGAAAATCATTAAAAACTAAGCATTTACATATTAAAGAAGTCTATGACAAATTGCATTACTACTTTCAAAGAGTATGTGATGATAATGTTATTACGTTAGATGAGATTGAAAAATTTGATCAAATAGTTACTGAAGTAAATCAAATATCATTTCAATTACAGTCAGAAAAAGTTGATGATAAGAATAAACAGGATGGCAAAATTTCGAGTGATGGTAAAATTTATAATGAAGAAAATGATTAAAATTTTTTTAGAAGAGCTAAAAACTTTAAGCGAAAATTTAAGCAAAACTTTATTAAACAAAACTTAAAACGAGAAAACTTTAAACGAAAAGATGTCAGACAACAAAGCAATAAAAAAATAATTTGTTCAGTAAAATTTTTTTGCTGTATTCCAATGTTACCACAAAATTCAAATATTATATTTTAAAAATGCATAAAATTAGAGATGATAATTTTAAAAGAATAAAACAATTATGAGAGTTAATAAAACAAAGAAATATTATGAAAGAAAATCATCTTCAACATAGAATGATAAAAGCTGGTATTCAATCTGATATGTTTGAAAAAATGCAGCAAACCGAGCAAGTAAAAACTGATTTTGAAAAAACTATGAAGCCATTTAAAACTCTTGAAAAAGAACTTGCAAATAATGATAAACAAATTGATATAACAGATCCAGAGCACAAAACTATATTAGATGACTATGGATTACTAGAATCAAACATTAATAAGAAATTACCAAAATCTATGCAATTTGAACATTCTATTTCATTTATAGATGGAAAAACAATACCTAGATTTTATCTCGGACAAACAGAAATATTTCCACAACCTTTTCGAGGTTTAATTTTTTCACCAGATAAATCTCCTTTTAGTTTAGATAGAAATTTTGTTGATCTTTTAAGAGGAGCAGATTTTAAAAATTATGCTGTAGGAGATCTCATAAAATATAAAGCTATGTTAGATAGAGTTGGTGCACCAAAATCTCTTAGACGTTATAAACAATTAGAAAATTTGTTATCAACGGGAGTTAAAGTAGGAAAAGGTTTTAAAACAGAAACAACTGTATTTTTACCAGATGATCCACAAGAATTACTAAATAGATTAAATATTTTAATATCGGCAATAAAAGAAGGACATAATTCTAGTTTCAATGAAATTCATGCTATATTGAAAAGACTGTTAGAAAAGAAGATTCTAAATGAAGAGGATTATAAAAGTATAGCTGAAATATGTTGTTTCTAATTTTTATCTATAATATTTATTTAAATTTTTTAGTTAAAAAATGTCTTCGAGAGAATTATCATCAGTAGATTTTGACAAAATTAATAATCATTTAGAAGTTAGTTCGAAGTTAGAATAAGTTCGTGGTGTGAAGAAGCAGCAAAAAATAATCAGTTAGTTGAATCCAATAAAAATAAGCACATAAAGATACAATTAATAGATGATAGTGGTAATATGCAAGATCCTAGTAAACTAGATAAAACAATGAAACATTGTGTAATTTTTGATGATTGTGTTAATGATAAAAATCAGTCAGTTCAGAGAAATTATTTCACAAGAGGTAGACATAATAACTGTAGTGTTTTTTATTTAACACAAAGTATGTATTCATTAGACGGAAGTGTTATTAGAAAGAATGCAAATATATTTATACTATTTGAAATAAATGCAAGAAACTTAAGTGATTTGTTAAGAGATTTTTGCGTAAGAAATAAAGATGAATTTAAACAATCGTGTAATAATGCTTGGTCAAAAGATTATGGGTTCATTACAATTAATATTGATAAAAAAATTGATGATAGAGTTATAGAACATTTGTTTACCGAGTGATAAAAAATATGCAAATATAGTGTTATAATATTTTATTTTTCTATTTTGTATATACAGGGTGCGGCAGAAAAACCAAGTGTTTTTAATTGCGCTATATTTCAGTACATATTGGAACAAAATAGAAATAACTTATGTATACATGTTCTTTGGATCATAGCATTTACGTTTTTGTCCATATTGGACACCAATTTCATATTTTTAGAAGTAGATTTTTTAACTTAAAATTGTAGATAGCTCTTTCATGCACTTAATGAAATTATATCGGAGAAAAAACCTAAGTGTTTTGAAAACAAAAGCTTTTAACATAATATTCATTTTTTGAAAATACAAATATCATGACAAGCAGAAATAACATCAAAATTACGAATGGAAAATAACATCACTCATGTGATGACCGTTCTCTTTAACGCAACAACGAAGACGCTCTTGAAAGTTAGTTTCGACTCGCTCAAGCATATTGACACCGACTGATGCGATTTGATTCCTTATTGAATTCTTCAATTCATCGAGAGTGCGGGGTTTGTCCTTATAAACTAAGGACTTAAGCCAACCCCAAAGAAAGAAATCACAAATCGATAAATCAGGCGAGCGAGGTGGCCGTACAATGTCACCAGATTTGGAAATGAGTCGATTTGGGAACAGCTCACGAAGAACACTAATTGTTTTTGTATCAGTATGTGCTGTTGCGCCATCTTGTTGAAACCAGAGAGATCGACGATTGAGACGGCGTCTTCTCAGCTCCGGGATGAGAAACGTTTTCACCATATTGACGTAACGCTCAGATGTCACGGTTACCGTAACTCCTCCTTCTTCAAAGAAGTAAGGTCCGATGATGCCAAATCTTCCAACTGCACACAATACGATCACCTTGGGGCTGTGTAAAGGTGTTTCATGAGTAAGCCGGGGATTCTCCGATGACCAGTATCTGCAGTTTTGCTTATTGACAGAGCCGTTAAGGTGGAAGTGTGCTTCGTCACTCATCGCGATCTTCAAATCCTCATTTTCATAGAGAGCAAGCATGTCCTGTGCAAACTTCAATCGTTGGGTTACTATCGCCATTTTGTATGGATGAAAGTTAAGATCTTCATGCAAAATTCGTCTCATCGTTCGATCACTGATTCCCATTGCAACCGCTTGCCTTCTAACTGACCGCTCCGGACTTCTCTCCACCGCTTCTCTGACTCTGTCAATATTCTGTTGAGTCCGCACTTCACGCATTCGCCCTGGTGGTGTTTTCTTCAATAGCGATCCTTGCGTACGAAGATTATTCACCCATCTTAAGATGGTGTCCCGAGAAGGCACTGAATCATTTCTATTGATATTGCAGTAGCGGCGGAACTCACGCTGGACAGTGGTCACAGATTCATTGCATTTTACGAAAGTGTCGTACACAAAGATGCGATGTTCTAAAGTCCAATCAGTCATTCTCTCAGACTTGTTGCTGTTAATGGTTCTTCAAGTTTGCGTGAACTGTTTTAAAACTGTTAATTTCTAACGTTTATTGACATTCAAGATATCGATTGAATCTTGATCACTATGCATAATAAAGTGAATGTGTTAAAAGCTTTTGTTTTCAAAGCACTTAGGTTCTTACTGTAACATCGTTTTATTAAGTGCATAAAAGGGGAAACTGACTATAATTATTAAGTTAAAATAACTGCTACAAAAAATAATAAATTGTGGTCCAATGTGGACAAAAACGTAAATGCTATGACCTAAAGAACACATTGACATCAGTTATTTCTATTTTATTTCTAAATGTAATGAGATACAGCGAAATTAAAAACACTTGGTTTTTCTGCCGCACCCTGTATATATCAAATTTGTCTATCTTAGAAATTAGAAAATTAAAAAGGTAAAGTAGTTATTCCATCAGGTAAAATTTTTCTTTTATCATCAAATGGATCTAATGCTAATTTATGTTCTTCTTTTAAATACATTTTATGTTTCTTTGAATTAAGTCTATAATTACATGCTGTTTTTATTTCATTATTAAATAATACATTTTTATAATCTTGAAATGTTATTTGATTAGCCACTGATGCCTTTGAAATTCCTTTTAATGTTTTATGTGTTTTAATATTATTAGTTGTATCATAACAGTAACATTTAGATTTTAAAAATATAGCTTCTGTTATGAAATCTTCATTTCCTTCTAGTTCATCTTTTACTTTACATAAATCAGAAGGATGAATGATATCTTTTATTTTATTAATTTCTTTATCAAGTGAAGAATTATACGGTATTGTTAATTCTAAGAAAACAGAATCGGTATCTGTAAAGTGTAATTTATAGTTTTCGCCATAAGCAGGTGCTAAATAATCATATATAAATTTACACATACATAGTTTTGCTAATTCTAATATAGTGAATCCTATAAAATTAAACTTATCATGTTTTACGCTGATTCGACGTAAATGTACAGCACATAGATTATCACTAAATCTAGTAGTTCTTTTATATGTAGGTTGCCTTGTTAAATTTTGAAACCTATCTCTATCATAAACTATTTCAATATTTTGTCTATTACGCACATTTTCTAAAGTCTTACCATAAAATGCATTATTCATTAATTTGAAGAACACGTTTCCAAAATCATCTTTATTTCTTTTAGCTATTTTTCGTTTTTCAATATTGAACTCTATATAATTTTTTAACCACCTAGATTTTCTATACTCTAGTTTTCGATGTATTTTAGTGAGAATCATTCCATTATCTAAATACCAATCTAGCATTCTTCCTTCAACAACATACTTTCCTTTATTACCTTGTGTTAACATAAGTTTTTTTGTTGGTCTGTATTTCTTAGGAATTATAGACTTTTGATAATCTGAAAAATCTTCTATATTGAAAATTTTGTTTTCGGGACAGAAAGGATAATATTTTGTTGCGCCCTTTATATAATCAGGATATACTAAATCAACTTCATATATATAACCAAAATTATAATTTCCATCATGTGTTTTTTGATAATCAAGAATATTACACCATTCCATCTCACCTGTTGGTAATTCTTGTATCATGCAAGAAGAATATAAGCTATTAAAATCATAATATAACAAATAGTTTTCTCTCATGATTTCATCAACTGCTGCTTGACTAACTTCATTTGATATAAGTCCTTCTATATTTTGATTAAACAATTTTATAAACTGATCGAATTCTTCTGGAGATAAAGGTTTCATTATTCCATAATCATCAGGATTTACTTTTTTATTATAACACTTAACATATCTATTACCTAAAACTGATGAAACTCCACCTCTAATATCATATTCAAAAAATTGTAATTTATCATATGTATTTTCTTTATAATGTTTAAGTTTAACACCAGTATGTTTTAATCCTGCTAACCATGTTAAACCTGATGTAGAATAACAATAACATGGATATATTCCGTAATATTCTAAACACATATCACGAAAGTTTTCAAAAAGATCAGCAAGGATTAATACATCTATCTGAAGATATTTCATTGTATAATCATACATTGTTCTACAATTTAACTCTCTCCAATTTTTTTCAGCTTCTGCATAATCTTCTTCAGATAATTGTGATTGTTTTAATGTTGATTTAAATTTATTTACTGGAGGAAGTTGTTTTTCTTCCATAATTTTATTCACAGAATTAAAATCTGCAGTTATATATTCATTCGGAAATATGCCTTTTAAAGGTTTTAAATTATATTTATTTAATATTTTACATTGTTCAGGTTTCAAAGTTTTTCCCATAACATCTAATGAATAAGGAGTAAAAAATCTAAATGCATCTAAAATTCTAATACAACCTAATTGCATTGAAAAATATTCTTCTTCTTGTTTACATAGTACATTTATTTGTTGTTGTTGTAATTTTTCAGATGAAAATAAATCTTTCATTATTAAATGGAAATCATATTTAAAACCATTATAGAAATATAAAGGAACAAAGTTATATCTAAATTTATTGGCATTAAGATTACAAGAATTATGTGCTGCACCTCTATATAATCCATTTAGATGATCATGATTTTTTACTTTGTCGGCAGAGCCGTCGCTTCGCTTATCAAGATATCTACCTCTGCCAGTTTTATAATTATTTGTAAATTCTTTTCCACAGTAAAAACATTTTATTTCATTAACAAAATGATATTTTTCTTCATCCGTTAATGGAAGCATTGGTATATTTGTTTCAAGCAATTGTGAAAAACGTCCTTGTAATTCTTCTACTTTCTTTGTAAACATTTCTGAACTATCTTCACCATAGTATTGATAATATTCTGATTTAAATAATTCAGGATAATTTGAATGAATGTACATTCCCCAACATAATGGTTTTTGTTCAAATAAATATTTTTCTTTACTTTGTTCAGATGCACTTTTTTCAGGTGCACCTTTTTCATATTTACAAACCGAAGGTTCTAGGGCTTGGTCCGTACCATTATCAGAATTTTGTGTTATGTTAACATTGTATGCTTCGAAATCACAATAAATAGTAAAAGGTACTTTATTTTTCAAATAATGTCTATTATAAATTAAATAATCATCTTTAGGAAAAGTATTTTCAACTGCCTTGTTTTGTTGACAATTCTCCAAATGTCTATTCATTTCTTCTTTAGTTCTAAAGGTCGTCATACATAGGAGAGAAGGAAAATTAGCATTATCTGAAGTTTTTGTAAATATAGAAACATCTTTACACAATATAAAATGATCCTGATAATATAGTATATTCGCTTGTGCTGGCTGTTTTGTTTGTTTTAATTTTTCAAATTTATCTTTATATATTTCATGTGTTAAGTCGATATATCTTTGTAAATCTTTTTCAGACTGTTGATAATTTTGATTTAATATTTGTAGCTGATAATTATATTCTTTATCATATTGTTCTTTATATTGTTGTTGACATTTTTTTAAACATTCATTAATTTTTTGATTGGTTTCATTTTCTTCATTATTTAATTCTTTATTGTCTTCATTTAATTTTTGTATCGTTTCTATCTTATTTTGATATTGATGGCCATATTCTTGTACTAATATTTTTGATTGTTGTTGATAATCTGTTTTTCATTTTTGTAAACATTAACTTAAATTTTGTAATTTTTGTTGATATTCTGAAGATAAATAATCGGAATCATAATCATAATTATAATTACGTCCTTTATAATTATTATGATTAATCATTATTGGTGATAATGTTTTTATAATTTCAAATTTTTCAGTACATATTATATTTCCTTGGTAAAAAATATTGTGATGCATGTAAATTCCTCTTTTATTGTATACTATTTCTGATTGACATAAATTCTTATTATTCAAATAAAAATTTTTTGAATCTGGGTATAATGGAGTAATATTACCAATAGAAACATAATTCACATTTAATTCAAAAACATTTACTTCTATTGAATTTTTATTCTTTTTATGAAACTTTATTAACCTATTATAATCATATGGAAATTCATCTCAACCATCAGAGAGATCAAATTCCTTTATATATTCTTCTTTATTATAATTACTTAGTATTTTCTTTGTGATATTCTGCAGGATGTAAATGTGCTATAATACTCCACAGAAAACAATAATCATCTTCATTTTTTATGTTGATTATTTGTGGTGAACTGAAAGGTAAAGGAACATAACTACCACCAGTATTATTTTTATATTTATCAATTACTATTTTCTTAGATAGTATTTTAACAAATCTCCAACCAGATTCACGTAACTGGGCTTCAATTATACAATTTTTTAATTTAAGTATCATCGATTCAAATATGGGTTGTATATCATTTACATTATGAATTTCTTGCGAATTTGTAAAATGTCCTTGTATTATTTCTTCAGGAATTCCATCAGGTCCATTTTTTGTATAAAGTACTTCTACATTCATATAACATTTGAAAGATTTTCTAAATATATTATAAAAGTTTGTTGATACATTATAAAAAGTTTCATCGGTTTCATTATGTTCAACAGATTCATTAAATAAATATTTTATATCTGTTACCGCTTCATCGGTTTTTTCAGCTTCATCAAATTCATCAGTATCGCTAAATAAATATCTTCCATCTAGTGCGGGCCAAGCCCTAGAACCTTCGGTTTGTATGGTGTCATCTTCACTATTAAAAATTTTTTTATATTCCGAATGTGAATAATCATCAAACATTTTTTTAACTTTTATATCAGTAGGCAATGTTTCTAGATAGTTTTTATAACTATTTAATTTTAATATATTTTTACTTCATCAACTCGTTCTACATTTTGCAAATGCAATTTACTTTGTAAATGAGATTGACAACTTCTTTTTGTTTGCAACTTTTTTTACATAAGTTACAATAAAACTTGGGTATTTTCCATTTTTTATTTTTTAAAGAAAAATGTGTGTTTTAATTTTAGATATAAACATTCTAATATCAAGATCTTGAGAGTTATTTTATATTATTATATATTTCACTTCTTTAGTTATTTTATTTTCTTTGGCACATTAAGTTTTATCACATTAAGTTTTATCATATAACGTTTTATCATATTAACTTTTATCATATAACGTTTTATCAAAAGATAATTTAAATTTATTTTCACTAACTATTGATTCTTCATCATCATCATAAATTGATTCTTCAACATTAAAAATTACACTTTTTGGTATAGGATGCCATTCCCTGATAGGATGCCATTCCCTGATTGGAATATCTAATTCCAAATTATATTTATTATTTGATAATAATATAATAGAGAAAAATATTGGTCTTTGATCTCTTTTGGAAAATTTAATAACATCACCATACTCTGAATCATTTTTAGTTTTTATTTAAGATGATAAAATTTTAAATTGATTAGATGTAAATCCTAATTTAAATTTTGTAGACCCGACACATAGTTGTCTAACAGTATCTTCAACTATTCCATCATTATTATTTTCAATTGTAAGAAAATGAAATTTAGATAAATTTTGATTATATGTAGTATTAATATCATGTTGAGATATAAATTTTTCTTCACTTAAATTTTTATAATTACTAATATTTTTATAATCTTTGTTACCATTCACACCTTTTTCAGATGTTTCAGAATCATCATCTATGTTATCATCATCTATATTACCATCATCATCTATATTATCATTATTATTATTATAAGATTCTTTAAAATTATTATTATCAGATTCTTTAAAATTATAATGATTATGATTATGGTCATTGTTAATAGTATAAGGTGTTGTCCACATATAAATTTTTTCCTGCTGTGCTAATCCATTTATATAAGATTTTAATAAATTGATATTTAAGTTTGAATATAATCCTATATAAGTATCATCATCATATCTTTGTGGCATTTCTAATGTTTCTTTTTCATAAATTGTATCTCTATAATAAACTTGACATAATAATTCTTCATTATGTTTTTTGCTCCCTATATGAATATTATATTGATTATGTTCATCAACAAATAATCTAATTTTTTCTTTCGAAAAAGATTTTAATTTTTTTTTAATTATCTAATATTGATATAATTGATAATTTTAGTTTCTATCCAATCTGTATTACTAATTGGTAATACTGCTCTAATAAAACCATAAACATTATTATGACCAATTATAACCATATTTTCTTTATTTAAATCTACATGAGCCACATCATCATATTTACTGACAATATCCATAAATTTTTTTAAATGGATCCCCCGGGAAAATACAATAGTTGGTTTCAATAGAAGGTAAACCTTTTGTTTGTTCTCTGAATATTTCGGCTTGTAATTCAAATAAAATATTTACATCTATACATGGATTATTATTATTATCAAAACATTTATTTTCAAATCCCGATGATCTCGTCGAATGAGAAGAACAGGATGATACGGGCGAATATAATTTTTTAAAATTTGCTTTTTCCATTTTTCCATTTTTATTAGAAAAAAAATATTTTTTTTTATTAGAAAAAATTTTATTTTTTTATTTTTATTAGAAAAAATTTTATTTTTTTATTTTTATTAGAAAAAATTTTATTTTTTTATTTATATTAGAAGAGATTTTATTTTTATTTCATTATATAAAAAATGACTTTTTTATTGTTAAAAAAATGATGTTACCAAATGTTGGTGGAGGTGCATATGTGCCGAATAACCGTGAATTAGAAATAGAAATAGGAAATTATATCCTGAAAACTGGAGACGTTTTATCTGGTCCATTGCATCTTTCTATTCCTCCGCAACAAAATACAGAGTTAACAAATAAACAATATGTTGATACACAAATCAATGACATTAAAGAAAAATATATAAATGATGTTTTGGTCCCACGGATGAATGAATTAAAGTTGCTAAAACTTAATGACAAATCATTAAACGAGAAATTATTAAAACTTGATAAAAAGGATAGAGAGCTAGAAGCAGATATAGCAAAACTTTTTAAAAAGATTTCAGAACAATCAAAAAGTTTAATATTACTTTCTATAAATTCAAAATCTGCAGTCATTAAAAATAAACATCAAATACAACTATTGAAAGAACAATTAGAAGATGAAATAGAAAAACTACCTGAAAGAATTAAAAAAAATTTAAAGCAGTTACAAACTACATTCCAAAAAAGTGTTGATGAATTAAGTTCTAAAATTACTCAACAAATGAAAAAGATGAATAGAATAATAAATGAAGTAAACTTACTTAATCAAAAAGTTGATAAAATGAAAACTCTTAAAATAATTTAGAAAATGAATTAAAGAAAAATTTACAAGAAAACTCTAAAGAAAATAAAGATCAGTTGGATTCTGTTAAAAGACTATTAGATGTTCTTAAAGTTAAATTGAATGCTCTTAAAACGGCGTTGAAGATGAATCAGGAGAAAATGCAAGTTAATAGAAAAGAAAATAAAATACATCACACGCTGCTTGACGCAATAGATAAAGTGCAAAAGAAAATTAATAAAGTTATCTCGAAGTTGTTGTCCATTCACAAACGTAAATCTTGATCGGACCAAAGGTCCTCAGGTTACTAACCTATAGAACTTTGTTCAGAGGCTTTAGCCGATCGGACCAAAGGTCCTCAGGTTACTAACCTATAGAACTTTGTTCAGAGGCTTTAGCCGATCGGACCAAAGGTCCTCAGGTTACTAACCTATAGAACTTTGTTCAGAGGCTTTAGCCGATCGGACCAAAGGGCCTCAGGTTACTAACCAATCGTAAATATTTTTTCCCAAAAGTTAAATTTATTCCTAAAAATGCCTATAATTTATAAACACAATCTTAAACATTTTGCTTCAAATCAAAAAATTGCTCATGAACCATCTATGAAATCTGTTTACCATTATGACAGTGTAGAAACAATTCAAAAAGAAGGGGCTGGCATCTTTTCTGGCATAGGAAGTATCGTTAACTTGATTAAAAATAATAAAGATTTGATTACATCTGCTGCAAAAGGAGCAGCTGCTATAGGTAGTACAGCTAGTGCAATATGAAATGCTGTTAAGTCTCGAAACGAATTAAAACAACTAGAAACTATTCGTAAACTTAAGAATGATTCTGAAGAACTGAAAAAATTAAAAAAACTTTCAGAGGAAACAAAAACCAAAATTGCTAACATAGCTGTAGGGTCTGATAGTAAACAGGAGAAGAAAACAGGCGTAGCCATAAAACGTTCAATTGAAGAAATAAGAGGCAATGGTGTGAACAGCAACCTTCGGTCTAACCAGCAAAGCTGTAGCGGAGCTGGTTTAGCAAAATTCTAAAATTATATTTTAATAAAAGTTTTTTTAGTAAAATTTTTTCTGTGTGTGAGAAAAAACAAAAAAGTCAAATTATTTTTTACAAAAATGTCTTCGCTTATCGAAAATAAGTTTAGATTAGACGATCCTCCGTTCGTCAGTTACAATCAAAAAAAGAATGACTATATAAGAATTGCTATGAATCCCGGATCTTCCAGTAGAGTACATACTGGAGGAGATTTAATCTTTGAAGTTGATAATCAGCAAAGTTATATATATATCTACCTGATTCCTTTTTACACTGTGAATATTCTTTATATAGTGATTACCATTACCAGAAACCGATAATAT
This sequence comes from Prostheceraeus crozeri, assembly GCA_907163375.1. NCBI lineage: Eukaryota > Metazoa > Platyhelminthes > Polycladida > Euryleptidae > Prostheceraeus > Prostheceraeus crozeri. The sequence continues at coordinate 47,884 of CAJQUW010017006.1, read as the reverse complement.
TGCATCAGAGAATAATTTTTTCCAAGATTATTTACACAAATGCGTTTAGATGTTGCAACTCAAAATATAGAAATAATAAGTGATTCTCCAGGTGTAATTGATTCAATGCTTAGATTTGTAACAATTGGTGAAAATAATAAAAAGTATGAAATCGAAGGTTGGTTTCCTGATACTAATGATGGTATAATTGTTGATGATTTAACTCACGCTGGAACAGATGCCGCAGGAATTGCGAAAGATGTAGAAAATATTGCAAAACATTTAAATAAAACAAACAATACTGCATATAAAGAAGGACGTGAATTTAACAAGAAAAGTAAGCAGACAGTTAATTGGTCATTGTCTCCATTATTCGGTTATTTAGATTATGACAAATATCATATCAATTAAAATTTAAATTAATAATTCATCGGACAGCAAATAATGAATTAATCTTTTTTGGTAAGACTGGAAAAAAAGCATATTTAAAAACTGATAGACTTGAATGGTGCATTAAGCATATTACTCCTAGTTTAGAGGTCGAATTAGCTATTGCAAAAAGATTAAATACTAACAAACCAATTCCAGTAAATTTTCTAAAGAGAACTGCTAGTTCAGTAACTTTTTCCGAGCAAAGATTTAACTGGCATTTTACTAGAACTTCAAATACTCCAAGATATTTATTACTAACATTTCAAAGAAATAATTCTCCAAGTTTTGATAAGAACAACAATCTTTTTCATATTAATACAATTCGAAGTTTACAAGTTTCATTAAATCAAACCCGATATCCAATTGATCCATTAAGATTCGATGATACCAATAATCAATTTATGGAAGGATATGATTCTTATAGAAATCTTTGTATAGAATTTGGAGTTGAACCACAATTAACTCCTGGAGATTGGAGACATTTACATGCTGTTTTCTGTTTCGATTTAAGTGCACAATCTGAAGATATTATCAAGACTGGTTGTGATGTAACAATTAATATTGAAAAGAAAGATTCCACAACTTCATTGATGGCTTATGGTTTATTGCTAGAAGATGCAAAATAATCTATTGAAATTCTTAATGGAAAGATGGCTAGGATAAGCTAATTAAAATTTTTTTGGTAACCTAAAATTTGTTCTTAAGTTAAAAATTTTTCATAACTAGAATAGATTAAAGTTTTTCATGACTAGAATAGATTAAAAATTCTTAACTTAATATTTTTCATAACTAGAATAGATTAAAATTCTTAACTTAAAATTTTTCATAACTAGAATAGATTAAAATTTTTTCATAACTAGAATAGATTAAAAATTCTTAACTTAAAATTTTTTGATAACTACAATAGATTAAAAATTTTCGTAACTTAAAATTTTTTTATTAAAAATGTCGCAAGCGAAAAGTAATAATAAAACTGTTGAATTAAAATTACGTAATATTGTTGACAAAAATACACCTAAAACTATTACGATTAACAAAAAAAGTATTACACAAGTAAACCAATGATAGAGAATATTCAATTACAAGAAGAAAAGAATGGTGGAATTCTCCCATTAATTCCACTTATAATAGGAGGTACAGCAGCAGCAGGAAGTGTTGCAGGTGGGACAGCTGGTATTGTCCAAGCAGTAAATAAAAATAAATCAGAGAAGGCAGCATTGGAAGAACAAAAACGTCATAATAGAGAGTTATAGAAAGTTGCTAGGGGAGAAGGAGTTGTAGATGATTTTATTAGTAAATTAAATTTAGTTGATGAAGGAAAACGAGTTCTTAAAAATATTCTCCACAATGTTGATGATTTAATTGAAATCAAAGAAACAAAAGATGGTTCTGGAACATATGTCAGTCCTAGTATGATTAGGTAATAACCTCAGGACCTTTGGTCCGATCGGCTAAAGCCTCTGAACAAGGTTCTATTCGGTAAAACATTTATTTTATCTTTAAAAATGAATTCTAAAAATTCCGAAAATTTAATTAAATTAAAAATTGCTAATTTAGATTTATTGAATTATCTCTTGAGAGTACATAAAACCTCAAATTGTCAGCATTCCGGAGGTGACATACAAAAAACATTAGAAAACTTTCCTGGATTTATTTGGAGTAAATATTCAAAAGAAAAACATCTTCCTGGTCATTCATATACCGGTCCAGGAACTCGATTAGATATAAGACTAGATGAGAATAATAATCCAAAACCAGGTGAAGAACCAATAAACAGAGTAGATGAAGCAGCTTACAGACATGATTTAGCTTATCGAAATCATGATCTAGGTTCTCGACATGTAGCTGATAAGAAGATGATTCAAGAATTAGATAGTATTCAAAATCCTACATTTAGAGAAAGAATTGAAAGAATGTTTGTTAAGAAAGTTTTACAAGCTAAAATATTATTCGGTCAGGGTTTAAATGAAACGACAGCAAAGCTGTTTGAGAGCAACGCTCGAACCTAAGCGTCCGAAGTTCATAAAGAATACAGAAGGCCTAAATATTTATTGAAAGTAAAAGTATTTAATAAAGATGATATTTGGAGTGCTGATCTTATTCATATGCCGAATGAAGGAGGGTTTAAGTACGCATTGACCGTTATAGATTTATATACACGATACGCTTGGGTAAGGCCTTTAAAAAATAAAAGTGGTCTATCAGTTAAATATACGTTTGAAGAAATCTTTAAAGAAAGTAAGAGAACACCAAAGAAGCTATTCGTTGATAAAGGGTCTGAGTTTTACAATAACAATGTTCAGGCACCATTTGAAACAGTCGAAAGTCATCGCCAAGGCTCAGTTCATTCAACTGAAAATGCAGGAAAGGCTGTAGTAATTAAGCAGTTCAATAGATCATTAAAGAATAAAATTTTTAAGAAATTTACTGAGCCAGGAAATCAGAAATGGTTGAAGATATTACCAGGAGTTGTAGAAGAGTATAACAATAAAATTCATTCAGGTATTGAAGAAGCTCCAAAGAATGCTTCTGACGATCCAGATTTGATAAGAAAAAAATATTCGAAAATAATTATTCGAATGAGAGTAATCCGAATTTGCAGAAACTTAAGCCGAAATTTAAGATTGGAGATAGAGTTAGAATATTTAAGTATAAGAATAAATTTGAGAAAGGCTTTGTTTGTTACTGGACTAAAGAAATATTTGAAGTTTGTAAAATAAATCAAACTTATCCGATCACTTACGAAATCAAAGATTTAGATGATGAAGATATCAGAGGCCGATTCTATCAAAATGAATTACAACGAAGCGAGCTTTAACCTTTAGGTGACGCTTTAGCTAGCTAGCTTCGCTTGATTTTTAATTATCATTATTATTATTTATTATTGGAACTAACGTTTCGGGAATGAAATTCCCTTTTTCAGTTCTAACATAATATCTAGAAATGGTACTCCTTCCTATTAATTTCAATAAAACATAAAGACATAATTGCCCACAATAAGTTCCATTGCCAAGTAATTCTTTGACTTCATTTGTAGGGGGAAGTCCATATGAGTCGAACCAATAGTTCTCAGCCTCTGGGCGGTCAAAATAATAATTATCTCCATTTTTATTTCTTTGGCCCGCTGACCAATGTACTCCTTTTTCATCTGATGTGTGAAGATTTGTTTTGAAATTTATAGTCGAAACTTTGTTCTGGGAACTGAAGGTTCCAGATGGCTTATCTTAATCAATTGTAATTCGTCTTTCATCAATTTGTGAAAATTCTTTATTCCCAATTGATTTGCGATTTTCTTTAGATCAAAAATTGTAGTTGTTTGCGTTCCATATAATTTTAAAAACTCATTTATGTTGCTCATTTTTTAATAAAAAATTTCTTATAGGGACCCGTAGAAATCAGAAGGGGGTATTGATTTAAAACTGTTCCATAAAGATGACTTTTCTTACTACTTATTCGATTTTGAAATGATTTAATTTAATCTAAATTAAAACGTTACATTGTAAAGAATCGGTTTATTAGCAGAGTTAGTGCTTCGCACATCTTTAATCAACTGCAATTCATTTCTCATCAATATGTGAAAATTTTTTATTCCCAATTGATTTGCGATCTTATTTAAATCGAAATTTGTCGTGGTTTGTTTGCCGTATTGTTTTAAGAAATCATTTATGTTGCTCATTTTATAATAAAACAATTTCTTATAGGGTCCCCCTAGATTTAAAAAAAGTGTTCCATAATGATGACTTTCCTTACCACTTATTCGATTTTGAAATGATTTAATTTAATTTAATTTAATCTAAATTAAAAAGTTACATTGTTTAACAGATGTCCTTTTTTAATGTACTTCATTTGTTAATATGTTTCATCGTTAAAATGATTGTTTAAAATTGCCATAACAACTAACCCGTATATCGGCGTTTATGCGTTCTGAGTTCAAAAGAAGAATTGGTTAATTGTCACTGCACTCTTATGTACTTAAACTATTCATGTCTTCACAATGGGAAGTACTTTTAATCAATACAAGAGAGGAAACGTTAAATGAATTTTGCAAATGGATTTCTAAAACTGAATTTGAAAGGAGACTTCAAAAACAGATATTGAAAAGTGATTCTGAAAATAATTTACGTAGGGGTAAATTGAAATGTCAAAAGTTTACGCACGCGTAAATTGAAATGTCAAAAGTTTACCGATGGGAAAATTGAAATGACAAGAGATTCCGCGATAATTTTAGGGGAAAGTTGTTAGATGTTTTCCGTTGCTAGAGCAATAAATATCTCTCTCTTCAATCTCTCTCTCTCTCTCTTCAATCTCTGTCTCTCTTAAATTATCAGCCAGTGTACGGGTTCATTTAATAATTTTGAGTTTATGAGTTACAATGATCTTCTAGTTCACACAATTAGTACTTTAAATAATGTTGAGAATACAATAAGGAAGAATGTCTAAGTAATAATTGCGTCTTCTTAATTTATCATAATGCTCTAAACATAATAATAATTGAGATCCATTTCACTTGTTTTTAATTGAGATAACGAAGGATATATTCTTGCGGTTTCTTCCACTTTTGTTTCTTCCATTTTTAAAGAAATATTATTAGACACATAATTTTAGTTATCTCATATTGTAAAACCTGAAAAATGGATTTAAAAGACGTTTTTAAAAATACCAATTTTTCTGATGTTGTGGCTTGGAACGGTCATGATTTTAAGGGGGGTGAAAATTGTAATTGTCAAATTTTGAGTTTCTTAACTTTTATGATTTTTTCGGTGTCCTGGGCCGGTCATGATTTTGGGAGTAAAATGTCATAATCTCAAATTTGAGATTCTTGACTTTTCTGATTTTTTCGGTGTCCTGGAACGGTCATGATTTTAAGGGGGTGTAAAATTGTAATTCTCAAATTTGAGATTTTGAAAAATTTGAAAAATTGGGTATTTTTAGAAACACCTAAATTTATGAATTTAGGTCTTAAAAACCTGAAAAAAGGGTTCAAATTCATGAATTTAGTCGTTTTTAAAGATACTAATTTTTCTGAATTTTACGGTGTCCTGGAACGGTCTAAATTCATGAATTTAGGTCTTAAAAACCTAAAAAAAGGGTTCAAATTCATGAATTTAGTCGTTTATAAAGATACTAATTTTTCTGAATTTTACGGTGTCCTGGAACGGTCTTCTTCCCATTACTCATATCAGATGCATTAAAATTCACTAGAAAACTTGATTATTGATGTAATATTAGCTTTACTGAAATAAGAATTTTAGATCAGCCCTATTTTTGACCTAAAAAAATTCGTATATCAATTATGCTTCAATCACAGAAGCTTAAGGAGGCAGCCGATTTTGCTGACATTTTTTGAATTTGTAACTAACGATCATATCATTGAATAACTACCTTCAGTATTCAAAAAAATTTTAGGAAGTATCATTTTTGAAAGGAAATAGTCAAGTGTCCCGTATTACCCGAACTTACCCTATTTAAGACAAGCGCGCAATGTCCAAATATGTTAGTGATGATATTGTTGATCAAATTTTAATGCTCCAAAAATTACACATTACAATTTATAACTGATACACGAATATAATACACGTTATCTGAATATATACATTATCACAATACATTAGAATTATGCAATATTTACACTTTAAACCAGGGATGCGGAGTCACAGTCCCAAAGTCCTGTCATTTTTGCTGGAGTCGGAGTCCTGTCAAATGATACGAGTCCGGACTCCGGCCTATAAGACCAGAAATATAATACAAACAAATAATCTATCCTCGTGTATAGCTGTCACTGTCTTGATGTCAACTTTCTCTGTCAAATAAAAGTAAGGAAACACTGCTGCATGTAAAGCTTGTAATAGTTGAGGAAATGAACCGTGAAAGTGAAAAAAGGATTGTCTTTTCACTCGGCGATTTAGTAGAGAAGACAAGTCTTCCTAGCCTCGATCACACCTACGCACCAAAGGTCACATCAGAGACAAAAATGTAATATTAGTTTGTTTGAGAACAGCACATACCAGTTACCCGAACGTTAAACGTGTGTGATTTCTCCTCCAAAGCGCGTATTAAAATCGAAAGTCTACTCATATTTTTTGAAGAAGGATGGGGGATTTTCCTGCATGTAGAGACGAGAAAACCGTGTGAAGCACACATCAATAAGATGGGAGGAGCCAAGTCGCATGCATCCAACTTAAAGCGACATTTGATAAACTTTCATCGAAAATGATTGATAATTGATACAGCAATGATCAGTTCAGGTAAACCTATGATGATCTTTGATGTAGGTTACCGGTTTTTTCAAAAAACTAGGCTATATATACTTGCCTCTCTCTCTCTCTCTCTCTCTCTCTCTCTCTCTCTCTATATATATATATATATATATATATATATATATATATATATATATATATATATATACCGGTACGAGTATATACTATACAAGAATATTTACTATGATAGTGATTCAAAATACACAAAGAAATCATAAATCACGCAGATCAATTAACACTATCATTTTGAATCACTAACTACCATTCTCGTAATCCTTTGCTCCTGAAGATAATAGCTCTGAACTTTTGAAATACAATTGGCTGATGTAAGTTAAGTCAACTTGACTTTTCCGAAAACTACAGCAGTCTAGGGCCAAACCACATAGAATGATTAATTTAGGTGTAGTATGAATTTCTTCTTTTGTAATTCAGTTCTGTCATCAAGAATTGGGAAAACGCATTGTCTAGTGCATTACTAATGTGAAAAGTTGTAATGCAGTGGCTTTGCACTATAGACCAAAATCAGTGATAAAGTGGAATTTTTGAAATGATTAAGCTTCTTTTCATATATTTCATACAGGCCTATAAAATACGGATGGTTAAGCCCATTGCATTCTCTACTATATATCGTGATATTGACAAATAAACTGACAATTTATATGCTATTTTACATTTGTCAATAGGCCATATGATTGGCCTAATATGCCCTAAGCAGTATTATAATTTTTACATGTATGCATTTAGGCATAATTATATGCATGCAGTAATGCTCACAATTTATTTTAAAACATAAAAATTAATTACAATGATGAAAACATGCATAAATTTGTAAATCATTCATGTCGACATGTCACAGATAAATATGTACAAGAGATGCAATACTGCTAATGCTAAATAAGTTTGCAGCTAAAAAAAGTTCCTTCATGGTTCAATTGCTTGTTCAGACTAGGGTTATACTTTTTAATAAATAACGCCTCCATAATATTCAGTTCAAAGTTATTGGACGCTTGTCCCAAGATTTTAAAGACGGTGGGAGGACCCACTTTTTGATGTGTCTGTGACACGAAGCGCGTGGTTTTTACCTACTCAAATTTTATTGTACATTACTTTATGAAGGCAAATATAAAGAAGGAGTGACCCGCTTGTTTTTAGCACAATGCCAAGAAAAATTGTTTTACATATTTTTACATACAAGAATGTCGAATAATCGATCATATCACATGTTATGTTGCCATTTCAGGTTGACCAATTCGTGTGAGAATATCTTCGAACCAGCATCTACATGTGCTTGACCGTCGAGTTCGTCAGATGACTGTTTCCGGACTAGGAAAATCTAGAGCTAATAAGTAAGTAAGAAAAGGCTTTCGGCTAGCTTGTGTGACTTAATTTTCGTAACTTGAATTTCATGTATAATATTAACTTTTGTCCACCCTTTCTTCTGGATCATTCAATAATTTTATTCAATGATAGGCATATACGAGTATAAAGTGGGCTTTAAGTGTGCGAAGGAAGTGATGATGCACGAGACCCGCAATCAACCATCTTTTAAATGAAAGTACTCTGTAATTGAATAATGTTTTCATAATGTTGTCTGATTTCTCTTCAATTGCAATTATGAAGTATTTTGTAGTATTTCTGTCATAACATGCAAGCTAGAGATGCATATTCTTTATTGTTTATATAACTTTTTTATTATGAAATAACTTGATAAAACTTTTCATTTGCTCTTCGGTTTAAACTTAATTGAGTAAAATATTTCATACAATCCTAGTGTAGGCCTTTATTCGCTTTTTCATATATTGTTTGACTGCAATGTGTTAGTGATTTTTTGTCTCTCTTGTTAAAGAATCTCGAAACGTTGATTCAAAAATCTCTTAATTTGTTATATTCCTGTGAAAGCTAGAGGCAATTTCAAAAATAATTATTATCATCAATTGATTAATTGAAGTTGATCAATTGATGATACATATTCATTGAGGTTTAAGAAATTTACTGAATTCTGAAGCAATCTTGAATGTAGGATATAGTTTCTGTTCAATTCTTTCATGTCGATTTAATTGTTGTAGTAATTGAAAGAGATGTAAGCAATAGCTTTTTGTCAAACATCATACCGTAAAGCAAAACACAAGTAGGCTTAACTGAATGATGGTAAAACATAGGGCCTATAAGTTGCAATTATATATAAATTTGCATAAAAATTGCATAAAAACAAATTCAAAAGTGACAGCAATTTAAATTGAGCTAATGAAAGAGATCTCATTGTTATCCATATCGCTGTTGTTGTATAATCACTTAATTATCATTCCAACTCTTCAATGATGCATTTTTATATAAATCAGCAATGAAGTATGAAAGACTTTTTGAACGCATGGTAGATACTCAACATACTTGATTCTGTATCAAGCTCTTCCGAAAATTTAGCACAGTGATATCAGACACTATTCAATATTTAGACCAAGTGTAGCTTCCTGTGCGAGTTTCCCCCTTTTGACGAGCACACTTGGTAAAATGGGTAAAAATCAGTGATGTGACTTCGATTAGATTTTAATCGAGGATCGAGGTTGTTCTCGATATATGTTACATAACTTTGATTGACTTTGGCACATGGCACTTGAATGAAAGGAAAACGAAGACATTTGTGTTTATCAAGTTATTGATCACATTGTGTCAACACATTGAAAATCTGATTATTATCTTTGGTTAATTACTACATCATGGTATGCTTGTGTGAAAACATAAATATGCTTTATACTAACAATTGCAGATAAAAAAGATGACAATTTTTAACAGACTCGCTCAAAACGCTATTCAATGCATGACATAAAATCGCTACAAAGTAATTTTTCAAATAGTCACAAAATTCATTGAAATCATCTAATGGCATGAGGTCTCCCGTTCAATCTTCATTAACAGGTGCTAACTTTGGACAAAAGAATCTTGTATGCAAATTTCGTTATATGCCCATTATAAAATTTGAATGATTGCAACAAATGCTATATAGAAACATAGAAATATATTTATAGTCCTGCCAGGACGAGCCTAGGAATGAGACACATGATGTTATACCCTATGACTACTGCGAAAATACGCGCCTTCCGAGTTCTAACGAGTTCATTTGATCTACAGACAAGATCAGGGAAATAGACATGTTAGTTGAAGGAAAATTTTCGACAAATATGTCTTATGTCTGCTTGGACGTGTGCTTGCTCCGACTATGCGAGTTTGCGGTATGATATGTCTTCTATTGCGTTCTAATCCCGTGCTAAGAACAAATTCTATATGCGATACTTGCAAGAGTGGTATATATAGATGCTCAAGGTTTGAGCTGAAATTTGATCAAAATTTCATTCATGTTTACCTTCCTAAGATGCTTGTTGAATCCAAATTTGTTTTGGTTTTGGTAAGCAAAGTCATGATTACATGACTTCATGACCTGTAGATATGTCATGCCATAAACATAGGCCTATAGCGCTTGAGTTAATACATCTCGCATAGTCAGGGCAAACACACCAAACCGACATTTCGGTCGAAAACTTCGATTTTCCTTCAATTAGCATGTCCTTTATCTTTGAACTTGTCTGCATATCATAGGAACACGTTATAGAACTCGGCAGGCGCGCATTTTCGTAGTAGTCATAGGGTTTAGAATATTCGTTGAAAGTCTCATATTCTGTCTCGTTCCATGCAAAAGCCCGTCCGACGGAGGGACTATTTCTATCTTTGCATAGTATTTGCTATAATCATTATCATGTCCAAAAATGTCCGAGAAATAGGCATAAAGGAGCAAATGTATGAATAACAAGGAGGAAATAAAAAATTATGAGTAGCAAAGTGTTTCTATAATTATCTGACTACTGTTCTGTCCGACCTCGATGAAAATCTGCGTAGTCTAAGTCGAGGTTATTATGATTTCGGTGAATGTGGGAGGAACTAAATTTAGAAATTCAAAAAAGCGCATATGTCCGCCGAATTGCATTGTGCAAAGCAGCTACTACTTATACTGGAAACTTGCAAAGTGGTTAGAGCTGCTAAAATTAGCAAAGTCGATATTCTAAGCTTACAAATGAGCTTGAAACGTTGCATCTCATCAGAGTGCATTTTGCTACATCATAACTTGACCCAATTAGTAGCATCAGCAGACAGGAAAATTCTTTTTTCTAGTACGGATTGAACGTATTCCAAACTAAGTGGTATCTAACTGTCTATCAGACTAAGTTTTATTTTGTTATAATCTCAAATGCATTTCAGTACCCTTTTTAAGAATTGATCATCCTTTTTCAGAGGCAATGAGAAAACTCCATTACAAAAATGGAAATGCCAGGATCAAGGTCCTTGTGGGCAGCTGGCTATAACAAGCCCCAGAAGACTTTCTCGGAGCAGGGTTGAGCTGCCGGACGTAGAGGGTGACGTGGAAGACGATCAAGTGCCTGAATAAAGACATTTGATATGTGTGCATATGTGTTTGAATAAAATCGTTTGTGTGATGGTTTGTTTTTTGCTATTCCGGAACATCGCCTTCTGATTTTCATAGTTGCATAACTGTGGGTAAGTTGGACTGTGTATTGATTGAGGTGGACTTTCGCCAATAAGGACTGATAAAATGTAGCGTAGCGCCAGTGTGGCAGTTGGTGGTGATTAGTAGCAATTACGTAGCGTCGCCGTAGCACTACGTGGCATCCGGTAGCAGATACGTAGGTTGAGTAGCACAAGGTTCTGCTGCGTAGCATGCCGGTAGCAATCGGTGCTTCAGCGTAGCGGTAGGGTTGCATTATGAGGTCAATTCAGTAGCGGCAACGTTTCAATTGGTAGCAACAAGTAGCACCATGCTACGTAGCAGGATCGTGGCCTATGCCGCCATTTTTATTGGTTTCTGCTACTCCCCCGCTACGTAGCACATAGTACTTTGTTAGCCGGGAACTTTCGCAAACCAAGAACCGGTGTGGATTTACGACAGGAGTGCAGTTTCGAAGTGCGTGTTTTCCGCCATTCTATAACCTTTTCTAAAACATCTGCATTTATGCTGTAATTCGGAATCACATGGTCATCCAAAAGAATCGCATACCGATGCATGGAAAATTTGATGGAATTTAGCAGTAAAATCGAGTTCAATTTCATGCAATAATTTCAGGATGTATAGGCTAATGATAAACAATAAAAATTCATAATTTTTTTCAAAAAATTGTGATTTTAGCCAACCCTGAATAAAAATGGACTTACACATGGCCAACTTACCACATTCTCTCTCTCTCATCCATACCTGCATTCAGTTGTGTCAAACAGTTCTCATTCTCTTCAGTATTGTGTGCTCTTGCACACCTCGACACAATAAGATCGATGACCGGTTACTTTTTTGGCTAACTGTCTTTCACCCGTTGCTTCAATTATTCGGGCAGCACTCGTCCGACGCCCACTAGGGTTGGTGAAATTCCGGTCTTCTCGTGATTATCATCGTGAGTGTGTTATGACCCAGGGGAGAGTTGCTACACCATTTATTAGAAGAGAAATTAAGACAACTGTCCACATTAGTCAATCTGACCTTGTTCAAATTTACTTCATCATATAGATAGTCAATAATTCCTTAACACGGTTGAAGGATGACCTTATAAATTTGTAATTCAGAAATATCTCGGTATTTCTGTTTTAAATGTCTAAGGCATCCTTTAATCTTTATACAACTTTCAATTTAGATCCATAGTTTCATAGGCCAACGACATTTATCAAAACAATAACGGGAAATCCAGTTAGCAACTGCAGATGATTATAAAGGAAATCGGAAAACAATAGTAGGAATTTTCAGTGAAAAAGCGGCAATATTAGTAGCCATCATCCATTAAAATTGCCGCTATTAAACTGAAATTTTCCACTACTGACCTGAAATTAAAGCTATAAATTAAATGAAACGTTGTTGAGCTGACTTACTCGGGTAAGAGTCTTGGCCAATGAAACCTGTACATCACAACTGTAAGATCGACAATTGAAGGCGTTGTGTTACGACCGCTATGACGAGTTTATGCAGAGAAAGCTACCTCCTACCCTTCCTAACTCGTTAATCATGTTGCTAAACATGTTGAGGTTGTAAAGTCTGCCAATTTTTTGCAGTTTCTCAACAAAGTCATTTATCTCGTCGTCGGAAAGAATAATCACATCGTCATCAGGAAGCCATGAGAGAAGCGAAGTGCGCTTTTCTTCTTCACCAGTCCGATGGGATACTTTGGTTGAAAACATATCTATCATTCTGAAAAGCCGTTGTAGTACGCAATGGGAGGCAAATGTAAATTTTGTTAAGCCATCACGTATGAGCTCAAAAATATGCGAAAGACTCTAAAAGAATTAAAGAAAAAATCTTTAAAAAACGGCAAGATAACACATAACAGTACAACTAGTGAAGCAACAGCCGCCACCTTAGTAGGGCACGGAGATATGCCATCAACGGACCAAACATGTCCTAAAAATGAAATTGACTGAACAGCAAACTTGCATTTAGAACGGTTCAGCGCTAAGCTGGCAGAATCTATGCACTGTAAAACTGTATTCAAAGTACGATCATGTTCATCCCGAGACGAACCCCAGACAATAATGTCATCAACATACATTAGGACATTAGGAATGCCTTCTAGAACTGTATACATGCATTGCGAAAATACTTCAGGAGCAACACTGATACCGAACGGCAACTTCGTATACGTATACCGGCCAAACGGTGTTGAGAAAGATAAGAAATGCTGCGAATCCTCTTGTACTGGAATTTCGTAAAACCCACTTTTACAATCTAACTGAGAGAAGTACTTTGGTTTAACAACTTTCATAGCTAGCTCCTCAGACGTAGGCATTTGGAACTGCTCACGCAAAATGTTTTCGTTCAGTTTACGAAAATCAGCACAAATTCGAATTTCACCCGACTTTTTATGGGCAATAACCATAGACGCAGAAAACTGAGTGGGCTCTATGATACATACGGCGGATAATGCCCGTATCCTCTAACCTTTCTAGTTCTGCCTTAACTTTAGCGTGTAACGCAGGAGCCAACCTTCTAGCAGGTGGACTGAAAGGAACAGCATTAGACTTGAGTGAAACTGAATACTTGTAGCCTGTAGTCAAAATACCTTGCCTATCAAAAACATGAGAAAACTTACCCACAATATTTTCGGAAAACTCGTTCATACTCAGCTGAGCAAGGTCAGCAATCAAACCTAGTTGTTTACAAAGAGTATAACTTAATAGAGGGTAAACAGTAGGAGGCAAATCAACGACATAAAATAATGCATTCACTGATACTGACTTATAACAAACATTAATTTCAGTAGTAGCCAAAACAGTAACGGGAAAAGTTCCCCAGGCGTTCTGTTGAAGTAGGAGAAATCGAATTCAAACTTATACAATCACGTGGAATGGCATTCACTTGCGCACCTGTATCTATCAAAACGTTTACAATTTGATGATTCAAAAAAACTTGACGCTCACAATCAGACATGCCATTCGTGATATTATCAGTTGCAAAAATGGAAAACTCGTCAGTATTAATGTAAGAATGCAACGTGATATTTGAATTGGAAGCACTGGGATCATTAGAAGCACACACCGCAGCAGTCGTTCGTTTACACTGATCAGCAGGGTTGGGTTGAACGGATATCATTATAGATTTGCACGCAGCTTTGAAATGTCCCTTACGATTACATGCACTGCACAACACGTTCCTGGAAGGTAGTGATGAAAATTTTCCGGAAAATTTTGGAAAATATTGAAAAATTATGGAAAATTTTGAAAGTTTTGATTTTTTGATAGGCCCTACAATTTGAGCGCTTCAACTGCCGATGCAGCTGCGCACCAATAAATTGGGTCTAAAACTCTTGATTTCATCATTATTTGATCGTAGAAATACGATTTCCGTCAGCGGATTTTTGAACATTCCTTTGCCACCAAAGGCTAATTGTGATAATTTGCTAGCATTTTCAATTATTACACAGACACCGTTTGGGATCACGTGAATCTTGCTTTACAATAGTGTTATAACTTCATTCAATGTGAAAGATCTGGAGCAAAAATAATGTACTTCATTTTGGAGTTTGCTAATTGCTAGCTTCAAAGTTGAGCTTTATTATGCAGCGTTGATCATTGATGCAAACTCTCCATGTGTTGATGAACATGTGGAAGTATAAGCACATAGTCCACGCAGCATTCATGAGCGACCACATTGGAAGATATAAAGACTGCAAACTCATGAGATATTTGGAAACTAAAGATATCTGTGATGAGTAAAATAATATCTATGATAGCTTCAAACTTCTGGCGCATTGTCCGATATCCTCGTTGAGGATACACATCCTCCATTTCTAGCTCAGATGGTTCAGATAGTTCCAAATCGATTTCAGATATGCCCAAATGAATTTCAGATATGATCTAGATGAGTTGGAGATCTCCAGTTAAATTAAAAAAATTTCAAAGTTGAGCTTGTGACAGATATCTGAAATTCAGCCAGAGAAATCTGAAATCCATCTAAATGTCTGAAATTCATTTGGAAAAATCTGAAATAGACATGGAAAAGGTGCAGTTGGTACCAAAAGTTAACACAGGAATGATAGAGAAGTTTTCGGACTTTGAATACTGCAGTCTTTTCAAACGACTAGGCCTATATAATAAGTCTCCAAAACAAAGGAAAAAGCGTTGATCACAGAAAAATAAATTTCAAAATTTTCCAATGGAAAATTTTCCAGAAAATTTTGAAAAAATTGGAAAATTTTCCGGAAAATTTTCCATTTGCATCACTACTCGCAGGACAGGATGAGTCGTTGGCCCAATGATTTGTAGAATTACATTGATAGCACCTTCCTCGTTCCGAAGGCATATTCTTGGTTGAATTTTGAAAACGAGCAGGTTTAGACTTCTGGACACGGGAAGCTGGACTTGTACCATTAGGAAGACGCAAATTTGAAACAGATTGCAGCACAACTGTTTTTCGGTCTTGCCGGGCACGTTCGTAGGTTTCGGCCTTGGACAACGCGGTTTCAAATGTAAGCACGGTGGCGTCTTCAGCGAGAAGACGTTCACCTAGAAAGTTATTGTAAATACCACAAACGAAAATGTCACGTAGAAGAACCGCTTGAGTAGCACCGAAATCACATTCCTTAATTAACCGCCGTAGTCGACACGCGTAGTCTGTAGAAGTTTCACTCTGCCCTTGTTTGGCTTCGAAGAATTGTTTTCGTCGTAGAAGAATTGACGTCCGGCACTTGAAGTGAGCCTTAAATCCACCAATTGCTTCGTCGTAGTCTGATTTGGGCTCAGGTAACCCGTCGAATATGTCCGATCCGTCTCGTCCGATAGATAGAATTCAGTAGTAACGGAAGTTCCTGCGCTTTCGTAGCAGCGACGATTTCGAGGTAGTTCTCAAAAGTACGTAAAAAATAGTTCCAATCTTCAGACTTGGCATTCGAACACAGCACCGGTACGATAATTCGCTACATGGTTCAATAGTTCACTTTATCCTCGTCGCCAGTTAAATGTTGAATCTTATTATCGTGTGAAAACGAAGTGATCAGCAAATCGTCGAATCATATATTTGTATAAAGACAAAGCAGAAGTGTACCGTGAGTAAACATGGTCACCGGACCGTCGAGAGCTTTCAGCCGTACAGGACAACGCGATGCGCGGTTATATTTTAAAATCAAGCGCGCAGACACTTACATATAACAATGCGGTAAAACTGACCCGGTAACTTACTAACGCCGATAATTCACGACGCGAACATGTATTAACAAAAACGCATACTACTCAATTGGCTCATAAAAGAGTACCTAAAGTATAACACCAAGTTTAGTTAAGGGAATAAATTTATATCTCAAATTCCACACATACATATTGCATACAATGCACCATTGGAATCAGAATGAAAAGAGCTTTCGAATGATATAACATATGTACCTATTCAATGAAAAAATCCTTGTTGTATGCAAGTGTATGCGACTGGAAAAATTCTAAGTTTTTCTCAAAAATGGCTAAGTTATCAAGTTTTCAAAGTTAAAGTTTGGTCACTCGAAATGATCATTATGTATAAACCTACACATGAACCACATACACCTATACTTGACCTTGACCTTTGACCTTCATACACTTCATACACGGCGGGGGGGGGGGGTCAAAATTTCTCGGGCGCTTAGCGCCCTCGAAATTTTTCCGATTATAGGGTAAACATGATCTTTAAGAAATCCTCTGCCCATTCGAGGAATGTCACATTGTCACTGAAATCGTGGCCCATGGGCGTCGGGTGCCATAGCTATTCTTTTTTACATACCTAAAACCTAACCCTAACCCTAGGTGCTTTAAAATTTGGCGCGAAATTTAAATTTCGATTTTTGCACGTTTTATGATACAGTCTGGATTTTACTGCTTAAAGCTTAGTGACTTTTTCAACGATATTTGAATTTAGATGATAATTCAAATTATATTATATTTTTAACTTAGGTAGATTTTTAAATGTTAAGAACTGCTGGGAATCCATCTTCATCTCATGTTAATTGATTTGACTTCGCGGTTTCATGTAGCACTCTAACATCATTAAGACTTTGATGGCCCTTTTCTATTTCAACATTAAAATATATCAGCTGCTTAGTTTTGTTTGAATTCAACAGTTTGATTTTCTGTACCGATGTGATGTTATGATGTCATCCGGTCTTTGTTCATGGTTTCTTTGTTAGATTCATATATAAAGAACTTGTAGAGCTCCGTTCTTCACTCACTTTTGAATTATTCTGTGTGCATAGCAGACCTCGTTCCTCGTCTCTCCGTTTCATCGATTTGTAACTGCAATTCTGAAGTGAGTTCTACATTCTTCTATTCACTACTTTCTTTATTTTGGGAGTAGGAACATTACTAAGTTCTTATAACCAGATAGTTTAAAACATGTGGCTGGATCTTCAGTTAGGAACAGTATATGTTATATTATTAAACAGAATTATTAACTTTCACAATTAATTATAGCATTTTCAAAACCTATAAAGCACACCAGCTTATATGATGAAGTGTTTAAATAGAGATAAACATTTCCAAAGTGTGCTTCAAATTTTTAAATAATTTAAATGCTAATTTTGTTTTCAAAGTATTAGTGTGTAGACTATTTACGAATTAAAAGTTGTTTAACCAAACTCAGAATTGTTCGTTGAAATTGATGATATTGCGCTCCAAACCTTAAGAAACATTGCTGTCTCGTCGTACTCATTTCTGTAATATAGTAGTGCAAGTGTTCTCTGTGCAAGTGACATGATAAAGTATTCTAATGATGCATATCGCTTGGTAATGTGAACAACTAGGTCAGACTTCCCGGATTACATATTAACTGTTTGAGTTGCTGACATGCCTGTCACATTGTTGTGTTTTCAATGTCGTACTCTGTGCGATTTGCCTTTCTTTTACTGCACTGAATTTAATCAATCTGATGCTGTACATAATTCAATACAACAACATGTCGTCTTGCTACTAGCGCATGGTTTTTACTCGAAGCACGTTATTTCAACTGTTAAGTTATTTACATTACAACTTACATTGGCGACGGGGAAAATTGGACTACAACCGTGTTGCAAATTTTACGCCAGACATTTTGCAGTGCTGAAAATGTCTGTAATTGCTCCTTTCTCCAAATTCTCAACGGACAAGGAGAAATGGGCTCTCTACTCAGAAAGACTTTCGTTTTACTTTGGCGCTTGTGGCATAAAGGACGATGCGGAAAAGAAAAACTATTTCTTAGGTTGGTGCGGTGAAGAACTATTCTCAACTCTCACGAGTTTATTTTCTCCAGTGAAATTATCTGACACTGCTATTACCTTTGCTGATATCACCGACAAGTTAAACGTTCATTTCAAAGAAGAATCTAACTTCATGTCCGCTCTATTCCTGCAAACAGAAACCTAGACAAAGTTCGTCAGAATGGTTTGCTGAATTGCGTGAGAAAGCTAGACATTGTGGCTTTGATGCTAGTTGTGTCAGTACGCCTAGAGAACGTGCATTACGTGATCTTATTGTGATCAATTGTGCAGATCTACGAGTTCGTCAAGCTCTACTGAAAGAAGGTGATCCTACTCTTCAACGTGCGGAGGAAATAGCTCTACAGATTGAGCAGTTATCCAAGGACATGAAATTGATTCAACCTACTGCTACAGTTACGGAAAGTTCAAAACAAGTTGCAAAGCTTCGACCTGCAAGACCAAATGGTGCGTCTAAATACAATGGTAATTTTTCGAAGAATAAATCTACTAAAGGTTACATCTGTTTATCGTGCGGTAAGAATAATCACAAACGTGAAGAGTGCAAGTACCGGAACTATGTGTGTAATGCGTGTCATACAAGAGGTCACATTCAATCTGTGTGTGGAAGAAATTCCGCAAATTCATCTGCTGTGTTGTCCAGCAAGAATTCTGCCAACAAAGTACATTCTGTTGATACTTTTTTCAGTTCTGTGAATTCTTCTCATAATATGATTCATAATTCGCCTTTCATGTTACCTATTGATGTAAATGGTAAAGACATTCTTTTTGAAGTTGACACAGGCTCTCCTGCCTCAATTATTGATGAACGTACGTGGTGTGGAATCGGGTCCCCTAAATTGTTGGACACCGACATTTCACTGAATTCTTACACAGGTCAGGACATAAATGTCAAAGGTCATTGTAAAGTGAATGCCTGTGTACTAGGAAGTTCACAGATATTGAATTTACTTGTTGTGTCAGGTAGAAAACCGCCTTTGTTTGGTCGCGATTCTATTAGGAAAACAAATCTCGATGTCACTGATTTGATGCGTAATGAATTTTTATATCGGTCAGATTTCCTTAGCTGACTCCGCATTGACTGATTATGATGACGTGTTTTCAACCGAGTTAGGACACTTCACGAAGTTCAAAGCAAAGGTTCATATAGATGAAAATGCCGTTCCCAAATTTCACAAGCCTAGACAAGTACCTTTTGCGGTATGAATGCAGTGAAAGAAGAGATTCATAGATTAGAATGTAACGGGACTTCATCAAAAGTTTCGAATTCCGACTGGGCAGCGCCTATAGTGGTTGTTCCGAAAACTAATGATCAAATTCGCTTATGTGGTGATTTTAAAGTAACAATCAATCCTTGGTTAAAGCAAGATCAATGCTTGATTCCAACTCCTGAGGAATTACTCGTGAAGTTGAATGGAGGAAAGAAATTCATCAAATTAGATATGGCAGATGCGTATACTCAGCTTGAATTGGATGAAGCAAGTAAAGACATCGCAGTCATCAACACACCTCTGGGCATCTACAGATACAATAGACTTGCATACGGTATAGCTTCCGCTCCCGCTATATTTCAAAGGTTGGCAAATGAGTTGATTGATGGTATCCCTCATACTGCTGCATACATTGATGATCTTATCGTTACGGGTAGCAGCGATGAAGAACATGATAAGTCACTGCGAATGTTGTTAGATAGAATCCGCGAGTATGGACTAAAACTGAAAAGAGAAAAATGCAAATTTTTCGCAGATGAAGTTAGGTACTTGGGATTTATTGTCAACCAGGAAGGGAAGAAACCGGACTCCGAGAGAGTTGATGCAATAGTGAATTTTCCTGTTCCTACGAACGTTAAAGAAGTTGAATGTTTTCTTGGGAAAATAAACTACTATGGGAATTTCATTCGCGATGCTTCACAGGTGTCTTACCCTCTCAACAACCTTAGGAAGAAAGGAGTACCATGGAAATAGTCCAATCAATGTCAACGAGCTTTCGATGAGCTAAAAGATAGACTTGCAAAGGCAACCTTACTTGTACATTTCGATCCAAATAAGACCTTGATTCTAGCTGCGGATGCATCCCAGTTCGGTGTAGGTGCGGTGCTGTTGCAGAAAGACGAGGCCGGTAATGAATTGCCTATAGCTCACGCTTCGAAGACCCTTACTGCGGCAGAAAGGAACTACAGCCAAATTGAAAAAGAGTCATTATCCATCATTTTCGGTGTGAAGAAGTTCAAACAATACTTACTCGGACACAAGTTCTTGCTGGTGACTGATCACAAACCCTTGCTGACTCTATTCAATCCAAGTAAGAGAATTCCTGAAACTACAGCTGCACGCTTACAAAGATGGGCAATAACTCTGATGGGTTATGATTACGAGATTGTCTCAAGAAATCTACTGATCACGGCAATGCTGATTCGCTTTCGAGGTTACCTGTGTCGAATACAATGTTTGATGATTCTGATTCCGAAATGGTTCACGCGCTATATGAAGAAACCCTACAAGATGTACCGATAAATTCAGAGTTGATTCAAAAACATACGAAATCTCACAGGACATTATCGAAGATCATGCGATTCACTACACATGGATGGCCGACCAAATGCAGCGATGATTCACTCAAACCATATTTTCAGCGGAGAGACGAGCTCACTGTTCAACAGGATTGCTTATTAAAGGGTTTCAGAGTGGTTATTCCTAAACCATTACAGAAAGACTGTCTGAACTTACTACATAGCAGTCACATGGGCACGAATCGAATGAAACAATGTGCTAGAAGATGGATATGGTGGCCTGAGATGGATAGTGAAATACAACAATTGTCCTCAAATTGTGAAAGATGTCAAAGGAATGCGTCTAATTCGCCGGAATCTTACTTACCATGGCCTACTCCGGAGCATTCTTGGCACAGAATACATATAGATTTCCTCGGTCCATTCTGGGGAGAGAAATGGCTGGTTGTTATTGACGCAAAATCAAAGTATCCTTTTGTTATTCGAATGGGTTCAGACACTACTGCTACAGCTACAGCTAATGCGTTGGAATCTATTTTCGCAATACTTGGTCCTAGTAATTGCATAGTATCGGATAATGGTCCACCGTTCAATTCCAACCAAATGAATAGCTTATTTGCAAAATGGAACATTAAGCATATGACAAGCAGTCCCTTCCGACCTCAAGGCAATGGCATCGCAGAACGCTTTGTAAGAACATTCAAGGAGACAATGACGAAACTGAGAGAAGACGGAAAGGACAAACATATTGCGCTACGTGATTTCCTTCAAGATTACCGTTTTTCGCCTCATGCTACGACGAGTGAAATTCCTGCTGAAATTCTGTTCTCATTCAAGGTCAGAACGCGATTCTCTGTTTTACAGCCACAGAACGGGAATAACTCAACTCCGACGGATGACTTTGAATCGAGTGACGTATGGGTCAGACAATACCTTCCGACGAAGACATGGATTCCGGGAACAATCGTAGGAAGAAAAGGCCAAGTCACATTCGTAGTTTCAGTCTCTGGGGGATGGTTATGGAAACGGCATATAACACAAATTAAAAAGCGTTTAATTGGTTGTAATGATGTTGACTGGGACAGTTCGAATGATGTTACTGAGTTTCCCACTGTTCGGGCTAGGCCTAGAAGAGTTTCAACAAATGATTCTTCTGTTTCTACTGGACTTGCTAGTTCGTCAATGCCTTCACCTTTGGTGTATCTGGTTGGCGCTCAGCTCGCGCTACCAAGGGCGTGCCTCCCGATCGTTTCTTTTAAGGGGGAGATGAACTGTTGTGTTTTCAATGTCTTACTCTGTGCGATTTGCCTTTCTTTTACTGCACTGAATTTAATCAATCTGATGCTGTACATAATTCAATACAACAACATGTCGTCTTGCTACTAGCGCATGGTTTTTACTCGAAGCACGTTATTTCAACTGTTAAGTTATTTACATTACAACTTACACACACAATGTACGCGCACGTTAGAAAGTGGTGATAAGAATCATCGTCTCTCATTACATGTTGTGTTTTCACTCCCTCGGTAGGGTCTCTCAGAATAACCTCTGGACTAACTTTCCTTAGAAAGCATATATAATTTTTTTCAACAATGTTTATCTTTTTGAAACATCAATTTCATTTCGAAATAAAATAATAATTTATCAGTTGATTCCAAATTTCATGTCGATATGTAAACAACCCTTTTCAAGGTAAATTTAACATTTCGACTTTCGGTTTCTATCTCAAAAATATTTTTCTGAGTTAGAAAAATCAATTACTGCAGAATTACTTTCCAATATTTATGCAATAGTTACTTAAATGAGTTCACATTTGCTAACAGACAATGCTATGACAAACGTTTCTCATGACTTACAGAAATGGTTCGTCATGCAAGCATGCATCGAACGTTAGCGCTTAATCTTTCACTTTTGTGAAACATGTAACCAACCTGTGAGACATGCGAACAAAAGTGGACACAAAGAGTGTACATTCAAGGAGGGCTGCACCTATGTGTATTGTCTTACATGTAGGACCTACGTGCGAAGCACGGAAATGGGAAATGATGACAGGTCGAAGGCACTCATCAGCAGGCATGCATCCTGTGCGCAGGAGAATGATAGGGGTGGTCGAAACTTAACCTCGAAAGACGAGAAAGGGAAATTGGCGAGACTTTTCGCGAAGGAGGATAGGGCTGCAGAGGGAGTTGTCAGTCAATGTGCCAAACCCTCAAAACCCCCACAAAAAGGAAACCCAAGTTTAAGTCCAGAGAATTCCTTGATAGTGACTCTTCATCAAGTGATTTAGAGGTGAGTGCCGGTAACTGTACATGCTAAATTTAAAATAAAAATGAATAATGTTAAGAACATCTGCTTCGTTATGTATGAAGTAAATTTAACTTTTCAAAAACATTTCAGTGTGAGAGGCCTCCAGCGAAGAAGAAGACAAAGGCTGTCAAACAGTTGCCTCAAATGAAAAATGTAAGTCATGTTGATAAAAATTAATCATCTTTGATGTAAAATAATGTGCTAATTCTTATTTACAGCTGTTCAAAATTCTACCACCGGTGCCCAAGTTGAGTGCGGTAGAAGAACCAAGTACCCCACGTCCCGTAAGTGCAGTTGTTACAGCAGTTATTATAAGTCCCTCTCACCAGTTGTTAATTCATCATACATCATCCATTTGCTCAATTATCATTCTATCTTTTTCTATCGCTTCAGGCAATGCGATCTTTATCCCTGAAAAAACCAGGGCTAGTAGCATCGCCTCAACACCGGCTACTGCCATTTCAGTTGAGGAAAACGAAGAGCGTCCGTATACCATGCGGGAGTCCTCATCCAATGAATCCTCCCTCTCACCGGATGAGAGTAGCGAGATTTCTACTACGTCATCGGCGACGCCGTCACCCACATCACCTTCTGATGAGGATGAGACAAGACATTCTCTTGTAAGTACCGAACTTAACAACAACTACGTAATATAATTATTAACTAAATCTTATGATTTCTCTTGATAAATGTGGTTCTAAAAATTATAACAGTGATATCTATTTTCAAAATAATTCGATTCGGGACAATCTGTCATCTATGACTCCTGAGGTACGATTTTTACAAATTTTGCTAGAACTGTAGTGCTCTATCCTCATTATAAGGACATATAGATAGTAAGCGATTATTTCTTCTCATTTCAGGATATGATTGATTTCACATCGCAGGAGGAGATCTCCTTCTTACGGATCCGGGCGTCACCAAACTCCAGTGCTCGGCTTCCATTTACGGCAATCCTCGAGCATTGAGGCCTTCTCACACCACCACGAGCTCCTTCTTCAGCTCTAGTTCCAACTCCTACTCCGGCACCTGTTCATGCTGCCGCTCCGGTCCCTTTTCATGATCCTGCTCCTGCTCCCGGTCCGGTCACCGTTCATGCTCTCGCTCCAGTCCCTGCTCCAGCACCTTTACCTCTGCGGGAATACAACGTGGACCTGGACAAAACGTCCGAAGGTGATGAGCAGCTGGAAGAGGAGCTGAAATTATGTCAACAACGACTGCGGATGGCTGAGCAGCGGGAGAGCAAGCTCAGGGAGGAAAATAGAGGTTTGATTGTGTCTGTTCGAAATTTGACACAGTCGAACTT
Source organism: Prostheceraeus crozeri (assembly GCA_907163375.1). Classification (NCBI taxonomy): domain Eukaryota; kingdom Metazoa; phylum Platyhelminthes; order Polycladida; family Euryleptidae; genus Prostheceraeus; species Prostheceraeus crozeri. The sequence goes on along the minus strand of CAJQUW010017006.1, from coordinate 23,341 downwards.
GTTATTATCCTCTTTTGTGGACCGAGGCAATCGACAATTTGAGCGCGAGACGATTATGCATGTGGTTTATCGTGATGGTGACATTTCAAGAGTAAGACTAACTCGCATGGAAGACACGTCCGACTGTTGCGAGCAGTGTCACCATCTTAAACTCTCGCACAGTGACTTGGTGAAGTGTCAAAAATTGTAGATTTCTTTTACTTCAACTTTTTGACTTTAAATGGAAAAATAAATTGTTACAAGTTCTGTCTTCTTATTTCATCGTAGATTGGAACATATGTCATTGGCTAGTAATCGTTGTGACATCATAGGACGATAATAAATATAAATATATATATATATATATATATATATATATATATATATATATAGTGTGCAAAAATTATAATCCTCACCAGTTTAATAAACATGGTTGTCTGTTCTAAATGTGGAAAAACGTCTACTCTTAATGGCAATTTGCAACGCCATGAAGCCATGAAAAGTTTTGTAAGTTAGGAAAACTTTGTCAGTGTAGGAAGTGTCCATATGAAACGAAACGGCAGGATAATCTAAAGCGACACAATCTAGTTTGTTATAAGCAACCAAGTAATTGTAATTTAAATTCTAATCCTCGAAGTCTGTCAGCTAATGATAGTGAAATGCCCGAATCTAGTACTGTTGAACCAACGTCTAGACATATAACAACCAGCGCTTCAAATAATAGTGTGGTCTTTGCGAAATGTTGCTCCCGTTGTGGTAAAACGTATAATTCGGTAAGCAAATTCCGTCAGCATATGAATATGCATAATACAAATAGTGAGATGAATATTCAAAATAATCATGGAACTGTAAGTCTCAGCGAAAGCGCGCTCAACGGTCATGCTCGCGTACACAAATTCGTTATGTGCGATCAAATCCTCAGGAAATGAAACGTTTATCGCACACTTTACTTCGTCATCCACAAACTATATTTATGACTATGACACACTTTCCAAGATAACTTACATAGTCTCTCAAGTCATATTGAAGCTTTTGCAAATAAGGGGAGCAATTGGGCTATAGATTAAATACTAAATATAGAATTCGATGTCATTACTAGTCCAATACTTTCTGGTGGAGAAGTATTTAATTCACCAAAGAGTCTGAAAGATTCGAAGACTGTAATTAATGTACATTCAAATGCAAATGACTGTTTCTTGAATTCAGTTCTATCAATGCTACATTACAATGATGCATCATATTCTAGGAACGAGGTAAAATCATATAGTAAATGGACATCTGAACTAAATATGAATGACATCTCTACACCCGTATGAATTAAAGATATTCCTAAGTTTGAGAAAAATAATGACATTAAAATCAACATTCACTTTTACGGAAAAGGACTAAAAGGTGTTTTAACAAACAGTATTAGTTTTATTAGTAAAACAAAAGTTTAAAAGTTGCCTAAACAACTAGAGGAAATCATAAGTAGCATGGAATATCAATTAAGTCCTCCTTTAGTTGCTTATGCAGATATAGAGTGCTACATCGACAATAAAGTACACAAACCAGCAGCAGTTGGTGTTTATCATGTTTTGCATATAGCTCTCCAGTCCAGATTTGAAAACAAATATTATGTCTTTAAAGGGGAGAATAGTGTTGTGGACTTCTTGGATCACCTAGGAAATATAGCTCAAAACTTATATAATAATTAGCGTGAAATAAGCCGGCAACCAATGTCTCTTTCTTCTGATAAAGAAGAAAAACATAAGAATGTAAAAAATTGCAATAGATGTAAAGCTGCGTTTAGTGATGATTGCATAAAAGTAAGAGATCACGACCACTTAGATGGAAGATATAGACAAACAATATGCAGTAAATGCAATCTTCCCTGTAAACGAATACAAAGGGAAAACAATCTGTTTCAAGTTAAAATTCTTAGATTCTTATCAATTTTTAAGTGCATCATTGAGTGAGTTAGCAAGAGAATTGGAAGTTTATGAACATGTAGAAAAACTAAGAAATGAATTTCCCCTGTTAACACATGATATTCTTTATCGAAAGGGAGTGTTTCCCTACGTTATTTCAAAAGTCTAAATACATTGTCAGAAAAAAGTCTACCACCACAATGTGAATTTTATAATGATCTCACTCGTGAACATTGTTCAGATAAAGAATGCGAGCACGCTGGTAATGTGTGGTTTGCTTTCAATTGTATCAATTTTTGTGATTGCATGCTTGCATATCTGAAAGTAGATGTATTATTACTGGCAGATATTTTTTTAGGTCATTAAGTCAAAGTGAAGATGAAGTAGATCTTGTACATTTCGTTAGCCTTCCACATCTTAGCTTTACTCCAGCTTTAAATTTGACATCTAATGATCCTCCACACTACATAAAAGATGAAAGTATGTATGATCTCTTCGAAAGAGGAGGGTTGGAATGACTTCTACGAACATTCACAGAGCACGTGCTCGGATTTCGGAATTACAAAATAATACAAATGAAAGTCGTCACTTGTCTTACATTGATGTCAATAACCTTAACGGTTCTTCGCTCAGTAAGAGTCCACCACATTCAAATTTTAGATGGTTGAATGAAAGTGAAGTAAGCTATTTTTTAAACGAAGAAAATATTCAAACTGTCGATGATGATGATGAAATTGGTTATATTTTTGATTTGAATTGGGAATATCCTGCAAACATACATGATGACACTGACGATTTCCCATTAGCGCCAGAGATGCAGACCGTAGAGCAAAATATGTTCTCAACTTATATGAAGGATTTACATAGGAAAATAAGACCAGACACTAAATTCAGTTCATCTAAAAAGCTCTTGCTTCATCAATTCAACAGGGAAAATTTTGTTCTACACTATTCAATATTAAAATTTCATTTGTCCATGGTTATGAAAATCACAAAAATTCAAAGCGGTATAAAATTCACACAAAAGACATGGTTGAGAACTTACATTGATATGAATTCACAAAAGAGAGTTCAATCAAGTACTAACTTCAAAAAGTCATTCTATAAGTAGAAAAATAATTCTTTATTTGGCAAAAAATGGAAAATGTAAGACGAAGGAGAAAATTCAAATTAGTAAACAGCGTGGAACAATGTCGAAAATTATCAAATCATCCTCTCCATTTGCAGCATAAGATATTTGATGAAGATCTAGTTCGTATGGAAATGTATAAACCCTCAATAATGTTGACTAAATTGATTTATGTTGGTCAGGCAGTACTTGACTATGGCAAGTTGGAAATGTACCAGCTGTATTACAATGATTTGAAAAGATGTCCACTGATAAATAGAACCTCTGTGGAGGTTGGTGGAGGTGATACCGACAGTTTTTTCCTATGTTTCTACACGTCACCATCTGTCCGCCTGGAGGATGTACTTCCATATTTTGGTGAAACATTATACTCTTCAAACTATGACAGTCATCACCGAGTATACTCAACTACAAACAGAGCCAGATTAGGTTGTTTTAAGGATGAGTGTGCGGGAAAGTTGCTTGAGGAAATGATCTTGCTAAAACCAAAAATGTATTTAATGAAATATCTAGATATAACTTGTGATGGCATCAAGCGGGCAAAAGGAGTGCAGAGAGCTGCAGTTAAAAAATTACATCATAATGATTATAGGACTGTGTACAACAGTGAGAAAGATACAAGTGAGGAAATGACAATTATTAATTCTAAAAATCACGTAGTCACTAGTAATAGGAAGAAGACCGTTCCAGGACACCGTAAAATTCAGAAAAACTGATATCTTTAAAAACTACTAGATTCATGAATTTGAACCCTTTTTTCAGGTTTTTTAGACCTAATTTCATAAATTTAGACCGTTCCAGGCCAAGACAAATTCAGAAAAATTGGTATCTTTAAAAACGACATAAATTAATGAATTTTAACCCTTTTTTTAGGTTTTTAAGACCTAAATTCATAAATTTAGACCGTTCCAGGCCAAGACAAATTCAGAAAAATTGGTATCTTTAAAACCGACATAAATTAATGAATTTTAACCCTTTTTTTAGGTTTTTAAGACCTAATTTCATAAATTTAGACCGTTCCAGGCCAAGACAAATTCAGAAAAATTGGTATTTTTAAAAACGACATAAATTAATGAATTTTAACCCTTTTTTTAGGTTTTTAAGACCTAAATTCATAAATTTAGACCGTTCCAGGCCAAGACAAATTCAGAAAAATTGGTATCTTTAAAACCGACATAAATTAATGAATTTTAACCCTTTTTTTAGGTTTTTAAGACCTAAATTCATAAATTTAGACCGTTCCAGGTCAAGACAAATTCAGAAAAATTGGTATCTTTAAAAATGACATAAATTCATGAATTTTAACCCCTTTTCAGGTTTTTAAGACCTAAATTCATGAATTTAGACCGTTCCAGGCCAAGAAAAATTCAGAAAAATTGGTATTTTTAAAAACGACATAAATTCATGAATTTTGGTCATTTTTCAGGTTATGAAGACCTAAATTCATAAATTTAGGTGTTTCTAAAAATAAGCAATTTTTCAAATTTTTCAAAATGTCAAATTTGTGATTATGACATATTACTCCCAAAATCATGACCGTTCCAGGACACCGAAAATGATAAAAATTGAGGATCTTAAATTTGAGATTAAGATCATTTTTTCTCTCTCTTAAATCATGACCGGTCCAGGACACCGAAAATCATAAAAGTTAAGAATTTCAAAATTTGAGAATTACAATTTTCACCTCCCTTAAAATCATGACCGTTCCAAGCCACAACATCAAAAAAATTGGTATTTTTAAAAACGTCTTTTAAATCCATTTTTCAGGTTTTCAAAATATGAGATAACTAAAATTATGTGTCTAAAAATATTTCTTTAAAAATGGAAGAAACAAAAGTGGAAGAAACCGCGAGAATATATCCTTCGTTATCTCAATTATAAACAGGTGAAATGGATCTCAATTATTATTAAGATTAGAGCATTATGATAAATTAAGAGGACGCAATTATTACTTAGACATTCTTCCTTATTGTATTCTCAACATTGTTTAAAGTACTAATTGTGTGAACTAGAAGATCATTGTAACTCATAAACTCAAAATTATTCAATGAACACGTACACTGGCTGATGATCGAAGAGAGAGAGAGAGATTGAAGAGAGAGATATTTATTGTTCTAGCAACGGAAAACATCTAACAACTTTCCCCTAAAATTATCGCGGAATCTCTTGTCATTTCAATTTTCCCATCGGTAAACTTTTGACATTTCAATTTACGCGTGCGTAAACTTTTGACATTTCAATTTACCCCTACGTAAATTATTTTCAGAATCACTTTTCAATATCTGTTTTCGAAGTCTCCTTTCAAATTCAGTTTTAGAAATCCATTTGCAAAATTCATTTAACGTTTCCTCTCTTGTATTGATTAAAAGTACTTCCCATTGTGAAGACATGAATAGTTTAAGCACATAAGAGTGCAGTGACAATTAACCAATTCTTCTTGTGAACTCAGAACGCATAAACGGCGATATGCGGGTTAGTTGTTATGGCAATTTTTAACAATCATTTTAACGATGAAACATATTAACAAATGAAGTTCATGAAGAAAATGGAAATATGTAAAACAATATAGATTAGAATAATTATAATATAATCATTTCAAAATCGAATAAATGGTAAGGTAAGTCATCATTATGGAACACTTTTTTAAATCTAGGGGGACCCTATAAGAAATTGTTTTATTATAAAATGAGCAACATAAATGATTTCTTAAAACAATACGGCAAACAAACCACGACAAATTTCGATTTAAATAAGATCGCAAATCAATTGGGAATAAAAAATTTTCACATATTGATGAGAAATGAATTGCAGTTGATTAAAGATGTGCGAAGCACTAACTCTGCTAATAAACCGATTCTTTACAATGTAACGTTTTAATTTAGATTAAATTAAATCATTTCAAAATCGAATAAGTAGTAAGGAAAGTCATCATTATGGAACAGTTTTAAATCAATACCCCCTTCTGATTTCTACGGGTCCCTATAAGAAATTTTTTATTAAAAAATGAGCAACATAAATGAGTTTTTAAAATTATATGGAACGCAAAGAACTACAAATTTTGATCTAAAGAAAATCGCAAATCAATTGGGAATAAAGAATTTTCACATATTGATGAAAGACGAATTACAATTGATTAAAAATAAGCCATCTGGAACCTTCAGTTCCCGGAACAAAGTTTCGACTATAAATTTCATAACAAATCTTCACACATCAGATGAAAAAGGAGTACATTGGTCAGCGGGCCAAAGAAATAAAAATGGAGATAATTATTATTTTGACCGCCCAGAGGCTGAGAACTATTGGTTCGACTCATATGGACTTCCCCCTACAAATGAAGTCAAAGAATTACTTGGCAATGGAACTTATAATACATTTTATTCGCCAATAAGGACTGATAAAATGTAGCGTAGCGCCAGTGTAGCAGTTGGTGGTGATTAGTAGCAATTACGTAGCGTCGCCGTAGCACTACGTGGCATCCGGTAGCAGATACGTAGGTTGAGTAGCACAAGGTTCTGCTGCGTAGCATGCCGGTAGCAATCGGTGCTTCAGCGTAGCGGTAGGGTTGCATTATGAGGTCAATTCAGTAGCGGCAACGTTTCAATTGGTAGCAACAAGTAGCACCATGCTACGTAGCAGGATCGTGGCCTATGCAGCCATTTTTATTGGTTTCTGCTACTCCCCCGCTACGTAGCACATAGTACTTTGTTAGCCGGGAACTTTCGCAAACCAAGAACCGGTGTGGATTTACGACAGGAGTGCAGTTTCGAAGTGCGTGTTTTCCGCCATTCTATAACCTTTTCTAAAACATCTGCATTTATGCTGTAATTCGGAATCACATGGTCATCCAAAAGAATCGCATACCGATGCATGGAAAATTTGATGGAATTTAGCAGTAAAATCGAGTTCAATTTCATGCAATAATTTCAGGATGTATAGGCTAATGATAAACAATAAAAATTCATAATTTTTTTCAAAAAATTGTGATTTTAGCCAACCCTGAATAAAAATGGACTTACACATGGCCAACTTACCACATTCTCTCTCTCTCATCCATACCTGCATTCAGTTGTGTCAAACAGTTCTCATTCTCTTCAGTATTGTGTGCTCTTGCACACCTCGACACAATAAGATCGATGACCGGTTACTTTTTTGGCTAACTGTCTTTCACCCGTTGCTTCAATTATTCGGGCAGCACTCGTCCGACGCCCACTAGGGTTGGTGAAATTCCGGTCTTCTCGTGATTATCATCGTGAGTGTGTTATGACCCAGGGGAGAGTTGCTACACCATTTATTAGAAGAGAAATTAAGACAACTGTCCACATTAGTCAATCTGACCTTGTTCAAATTTACTTCATCATATAGATAGTCAATAATTCCTTAACACGGTTGAAGGATGACCTTATAAATTTGTAATTCAGAAATATCTCGGTATTTCTGTTTTAAATGTCTAAGGCATCCTTTAATCTTTATACAACTTTCAATTTAGATCCATAGTTTCATAGGCCAACGACATTTATCACAACAATAACGGGAAATCCAGTTAGCAACTGCAGATGATTATAAAGGAAATCGGAAAACAATAGTAGGAATTTTCAGTGAAAAAGCGGCAATATTAGTAGCCATCATCCATTAAAATTGCCGCTATTAAACTGAAATTTTCCACTACTGACCTGAAATTACAGCTATAAATTAAATGAAACGTTGTTGAGCTGACTTACTCGGGTAAGAGTCTTGGCCAATGAAACCTGTACATCACAACTGTAAGATCGACAATTGAAGGCGTTGTGTTACGACCGCTATGACGAGTTTATGCAGAGAAAGCTACCTCCTACCCTTCCTAACTCGTTAATCATGTTGCTAAACATGTTGAGGTTGTAAAGTCTGCCAATTTTTTGCAGTTTCTCAACAAAGTCATTTATCTCGTCGTCGGAAAGAATAATCACATCGTCATCAGGAAGCCATGAGAGAAGCGAAGTGCGCTTTTCTTCTTCACCAGTCCGATGGGATACTTTGGTTGAAAACATATCTATCATTCTGAAAAGCCGTTGTAGTACGCAATGGGAGGCAAATGTAAATTTTGTTAAGCCATCACGTATGAGCTCAAAAATATGCGAAAGACTCTAAAAGAATTAAAGAAAAAATCTTTAAAAAACGGCAAGATAACACATAACAGTACAATTAGTGAAGCAACAGCCGCCACCTTAGTAGGGCACGGAGATATGCCATCAACGGACCAAACATGTCCTAAAAATGAAATTGACTGAACAGCAAACTTGCATTTAGAACGGTTCAGCGCTAAGCTGGCAGAATCTATGCACTGTAAAACTGTATTCAAAGTACGATCATGTTCATCCCGAGACGAACCCCAGACAATAATGTCATCAACATACATTAGGACATTAGGAATGCCTTCTAGAACTGTATACATGCATTGCGAAAATACTTCAGGAGTAACACTGATACCGAACGGCAACTTCGTATACGTATACCGGCCAAACGGTGTTGAGAAAGATAAGAAATGCTGCGAATCCTCTTGTACTGGAATTTGGTAAAACCCACTTTTACAATCTAACTGAGAGAAGTACTTTGGTTTAACAACTTTCATAGCTAGCTCCTCAGACGTAGGCATTTGGAACTGCTCACGCAAAATGTTTTCGTTCAGTTTACGAAAATCAGCACAAATTCGAATTTCACCCGACTTTTTATGGGCAATAACCATAGACGCAGAAAACTGAGTGGGCTCTATGATACATACGGCGGATAATGCCCGTATCCTCTAACCTTTCTAGTTCTGCCTTAACTTTAGCGTGTAACGCAGGAGCCAACCTTCTAGCAGGTGGACTGAAAGGAACAGCATTAGACTTGAGTGAAACTGAATACTTGTAGCCTGTAGTCAAAATACCTTGCCTATCAAAAACATGAGAAAACTTACCCACAATATTTTCGGAAAACTCGTTCATACTCAGCTGAGCAAGGTCAGCAATCAAACCTAGTTGTTTACAAAGAGTATAACTTAATAGAGGGTAAACAGTAGGAGGCAAATCAACGACATAAAATAATGCATTCACTGATACTGACTTATAACAAACATTAATTTCAGTAGTAGCCAAAACAGTAACGGGAAAAGTTCCCCAGGCGTTCTGTTGAAGTAGGAGAAATCGAATTCAAACTTATACAATCACGTGGAATGGCATTCACTTGCGCACCTGTATCTATCAAAACGTTTACAATTTGATGATTCAAAAAAACTTGACGTTCACAATCAGACATGCCATTCGTGATATTATCAGTTGCAAAAATGGAAAACTCGTCAGTATTAATGTAAGAATGCAACGTGATATTTGAATTGGAAGCACTGGGATCATTAGAAGCACACACCGCAGCAGTCGTTCGTTTACACTGATCAGCAGGATTGGGTTGAACGGATATCATTATAGATTTGCACGCAGCTTTGAAATGTCCCTTACGATTACATGCACTGCACAACACGTTCCTGGAAGGTAGTGATGAAAATTTTCCGGAAAATTTTGGAAAATATTGAAAAATTATGGAAAATTTTGAAAGTTTTGATTTTTTGATAGGCCCTACAATTTGAGCGCTTCAACTGCCGAGGCAGCTGCGCACCAATAAATTGGGTCTAAAACTCTTGATTTCATCATTATTTGATCGTAGAAATACGATTTCCGTCAGCGGATTTTTGAACATTCCTTTGCCACCAAAGGCTAATTGTGATAATTTGCTAGCATTTTCAATTATCACACAGACACCGTTTGGGATCACGTGAATCTTGCTTTACAATAGTGTTATAACTTCATTCAATGTGAAAGATCTGGAGCAAAAATAATGTACTTCATTTTGGAGTTTGCTAATTGCTAGCTTCAAAGTTGAGCTTTATTATGCAGCGTTGATCATTGATGCAAACTCTCCATGTGTTGATGAACATGTGGAAGTATAAGCACATAGTCCACGCAGCATTCATGAGCGACCACATTGGAAGATATAAAGACTGCAAACTCATGAGATATTTGGAAACTAAAGATATCTGTGATGAGTAAAATAATATCTATGATAGCTTCAAACTTCTGGCGCATTGTCCGATATCCTCGTTGAGGATACACATCCTCCATTTCTAGCTCAGATGGTTCAGATAGTTCCAAATCGATTTCAGATATGCCCAAATGAATTTCAGATATGATCTAGATGAGTTGGAGATCTCCAGTTAAATTAAAAAAATTTCAAAGTTGAGCTTGTGACAGATATCTGAAATTCAGCCAGAGAAATCTGAAATCCATCTAAATGTCTGAAATTCATTTGGAAAAATCTGAAATAGACATGGAAAAGGTGCAGTTGGTACCAAAAGTTAACACAGGGATGATAGAGAAGTTTTCGGACTTTGAATACTGCAGTCTTTTCAAACGACTAGGCCTATATAATAAGTCTCCAAAACAAAGGAAAAAGCGTTGATCACAGAAAAATAAATTTCAAAATTTTCCAATGGAAAATTTTCCATTTGCATCACTACTCGCAGGACAGGATGAGTCGTTGGCCCAATGATTTGTAGAATTACATTGATAGCACCTTCCTCGTTCCGAAGGCATATTCTTGGTTGAATTTTGAAAACGAGCAGGTTTAGACTTCTGGACACGGGAAGCTGGACTTGTACCATTAGGAAGACGCAAATTTGAAACAGATTGCAGCACAACTGTTTTTCGGTCTTGCCGGGCACGTTCGTAGGTTTCGGCCTTGGACAACGCGGTTTCAAATGTAAGCACGGTGGCGTCTTCAGCGAGAAGACGTTCACCTAGAAAGTTATTGTAAATACCACAAACGAAAATGTCACGTAGAAGAACCGCTTGAGTAGCACCGAAATCACATTCCTTAATTAACCGCCGTAGTCGACACGCGTAGTCTGTAGAAGTTTCACTCTGCCCTTGTTTGGCTTCGAAGAATTGTTTTCGTCGTAGAAGAATTGACGTCCGGCACTTGAAGTGAGCCTTAAATCCACCAATTGCTTCGTCGTAGTCTGATTTGGGCTCAGGTAACCCGTCGAATATGTCCGATCCGTCTCGTCCGATAGATAGAATTCAGTAGTAACGGAAGTTCCTGCGCTTTCGTAGCAGCGACGATTTCGAGGTAGTTCTCAAAAGTACGTAAAAAATAGTTCCAATCTTCAGACTTGGCATTCGAACACAGCACCGGTACGATAATTCGCTACATGGTTCAATAGTTCACTTTATCCTCGTCGCCAGTTAAATGTTGAATCTTATTATCGTGTGAAAACGAAGTGATCAGCAAATCGTCGAATCATATATTTGTATAAAGACAAAGCAGAAGTGTACCGTGAGTAAACATGGTCACCGGACCATCGAGAGCTTTCAGCCGTACAGGACAACGCGATGCGCGGTTATATTTTAAAATCAAGCGCGCAGACACTTACATATAACAATGCGGTAAAACTGACCCGGCAACTTACTAACGCCGATAATTCACGACGCGAACATGTATTAACAAAAACGCATACTACTCAATTGGCTCATAAAAGAGTACCTAAAGTATAACACCAAGTTTAGTTAAGGGAATAAATTTATATCTCAAATTCCACACATACATATTGCATACAATGCACCATTGGAATCAGAATGAAAAGAGCTTTCGAATGATATAACATATGTACCTATTCAATGAAAAAATCCTTGTTGTATGCAAGTGTATGCGACTGGAAAAATTCTAAGTTTTTCTCAAAAATGGCTAAGTTATCAAGTTTTCAAAGTTAAAGTTTGGTCACTCGAAATGATCATTATGTATAAACCTACACATGAACCACATACACCTATACTTGACCTTGACCTTTGACCTTCATACACTTCATACACGGCGGGGGGGGGGTCAAAATTTCTCGGGCGCTTAGCGCCCTCGAAATTTTTCCGATTATAGGGTAAACATGATCTTTAAGAAATCCTCTGCCCATTCGAGGAATGTCACATTGTCACTGAAATCGTGGCCCATGGGCGTCGGGTGCCATAGCTATTCTTTTTTACATACCTAAAACCTAACCCTAACCCTAGGTGCTTTAAAATTTGGCGCGAAATTTAAATTTCGATTTTTGCACGTTTTATGATACAGTCTGGATTTTACTGCTTAAAACTTAGTGACTTTTTCAACGATATTTGAATTTAGATGATAATTCAAATTATATTATATTTTTAACTTAGGTAGATTTTTAAATGTTAAGAACTGCTGGGAATCCATCTTCATCTCATGTTAATTGATTTGACTTCGCGGTTTCATGTAGCACTCTAACATCATTAAGACTTTGATGGCCCTTTTCTATTTCAACATTAAAATATATCAGCTGCTTAGTTTTGTTTGAATTCAACAGTTTGATTTTCTGTACCGATGTGATGTTATGATGTCATCCGGTCTTTGTTCATGGTTTCTTTGTTAGATTCATATATAAAGAACTTGTAGAGCTCCGTTCTTCACTCACTTTTGAATTATTCTGTGTGCATAGCAGACCTCGTTCCTCGTCTCTCCGTTTCATCGATTTGTAACTGCAATTCTGAAGTGAGTTCTACATTCTTCTATTCACTACTTTCTTTATTTTGGGAGTAGGAACATTACTAAGTTCTTATAACCAGATAGTTTAAAACATGTGGCTGGATCTTCAGTTAGGAACAGTATATGTTATATTATTAAACAGAATTATTAACTTTCACAATTAATTATAGCATTTTCAAAACCTATAAAGCACACCAGCTTATATGATGAAGTGTTTAAATAGAGATAAACATTTCCAAAGTGTGCTTCAAATTTTTAAATAATTTAAATGCTAATTTTGTTTTCAAAGTATTAGTGTGTAGACTATTTACGAATTAAAAGTTGTTTAACCAAACTCAGAATTGTTCGTTGAAATTGATGATATTGCGCTCCAAACCTTAAGAAACATTGCTGTCTCGTCGTACTCATTTCTGTAATATAGTAGTGCAAGTGTTCTCTGTGCAAGTGACATGATAAAGTATTCTAATGATGCATATCGCTTGGTAATGTGAACAACTAGGTCAGACTTCCCGGATTACATATTAACTGTTTGAGTTGCTGACATGCCTGTCACATTGTTGTGTTTTCAATGTCGTACTCTGTGCGATTTGCCTTTCTTTTACTGCACTGAATTTAATCAATCTGATGCTGTACATAATTCAATACAACAACATGTCGTCTTGCTACTAGCGCATGGTTTTTACTCGAAGCACGTTATTTCAACTGTTAAGTTATTTACATTACAACTTACATTGGCGACGGGGAAAATTGGACTACAACCGTGTTGCAAATTTTACGCCAGACATTTTGCAGTGCTGAAAATGTCTGTAATTGCTCCTTTCTCCAAATTCTCAACGGACAAGGAGAAATGGGCTCTCTACTCAGAAAGACTTTCGTTTTACTTTGGCGCTTGTGGCATAAAGGACGATGCGGAAAAGAAAAACTATTTCTTAGGTTGGTGCGGTGAAGAACTATTCTCAACTCTCACGAGTTTATTTTCTCCAGTGAAATTATCTGACACTGCTATTACCTTTGCTGATATCACCGACAAGTTAAACGTTCATTTCAAAGAAGAATCTAACTTCATGTCCGCTCTATTCCTGCAAACAGAAACCTGGACAAAGTTCGTCAGAATGGTTTGCTGAATTGCGTGAGAAAGCTAGACATTGTGGCTTTGATGCTAGTTGTGTCAGTACGCCTAGAGAACGTGCATTACGTGATCTTATTGTGATCAATTGTGCAGATCTACGAGTTCGTCAAGCTCTACTGAAAGAAGGTGATCCTACTCTTCAACGTGCGGAGGAAATAGCTCTACAGATTGAGCAGTTATCCAAGGACATGAAATTGATTCAACCTACTGCTACAGTTACGGAAAGTTCAAAACAAGTTGCAAAGCTTCGACCTGCAAGACCAAATGGTGCGTCTAAATACAATGGTAATTTTTCGAAGAATAAATCTACTAAAGGTTACATCTGTTTATCGTGCGGTAAGAATAATCACAAACGTGAAGAGTGCAAGTACCGGAACTATGTGTGTAATGCGTGTCATACAAGAGGTCACATTCAATCTGTGTGTGGAAGAAATTCCGCAAATTCATCTGCTGTGTTGTCCAGCAAGAATTCTGCCAACAAAGTACATTCTGTTGATACTTTTTTCAGTTCTGTGAATTCTTCTCATAATATGATTCATAATTCGCCTTTCATGTTACCTATTGATGTAAATGGTAAAGACATTCTTTTTGAAGTTGACACAGGCTCTCCTGCCTCAATTATTGATGAACGTACGTGGTGTGGAATCGGGTCCCCTAAATTGTTGGACACCGACATTTCACTGAATTCTTACACAGGTCAGGACATAAATGTCAAAGGTCATTGTAAAGTGAATGCCTGTGTACTAGGAAGTTCACAGATATTGAATTTACTTGTTGTGTCAGGTAGAAAACCGCCTTTGTTTGGTCGCGATTCTATTAGGAAAACAAATCTCGATGTCACTGATTTGATGCGTAATGAATTTTTATATCGGTCAGATTTCCTTAGCTGACTCCGCATTGACTGATTATGATGACGTGTTTTCAACCGAGTTAGGACACTTCACGAAGTTCAAAGCAAAGGTTCATATAGATGAAAATGCCGTTCCCAAATTTCACAAGCCTAGACAAGTACCTTTTGCGGTATGAATGCAGTGAAAGAAGAGATTCATAGATTAGAATGTAACGGGACTTCATCAAAAGTTTCGAATTCCGACTGGGCAGCGCCTATAGTGGTTGTTCCGAAAACTAATGATCAAATTCGCTTATGTGGTGATTTTAAAGTAACAATCAATCCTTGGTTAAAGCAAGATCAATGCTTGATTCCAACTCCTGAGGAATTACTCGTGAAGTTGAATGGAGGAAAGAAATTCATCAAATTAGATATGGCAGATGCGTATACTCAGCTTGAATTGGATGAAGCAAGTAAAGACATCGCAGTCATCAACACACCTCTGGGCATCTACAGATACAATAGACTTGCATACGGTATAGCTTCCGCTCCCGCTATATTTCAAAGGTTGGCAAATGAGTTGATTGATGGTATCCCTCATACTGCTGCATACATTGATGATCTTATCGTTACGGGTAGCAGCGATGAAGAACATGATAAGTCACTGCGAATGTTGTTAGATAGAATCCGCGAGTATGGACTAAAACTGAAAA
Organism: Prostheceraeus crozeri; assembly: GCA_907163375.1. Taxonomy (NCBI): domain Eukaryota; kingdom Metazoa; phylum Platyhelminthes; order Polycladida; family Euryleptidae; genus Prostheceraeus; species Prostheceraeus crozeri. Next base: position 8,094 of record CAJQUW010017006.1, on the reverse strand, counting down.
GAGAAAAATGCAAATTTTTCGCAGATGAAGTTAGGTACTTGGGATTTATTGTCAACCAGGAAGGGAAGAAACCGGACTCCGAGAGAGTTGATGCAATAGTGAATTTTCCTGTTCCTACGAACGTTAAAGAAGTTGAATGTTTTCTTGGGAAAATAAACTACTATGGGAATTTCATTCGCGATGCTTCACAGGTGTCTTACCCTCTCAACAACCTTAGGAAGAAAGGAGTACCATGGAAATAGTCCAATCAATGTCAACGAGCTTTCGATGAGCTAAAAGATAGACTTGCAAAGGCAACCTTACTTGTACATTTCGATCCAAATAAGACCTTGATTCTAGCTGCGGATGCATCCCAGTTCGGTGTAGGTGCGGTGCTGTTGCAGAAAGACGAGGCCGGTAATGAATTGCCTATAGCTCACGCTTCGAAGACCCTTACTGCGGCAGAAAGGAACTACAGCCAAATTGAAAAAGAGTCATTATCCATCATTTTCGGTGTGAAGAAGTTCAAACAATACTTACTCGGACACAAGTTCTTGCTGGTGACTGATCACAAACCCTTGCTGACTCTATTCAATCCAAGTAAGAGAATTCCTGAAACTACAGCTGCACAAAGCTGGGCAATAACTCTGATGGGTTATGATTACGAGATTGTCTCAAGAAATCTACTGATCACGGCAATGCTGATTCGCTTTCGAGGTTACCTGTGTCGAATACAATGTTTGATGATTCTGATTCCGAAATGGTTCACGCGCTATATGAAGAAACCCTACAAGATGTACCGATAAATTCAGAGTTGATTCAAAAACATACGAAATCTCACAGGACATTATCGAAGATCATGCGATTCACTACACATGGATGGCCGACCAAATGCAGCGATGATTCACTCAAACCATATTTTCAGCGGAGAGACGAGCTCACTGTTCAACAGGATTGCTTATTAAAGGGCTTCAGAGTGGTTATTCCTAAACCATTACAGAAAGACTGTCTGAACTTACTACATAGCAGTCACATGGGCACGAATCGAATGAAACAATGTGCTAGAAGATGGATATGGTGGCCTGAGATGGATAGTGAAATACAACAATTGTCCTCAAATTGTGAAAGATGTCAAAGGAATGCGTCTAATTCGCCGGAATCTTACTTACCATGGCCTACTCCGGAGCATTCTTGGCACAGAATACATATAGATTCCCTCGGTCCATTCTGGGGAGAGAAATGGCTGGTTGTTATTGACGCAAAATCAAAGTATCCTTTTGTTATTCGAATGGGTTCAGACACTACTGCTACAGCTACAGCTAATGCGTTGGAATCTATTTTCGCAATACTTGGTCCTAGTAATTGCATAGTATCGGATAATGGTCCACCGTTCAATTCCAACCAAATGAATAGCTTATTTGCAAAATGGAACATTAAGCATATGACAAGCAGTCCCTTCCGACCTCAAGGCAATGGCATCGCAGAACGCTTTGTAAGAACATTCAAGGAGACAATGACGAAACTGAGAGAAGACGGAAAGGACAAACATATTGCGCTACGTGATTTCCTTCAAGATTACCGTTTTTCGCCTCATGCTACGACGAGTGAAATTCCTGCTGAAATTCTGTTCTCATTCAAGGTCAGAACGCGATTCTCTGTTTTACAGCCACAGAACGGGAATAACTCAACTCCGACGGATGACTTTGAATCGAGTGACGTATGGGTCAGACAATACCTTCCGACGAAGACATGGATTCCGCGAACAATCGTAGGAAGAAAAGGCCAAGTCACATTCGTAGTTTCAGTCTCTGGGGGATGGTTATGGAAACGGCATATAACACAAATTAAAAAGCGTTTAATTGGTTGTAATGATGTTGACTGGGACAGTTCGAATGATGTTACTGAGTTTCCCACTGTTCGGGCTAGGCCTAGAAGAGTTTCAACAAATGATTCTTCTGTTTCTACTGGACTTGCTAGTTCGTCAATGCCTTCACCTTTGGTGTATCTGGTTGGCGCTCAGCTCGCGCTACCAAGGGCGTGCCTCCCGATCGTTTCTTTTAAGGGGGAGATGAACTGTTGTGTTTTCAATGTCTTACTCTGTGCGATTTGCCTTTCTTTTACTGCACTGAATTTAATCAATCTGATGCTGTACATAATTCAATACAACAACATGTCGTCTTGCTACTAGCGCATGGTTTTTACTCGAAGCACGTTATTTCAACTGTTAAGTTATTTACATTACAACTTACACACACAATGTACGCGCACGTTAGAAAGTGGTGATAAGAATCATCGTCTCTCATTACATGTTGTGTTTTCACTCCCTCGGTAGGGTCTCTCAGAATAACCTCTGGGCTAACTTTCCTTAGAAAGCATATATAATTTTTTTCAATAATGTTTATCTTTTTGAAACATCAATTTCATTTCGAAATAAAATAATAATTTATCAGTTGATTCCAAATTTCATGTCGATATGTAAACAACCCTTTTCAAGGTAAATTTAACATTTCGACTTTCGGTTTCTATCTCAAAAATATTTTTCTGAGTTAGAAAAATCAATTACTGCAGAATTACTTTCCAATATTTATGCAATAGTTACTTAAATGAGTTCACATTTGCTAACAGACAATGCTATGACAAACGTTTCTCATGACTTACAGAAATGGTTCGTCATGCAAGCATGCATCGAACGTTAGCGCTTAATCTTTCACTTTTGTGAAACATGTAACCAACCTGTGAGACATGCGAACAAAAGTGGACACAAAGAGTGTACATTCAAGGAGGGCTGCACCTATGTGTATTGTCTTACATGTAGGACCTACGTGCGAAGCACGGAAATGGGAAATGATGACAGGTCGAAGGCACTCATCAGCAGGCATGCATCCTGTGCGCAGGAGAATGATAGGGGTGGTCGAAACTTAACCTCGAAAGACGAGAAAGGGAAATTGGCGAGACTTTTCGCGAAGGAGGATAGGGCTGCAGAGGGAGTTGTCAGTCAATGTGCCAAACCCTCAAAACCCCCACAAAAAGGAAACCCAAGTTTAAGTCCAGAGAATTCCTTGATAGTGACTCTTCATCAAGTGATTTAGAGGTGAGTGCCGGTAACTGTACATGCTAAATTTAAAATAAAAATGAATAATGTTAAGAACATCTGCTTCGTTATGTATGAAGTAAATTTAACTTTTCAAAAACATTTCAGTGTGAGAGGCCTCCAGCGAAGAAGAAGACAAAGGCTGTCAAACAGTTGCCTCAAATGAAAAATGTAAGTCATGTTGATAAAAATTAATCATCTTTGATGTAAAATAATGTGCTAATTCTTATTTACAGCTGTTCAAAATTCTACCACCGGTGCCCAAGTTGAGTGCGGTAGAAGAACCAAGTACCCCACGTCCCGTAAGTGCAGTTGTTACAGCAGTTATTATAAGTCCCTCTCACCAGTTGTTAATTCATCATACATCATCCATTTGCTCAATTATCATTCTATCTTTTTCTATCGCTTCAGGCAATGCGATCTTTATCCCTGAAAAAACCAGGGCTAGTAGCATCGCCTCAACACCGGCTACTGCCATTTCAGTTGAGGAAAACGAAGAGCGTCCGTATACCATGCGGGAGTCCTCATCCAATGAATCCTCCCTCTCATCGGATGAGAGTAGCGAGATTTCTACTACGTCATCGGCGACGCCGTCACCCACATCACCTTCTGATGAGGATGAGACAAGACATTCTCTTGTAAGTACTGAACTTAACAACAACTACGTAATATAATTATTAACTAAATCTTATGATTTCTCTTGATAAATGTGGTTCTAAAAATTATAACAGTGATATCTATTTTCAAAATAATTCGATTCGGGACAATCTGTCATCTATGACTCCTGAGGTACGATTTTTACAAATTTTGCTAGAACTGTAGTGCTCTATCCTCATTATAAGGACATATAGATAGTAAGCGATTATTTCTTCTCATTTCAGGATATGATTGATTTCACATCGCAGGAGGAGATCTCCTTCTTACGGATCCGGGCGTCACCAAACTCCAGTGCTCGGCTTCCATTTACGGCAATCCTCGAGCATTGAGGCCTTCTCACACCACCACGAGCTCCTTCTTCAGCTCTAGTTCCAACTCCTACTCCGGCACCTGTTCATGCTGCCGCTCCGGTCCCTTTTCATGATCCTGCTCCTGCTCCCGGTCCGGTCACCGTTCATGCTCTCGCTCCAGTCCCTGCTCCAGCACCTTTACCTCTGCGGGAATACAACGTGGACCTGGACAAAACGTCCGAAGGTGATGAGCAGCTGGAAGAGGAGCTGAAATTATGTCAACAACGACTGCGGATGGCTGAGCAGCGGGAGAGCAAGCTCAGGGAGGAAAATAGAGGTTTGATTGTGTCTGTTCGAAATTTGACACAGTCGAACTTGTTATTATCCTCTTTTGTGGACCGAGGCAATCGACAATTTGAGCGCGAGACGATTATGCATGTGGTTTATCGTGATGGTGACATTTCAAGAGTAAGACTAACTCGCATGGAAGACACGTCCGACTGTTGCGAGCAGTGTCACCATCTTAAACTCTCGCACAGTGACTTGGTGAAGTGTCAAAAATTGTAGATTTCTTTTACTTCAACTTTTTGACTTTAAATGGAAAAATAAATTGTTACAAGTTCTGTCTTCTTATTTCATCGTAGATTGGAACATATGTCATTGGCTAGTAATCGTTGTGACATCATAGGACGATAATAAATATAAATATATATATATATATATATATATATATATATAGTGTGCAAAAATTATAATCCTCACCAGTTTAATAAACATGGTTGTCTGTTCTAAATGTGGAAAAACGTCTACTCTTAATGGAAATTTGCAACGCCATGAAGCCATGAAAAGTTTTGTAAGTTAGGAAAACTTTGTCAGTGTAGGAAGTGTCCATATGAAACGAAACGGCAGGATAATCTAAAGCGACACAATCTAGTTTGTTATAAGCAACCAAGTAATTGTAATTTAAATTCTAATCCTCGAAGTCTGTCAGCTAATGATAGTGAAATGCCCGAATCTAGTACTGTTGAACCAACGTCTAGACATATAACAACCAGCGCTTCAAATAATAGTGTGGTCTTTGCGAAATGTTGCTCCCGTTGTGGTAAAACGTATAATTCGGTAAGCAAATTCCGTCAGCATATGAATATGCATAATACAAATAGTGAGATGAATATTCAAAATAATCATGGAACTGTAAGTCTCAGCGAAAGCGCGCTCAACGGTCATGCTCGCGTACACAAATTCGTTATGTGCGATCAAATCCTCAGGAAATGAAACGTTTATCGCACACTTTACTTCGTCATCCACAAACTATATTTATGACTATGACACACTTTCCAAGATAACTTACATAGTCTCTCAAGTCATATTGAAGCTTTTGCAAATAAGGGGAGCAATTGGGCTATAGATTAAATACTAAATATAGAATTCGATGTCATTACTAGTCCAATACTTTCTGGTGGAGAAGTATTTAATTCACCAAAGAGTCTGAAAGATTCGAAGACTGTAATTAATGTACATTCAAATGCAAATGACTGTTTCTTGAATTCAGTTCTATCAATGCTACATTACAATGATGCATCATATTCTAGGAACGAGGTAAAATCATATAGTAAATGGACATCTGAACTAAATATGAATGACATCTCTACACCCGTATGAATTAAAGATATTCCTAAGTTTGAGAAAAATAATGACATTAAAATCAACATTCACTTTTACGGAAAAGGACTAAAAGGTGTTTTAACAAACAGTATTAGTTTTATTAGTAAAACAAAAGTTTAAAAGTTGCCTAAACAACTAGAGGAAATCATAAGTAGCATGGAATATCAATTAAGTCCTCCTTTAGTTGCTTATGCAGATATAGAGTGCTACATCGACAATAAAGTACACAAACCAGCAGCAGTTGGTGTTTATCATGTTTTGCATATAGCTCTCCAGTCCAGATTTGAAAACAAATATTATGTCTTTAAAGGGGAGAATAGTGTTGTGGACTTCTTGGATCACCTAGGAAATATAGCTCAAAACTTATATAATAATTAGCGTGAAATAAGCCGGCAACCAATGTCTCTTTCTTCTGATAAAGAAGAAAAACATAAGAATGTAAAAAATTGCAATAGATGTAAAGCTGCGTTTAGTGATGATTGCATAAAAGTAAGAGATCACGACCACTTAGATGGAAGATATAGACAAACAATATGCAGTAAATGCAATCTTCCCTGTAAACGAATACAAAGGGAAAACAATCTGTTTCAAGTTAAAATTCTTAGATTCTTATCAATTTTTAAGTGCATCATTGAGTGAGTTAGCAAGAGAATTGGAAGTTTATGAACATGTAGAAAAACTAAGAAATGAATTTCCCCTGTTAACACATGATATTCTTTATCGAAAGGGAGTGTTTCCCTACGTTATTTCAAAAGTCTAAATACATTGTCAGAAAAAAGTCTACCACCACAATGTGAATTTTATAATGATCTCACTCGTGAACATTGTTCAGATAAAGAATGCGAGCACGCTGGTAATGTGTGGTTTGCTTTCAATTGTATCAATTTTTTGTGATTGCATGCTTGCATATCTGAAAGTAGATGTATTATTACTGGCAGATATTTTTTTAGGTCATTAAGTCAAAGTGAAGATGAAGTAGATCTTGTACATTTCGTTAGCCTTCCACATCTTAGCTTTACTCCAGCTTTAAATTTGACATCTAATGATCCTCCACACTACATAAAAGATGAAAGTATGTATGATCTCTTCGAAAGAGGAGGGTTGGAATGACTTCTACGAACATTCACAGAGCACGTGCTCGGATTTCGGAATTACAAAATAATACAAATGAAAGTCGTCACTTTTCTTACATTGATGTCAATAACCTTAACGGTTCTTCGCTCAGTAAGAGTCCACCACATTCAAATTTTAGATGGTTGAATGAAAGTGAAGTAAGCTATTTTTTAAACGAAGAAAATATTCAAACTGTCGATGATGATGATGAAATTGGTTATATTTTTGATTTGAATTGGGAATATCCTGCAAACATACATGATGACACTGACGATTTCCCATTAGCGCCAGAGATGCAGACCGTAGAGCAAAATATGTTCTCAACTTATATGAAGGATTTACATAGGAAAATAAGACCAGACACTAAATTCAGTTCATCTAAAAAGCTCTTGCTTCATCAATTCAACAGGGAAAATTTTGTTCTACACTATTCAATATTAAAATTTCATTTGTCCATGGTTATGAAAATCACAAAAATTCAAAGCGGTATAAAATTCACACAAAAGACATGGTTGAGAACTTACATTGATATGAATTCACAAAAGAGAGTTCAATCAAGTACTAACTTCAAAAAGTCATTCTATAAGTAGAAAAATAATTCTTTATTTGGCAAAAAATGGAAAATGTAAGACGAAGGAGAAAAATTCAAATTAGTAAACAGCGTGGAACAATGTCGAAATTATCAAATCATCCTCTCCATTTGCAGCATAAGATATTTGATGAAGATCTATTCGTATGGAAATGTATAAACCCTCAATAATGTTGACTAAATTGATTTATGTTGGTCAGGCAGTACTTGACTATGGCAAGTTGGAAATGTACCAGCTGTATTACAATGATTTGAAAGAATGTCCACTGATAAATAGAACCTCTGTGGAGGTTGGTGGAGGTGATACCGACAGTTTTTTCCTATGTTTCTACACGTCACCATCTGTCCGCCTGGAGGATGTACTTCCCATATTTTGGTGAAACATTATACTCTTCAAACTATGACAGTCATCACCGAGTATACTCAACTACAAACAGAGCCAGATTAGGTTGTTTTAAGGATGAGTGTGCGGGAAAGTTGCTTGAGGAAATGATCTTGCTAAAAACCAAAAATGTATTTAATGAAATATCTAGATATAACTTGTGATGGCATCAAGCGGGCAAAAGGAGTGCAGAGAGCTGCAGTTAAAAAATTACATCATAATGATTATAGGACTGTGTTACAACAGTGAGAAAGATACAAGTGAGGAAATGACAATTATTAATTCTAAAAATCACGTAGTCACTAGTAATAGGAAAGAAGACCGTTCC